>CM076675.1:74760691-75110691 GCA_038501925.1 Xenopus petersii | reverse complement strand
CACAACTTCGCCTTACATTAGGTGCGAAGTAGCGCTAGAGTATGTCTACTTCGCTAGCGAATTTACGGCAGCACCCGTGCCAAAATTACGTTACGCTGGCGAATTCTCTCTAGCGTTAGCCACTTCGCCCTTTAGTAAATTTCCCCCCCTAGGGTCTCCACATAAAACTGTGTATTTGAAAGAACCTTTTCTTGGTCCCAATTGTTTTCACATGGAATGTCAAAAACAAATCCCTATTCTTTTCTCGGCAATGGCCAAAAATAACAAATTGTGAGTATCTTAGAAAATTCCTTCTCAAATCTAATAGCATTCTGGGCTTCATCTCTGCACATCAAAGGTACTTTCAGGAAATTTCTGCTGCTTTGCTCCTTTGTTCTACTCACCAGTTATTTTGCGCTCACTGTAACATCCTTTTCCTTCCAACAAAAGAGGGTGCGCCGATCTATTTCTTTCTGTGCGTTCGATGTTCCTTGGACAATAATGACTGTTTGCTAAATATATTAGGCTGATAGCACTTTTCAAAAAATAGTGTCATTTGACAGTAAACTTTAAAAATCCATAAAGCTAACAAAATACTTTCATTTATCCTGATATTGGTCTCAAAAAGAATCCCGAAAATAAGTATCAAAAGTTTTCTGCTCTGACACTCAGAATGCCAGCAATCGATAGCTGTTATATTTCTATAGATTTTGTTTGTTGCCTAAAAGGGTAGTTTACCTTGAAATAAATGTGATGTAGACAACAATATTTTAAAGCTCTTGCAGGTTTTTTTGTGTTTGACACACGTTTGAGCACAAGTAAAAGCATCAGCTATATGATTCTACTAAACTCTACCTGGTCAGAGTTACAATTTATTGCATTTACTATATATTTCCTTACATTTTCTTTTACTCAACGTGCTGAAATTTCTTGCGCTTTTAGCTCATTTAAAAGAAAATAGAACAGAGGGCACTCAAGAAAACACAATTAGGTGCGTTTAAAAATTAAAAATTAGAGCTCATTTTAAGGCTCTCACAAATGGGTGGGCTTTTGCATGCATTTTTTTAAACAGGTGACCAGCAAATGCTACCTACTGATTGGTTATTATAGGTTACTGCCCCAAGGTAAACTTAGTCCTTTTTATTACATAACCCCCATAATGTTCTACACATATGTATCTCCTATAAGCATTAAATAGTTATTTATGACGTACACACGTTTTATCAGGTTTGATGTTTTTTTCCAGAAATCCTACAAACTGCACACGGGGGTGTCCTTTCTCCTCTCTGACGGTATACTGTGGCATGCATTAATATCTTGTTTCCCAATACCAAAAACGTAATAACCTACCAAAATAATAAAAATAAATATAAGGACCTACAAAATGATACTTGTAACTTTGTGTCTCGTACAATCAATTAAAGGGTTTATCACCTCTCATCACCTCCTACAGGGGTGAGGCCCCCCTGGGTCACATTTGTGCAAAAGGGATTTCAATTCCCCAACACATGATGAATCACAGATTTCAGCAGGTGAAATGCACGAAAGGTAACACATAAATAGATAAATAGATACAGTATCTACAACACAGGGAGAAACTATCAACATTAGTCCATATCTCGTTAATAACTGATAATTTCTGCGATACAATAAAAAACATTCTGAAAAGGGAAGGGGGCAAAATTACAATACAATTTCCAGCAGAATGGTGCAGGAGAAATGACTTAAATGGGGATACCTGCAAACAGACAATTGCCAAAGCCTGGAAAGCCAAATCACTAGACATACAAGAAGTAAAAAACAGACTAGATAACTACCTAGCCATGGAAAGGCTCTCATCAGTTGCCAAAGGCGACTTGCATTCCTGCAATAAGATCTGGAGCCCCATGATCCAATATAGAGGTTTAACGACAATAAGCTAAAATAGGAAAAAAAAATATGAAACCCAAGGTCTGCTTTTCCCCCCCAAAGACCCCTATTAAGATCATACCCTTACCCAAGTATGCACCCCCTTATGGATCCAATTTTTTTGTTAATTGTAATTGTTTGCAGTTTTATCTTTTGCTTTTGTTTCTTTTCCTTCTCTATACTATTACTATTGGAGTTCTATTTTGCATTACAACATTTTTTTTTTATAAACCATTGTACACGGAATAAGTACTTAGGGAAAACAGGAACAGCAACTGGAACTTGATATTCTTTTATTCCTTCATTGTAAAAAAAAAATTCAAAAAATATTTAAAAAAAAAATAAGATGGGGAGTGGCGTAATTAGATGTTACTGGGCCCCAATTTGATTTTAGGGCCCCCAGCAAAACCAGAGGTTGTCCTTTTATTACCAATATATATTGATATTGCTCATTATTTAAGGGCCTCATTATATATCTCCTGGGACCTCCTGATAAGATTTTAAATGTATGTATCTCATAAAATCCACTCAAATGCTAATTTTCTGTAATATCCTACATTTTTCCCAGAAGCACATGCTATCCTCTTGACAGAAGGACAGAAGCAGGAAGCAGAGCTTTGCATGGCAGGAAGTGGATGTGTTTGCCAAATAAAGTCTCCACAAGAGAAGAGAGTTGCCTTGTTTAGGATGAAAATTATAACTTTGGTTATAAAAAAGTATAAATATTTATTTCTGCCCTTTGACAATGCTTTCTGGTAGGAATGAGACCCATATTGTTTTAAAAACAAAAAATAATGAATGAATGTGAATTTGTATCCATTTTATTATGTATCTCATTTTCTGTGAATATAAACAGGCATGACTGTTTCCCTATTATTTTTCTGTAGAACAATAAAAACAAAGAAACCACCTTTTTGGTGTGTATGTTTATTGTTGAAGCAAATGTTCTCCCCGGGGGCACAATTCAGGCTGTAGGAAGAACATGAATTTCACATGAGGAGCATTAGGCAGCATCCCTGAAGGGTGGAGCTGCTGGGGACACAAAGCAAGTTCGAAGTGATCAGTAACTTTGCTCCATGCAACCTCTGATCTTCCAGCAGCAGTGGCAGAGTTACTTGGCAAGCACTGCAGGCACAGCTCCCACACGTGAGTAACAAGCAGAATCTCATTGCCTTTTCATTTGTCCGAATACTCAACAGCAAAGTCAGGAAAAGATGGATTTAATATTTAGCTCGACAGATAGGCATCAAAGAGGAAGCAGGACATATAGTCATTACTTGATTTAACTTCTGAGACAGATGTGTAAAACTACTGCTAAGGGGCAGATTTATCAAGGGTCGAAGTGAAAATTCGCATTAAAAAAATTCGCATTTCAAGCTATTCTTTGTGTACTTCGACTGGGGAATGGTCTAAATTCGAATTTGAAAATAATTGAAAATTCAAATATCGAAATTTATCATGTACTTTCTCTTTAAAAATTCAACTTCGACCATTCGCCATCTAAAAACAGCCGAGTTGATGTTTTAGCCTACGGGGGACTTCCTAGAACCAAATTGGAGTCAATTGGTGGACTTTGAAAAATCGAAGTCTTATTTGAATCGAATTTGATCAAATACGATGTTACTTCGATTTGTACGATTCGAATTTGAACGAAAATGGCCTATTTGCCCAGAAAAAAATAACTTTATTTTTTTAATACATTTCGGTTGGTCTTTTTTTTTTTTATTTGAATGTCACCGTTTTATTTATTTTTTTCAAAATTCGACCCTTCATAAATCTGCCCCTTAAGTGTTGCAACAGTAGTTTTGTAATAAAGGGAAATGTTACATAATATCAAATGGATTTATTAAAGCACATTCATTTAAAGAGGACTGCATGAAACCGCTCTCAGGTCTTGCTTGGAGCATATCACATATGCTAGGATATGTGGCAATAATGGAAATAATGATTTAGTTCACGTTACTTCTACAGAAATGCAGGGTTAGAATGCTACAGTGATTAATATCTGGTCCAACACATAAGCTATACACTGGGGTGTTGATTTCAAATTGCCTCTGTAAGATATTGAACCTATTAACAAGTACAAGTATTGAGTTTAGCATCATTGAATTGCTGTTTTGTCAGCTAATATACAGTGAGACCTCAATTTTACACCCTCGTTACATTGTTCTTTGTGGTCCCACCTGATTTTACAGCATGTTTTTCTGGTCCCGTGGAAATTTAAAATTGGGGTTTTACTGTATTGCCAACACTAACTTGTACTCACAAAAGTCATTTAAATGGGTAGTGGAGAGATCCTTCCTTTGTTTTTGTTTCTGTTAAGAATATTTATATAGTAGTACCCTGGGTATTTCTAATTGCAAGAAACATTTCATGATGAAGCAACAGGAGTGTTACTGCTTTCTATACAAAGAGAGGATTATTGGTGAAGCTTGCGGAACAAAAAATTGTGCGGTGTTCATCTAAATACTTGTGAATTTCATTTATTTTCATTTTCAGACACTTTTAGCAGTACAGGTATGGGATCTGGAAAACCTATTATCCAGAAAACTCCAAATTACGGAATGGCTGTCTCTCATAGACTCCATTATAATGAAATAATCCAGATTTTTAAAAAGGATTTCCTTTTTCTCTGTAATAATAAAACAGTAACTTGTACTTGACCCAAACTTGGATATAATTAATCCTTATCGATAGCAGAACCAGCCTATTGGGTTTATTTAATGTTTACAGGATTTTCTAGTGGGCTTAAGTTATGAAGATCCAAATTACGGAAATATCCGTTACCTGGAAAACCCAAGGTCCCGAGCATTCTGCATAACAGGTCCCATACCTGTACAATTTTATCAGTTTTATACCACTGCTTTGGTCTTAGCAAGGTTAACTAACAGTATATACAACATCTTCAGTAAGGAGCCACTCTCCATATTTTTCAGTTCACCTATAAAGTGCCATTTATTCAAAGTATATATTATTTACAAAAAAAATATTCAATATGCAAAAATATCCCCAATACAGAGAACACAAAATTATTTCACAGGTTACAAATGTAATTATGACTGTATACACTGGTAAAATCTATACAAATATTATATTTTAATCAAGAATAAGAACAAGGTCAAGTTTGTGCACAAAAGGATATTATAATATCACAAACCACTGTCTGTAAATGTAAACATGCATTCTATATCTCAAACTGTATTTTGTCTCACTATGTATAAAATAGATGTAACAGTGTAATCAGTGATGTATAAATGTTACTCATAGAAATATATATTTTTTTAAAAATTTGTCTTGTAAATTACTACCATATACCAAGATAAACAATATATATAATTTCAATATGCTAGATTTTAATGACAAAATAGATGCTTATTACAGACAGGAAGGTTAAATATCTATGTATTTTGGCTCTCAAAATTTAAAAAAAATCCATGTGACAGAACCAGTGATGTGTAAACTTACAGAATAAATGATATTAAAAAAACAGATACAAGTAACGGTCTTCAGCATGCCAAGCTACACTGATATGACACTAATATCTAACTCTAATTTTCTAGATTTAAATGTCTAAATAGATGCTTGTTACAGAACCCATCACAATTAACTTTAAATTTCACAAAAATATTTTTTGATTTCCACAAAATAAAGTCAGTCAAGTAATAAGAAGCACAGGCAGGGAGGGCTGTGGGAAAAGTGACCCCTCCCCCCCAAAAAATTGCTTCACTGGCCAAACTCTGATCTATGGGTCTCATGGGTTTCAGGCTGGCCTGCACATCACTAATTTACAGGTCTTTCATCCCACTGTTTTAATTGGAAATTGTAACAAATAGATGACAAATCCTGTACAATGCTGTATTGACAGAATTCTTCTTGTGGCACAAAACTGATATAATGTTGTTTCTAGGGATTTATAGATGAATTTTTTTTCTAAAGAAAAGCATGCAAGCAAGAAGTAAAGAATTACTTTCCATTATTTATTGTGAGGCAACTTTGGGCGACTTCGGAAAACGAATCGCCGCCTGTGATTAGCGCCAACGATTTTTTCATTTTGGCCAGTGCAGAGTGAGGGAAGGCTTCGGGGAGATTGGTCGCCGCAAAGACGAGGCGATTAGTTGCCAGGCGACCAAATCTCCCCGAAACGCTCAGTGTGACCTTACCCTTACTGTTTTTCCAAAATCTAAGTTTAAAGTTGAATTTTCGTGTTTTAGTCTGACAGCTCAGTAATTCAGGTGCAGACTCTAAACTCTTACAATTTTGCAACATTGAGTTGATACATTTCTCAGCAGCATCTCTGGAGTATCAGCAACTATTGTATCAATTCTAACAGCTGCCTGTAATGAAACCCAGAGATTCTGCTCAGCAGAGACAAAGATAAGAAATGTATCAACTAAATGTATCCATTTGGAACAGTTTACAGGGTCGGCGACCCCCCCTCCCTGCTTCAGAAGGTGGAAAAAGACACTTGACACTTCAATATTTCTATACTAGTCATTATTTCTAGTGACCTATCTGAAAACAACTAGTTGTTTGAAGGTAAACCACCCTTGTGAGCCCCCCCACAAAAAAACTGATGCCACTGATTTCCAACCCGTTTCCAACCCTTACCATCGCTACAATAGAGATAGTGGGGCTGATTTATAAACACTGGGCAAATTTGCACCTGGGCAGTAAGCCATAGCAACCAACCAGTGATTAGCTTTTATGAGCCAGTTGCAGACTGAGCATTGAATGCAATCATTTCATTGGTTGCCATGAGTTACTGCCCAGGTGCAAATTTGCCCAGCGTTTATAAATGAGCCCAAGTATCTCCTATCAAACTCTCAAGTGAATAAAATGCAAGATCTTTATTGCATCATATTTAAAGCACCCTGTTATTAAAAACATAATTTATAAGGCCTAGATTTGTGGGAAGGCTACAAGAGCCTGCTCCTAGGCTTGTTAAATTCTATAACCACACATGGGTGAGGGCCCCTCCATATACTAAAACATACCAAACCGATATTATGATCTTAAAGTGTATATTTTATGATGTTAACTGACTATATGGTTGATGCTTTTAAATTCGGAACATAATGATCTAACAATCTAACATAAGCTCTACCCAATGTAGCCTAACAGTCATCCACAAAGCTTATTAGGGTCACTGCCGCAACTGTAAATTTGGCAAATTTCATATTGCCATTTAAAGAATATTACACAGACAGCATACTTGTAGAGAACTTATGTTAGGTCATTATGTATTCTACTTACAGATGATCATCATATTTGTACACCCTGTCCAGCTTTATACCAGACCTGCAGTACTGGGGACTGGGCAGGAGATTCAGACAGCTATTTGAATATTGCACCCAGTACTGCTGGTTGGGTCACGCTGCCTTGCAATTTTGATGCCCTATGCCGGCCTTTGTGGACTTCCCACAAGTTTGAGCCTAAGTAATTTAATCTTAGGTTGATGCAATCTTGTGTTTTATCCACTTGTCAGATTTTAATGAGGTTATATTAGGGCATTGTAATGATAGTTTAGGTTTAAAGAGTATGGCCATATAATCACAAGTTATCATATGTATAATTATATGAATGCTTTGTAAAATTAATAATCAGCTAAACAATACCTAAAAACATCATAATGTTAGTTTTGCACCAACAGAATTACGTTTTTTTATGGGCCCAAATTATAATGCATATCAATTTATAATGCAATGCAATTTTCACAGTATTCCCAAAAATGGCAGTTTGTCATGCAAGTGACATGCGAGCCAGCCCAAAACCTTAGTTGACCTGTGGGTCGTGTAGGCTGACTTCTACACAAGATTGGTTGTGGGCTGGTTTGGGCCGAGTTCTTCCTTCCCCCCCTCACCGCCTGTAACCTTACTTTGCCCCCCCTTCTGCCTCTGGCAGCTTCTATTTATAGGTATGCTGCTTTACCCCTGGATGATGTCAGAGATGGGGCAGGGCTGTTTTAATGGGTTACCAAGCTTACAGAAATCCTACACCCAATGAGAAAATATTAGGCGGTACATTCCCACCCATCTGATATCCCAACTATATCAGCTTATGATAGCCCTCCCAGAGGACCATTTCCCAAAACATACATGCAGTACGTGCAGTACTGGGAAACTGTAATGGAAAAAGAACTATCCCCCAACAAGTGATCTGTAATCCCCTCTGCCAACCTTTCACCTGCTGGGAAATTTTTGCCAATAGGGTAACATATTGTCAAAACTCACAGATAATCCTGTAATGTAAAGTTGACAATCCTGGGCTGGCACTCTGTAACTTGAATGGCAGTGCATTGGCCTTTACAATCTATGACGTAGAATTATTTCTAAATATCAAATATCCCTGCCTTTAATCAACACTGTAGTCCTGTAATACACTCAATGGCATAAAGTGGTACCCATACCCCCCCCCCCACCACCAACAGCCATTGCCACCTCTAGTCACAGAGTCTGCTCTCTCTTGTAGTTGAATAGACTGCTTGGGGAAAATGTTGTAAGCTTTCCTTCTGTGGTTGAACTCAGAAGTGTGGATGGAACTTGGAGTATGGTTGGAACTTGAAGGAAATTTGAAGTGCATTCCTGGCACATTTGTTATTAATATGTTGCACCACATCTAACAACATCATAGTTATTCTGCTAAAATAGCTGTAAGGAGTGCATTTAATTGCTAGCCATTTATAATTTTAAAATAAGTACCTGTTGCTATGTAATCATATGGTTAATATGTTGTTCCTAACATCAGACTGTAATAGACAACACTTATCTTATTGTGAGTGTAAAGATAGAAAATGTTACCATTTGTGCTGTGTGATATAACATGGCATTGTCAAGATAAATTTAGCGGAAATTTTTTCGTCATACATAATACACTTCTTTCATCTTATATTGTTACAATTACTTATTTGTTTATCTCAAAATTGTTACAAAAGTATCTTATCTGCAGCTGTTCTAGGCTGTAAAGCCAGAGCCAGCCAACATTGTTTCTTTTTCAGGATGTTCAGTGCAGAGAAAATCTGGACATTCCAGTACAAACGAGGGATTGTGGGTTGAGCTGTCAAAAGAGGGACTGTCCCTCTAATAATGGGACAGTTGGGAGGTATGGTTTTAGCGACTAAGAATACCAGCCTGGAGTATCAATTAACCAAATTTAATCCTTGGGAGATGCCTAAGAATTTGGGACCCCCAGACATTTAAAGTTTAGCTCCCTCTTCATAAGAAGCTACCCATGCTTTCAGGCTTGTGTCACATGTATAATCTTTCTGCTATTTGCTTACTATATTGATACTGCTGCAGGATGCATGGGGATTGCCTTCACGCATCAGGCCATATGCAAACAAAACAAGTGACAAAACGCCATCCACTTAAACACAATAGTATATTGTGTTCTTGGTAGTAATTGACAGAAAAACAAACATGGAAAGGGAAATACCCCCAGGACAGGCCACCAAAAAAAATCTTCCCATATAAATATACAGCATATGGTACAGAGTGTTCATATCTGTGAAGGAGGAGGAGACATGGAAACAGGCCATAACTAAAAAAATGTATTCATTGTTAAAATATGAGAGCAAAATATGGCTTAAACAACACACAAATAAGTGATATAATGAGTCTCACGCATATTATTATTTTTCTTTGTGTCTATGGTGGCAACTTAATCAATCCCTAGTCAAGCTAAATACATTGTATATGACAAATTAAATATTATATTGTGTACTGAGTGCTAAAAATGTTCAGTCCTAAAAGCTGCCTGGGGATAAAGAGAAGTAAAGCTGAGCAACAGCCTGAGTCATAGAGGTTGGACTGATTTTTGAAATTTCACCTACTCAGATGGAGGCACACTCTAATATGTTACCAGCTGCGACTTCTCCAATTTCAGCCATGTCTTCATAATTTTAAGGGATACTTATTTTTCACCTTTTTTTAGCCATGATTGTATTCGTATTCGTTGAATTGTGTATGTGATCTGTATGTTCTAAGGATAATGCTATGGAATATGTTGAGGCTTTATAAATACGTGTTCTGAATAATAACAATAAAATGTTTTATTTTACTCTACTTATTTTAATTATCTATCAGTAAATTACGATTCTTGTGTTTATTATAAATGGTGAGATAGTTTTCTGATTCTGTCCCATGGGATTAATTATTTAATTCTTGTTTTGTTTCTACTAGTGCTATGCAACCTGAACAAAAGTTAAGGGAGCTAGAGCTTGTAGCTGGAACTACTTGCTTGGGGCACATTATCAGAACTGATTTCTGCGGAAATGGTCATGCTCATTACAAATACTGTGCAAATTTGCACCTGGCAGAAACACATAACAACCACTCAATGAGACTGAGGGGAAGGGGAGGGGGGAGTGAGTTTTGATATGTGGAATTATAGATGGACTAAAGTGACATAAACTTGGGCTGGTTGGGAGAAACTTGGCTGTGGGGGGGTAATACATAAAGCCCATATGTATACTCACAACTATGTACAAAGGATGCATGTGTACTATGCCGATTCAAAATAGGCCATGGCATTTCAAGTACACGGATACCCAAAATGGCCCCCACCAGCCCAATAAATAGTGACATCTATGGCATCTTACAGATACTCCTCTGGCATTTGCCAGACTATACGGATTGCCAGTCTGGGCCTGATATTGACAATGTTAGCCAATCATTGGGTTTTGGTGAGCCCATAAGATACAATATAGGTAACAGGAAAAGTTGACATACTGAAACATCCTTTCATATGTCATGGACTTATGAAAATCTCAGTTAAGAAGAAAGACTGGCCAAGTTGGGGTTGCTTACACTGGAGAAGCGGTTGTTAAGGGGGAATATGATAACTATGTATTAATATATAAGAGGACCATATAATAAACTCTCTAATGCTTTATTCTTTATTTACCAGTAGGTCCAACTGATGCGTTGGCACCCATATCCGATTAGAAAAAAGGAAGTTTTATCTAGCGTAAAGCCTTCTGAAGACAGAAGGTATTATCTTGCCTAAGAGTTTAACTCTCACATGAGGCATTATGGGTGGAGACATGCTAATCATTCCTTTATCTCCGTCTGGCCAACTATGCATCCGGAACCGTTGGTTTTATTGCATAGATACAGCCGGTTCAAATCCATATATCCAAACTTGCAGACAGCCTGTTTTAATCTTGTTAAGATACTGGAACATGGCTTCTGAGTGGGTAGGACTTGTGGAGTAGCAAAGCAGAGAACTGAACCTGGTTATGGTGAAATGGGCTAAAAGGAGCCAAAAAGTTCTTGCATGCCTTGCATGTGAAATGCTTTTTGGCTCCTTTTAGCCGATCTCACCCTAACCAGGTTCGGTTCTCTGCTATCGAAATACTCAAAACGGGTTTTTTTTTGTTTTACAGTGAGAGTTGTGCAGTTGTGTCTATCATTCTGGTTGATACATTAGGTAGCCTCAAGAATGTATTGGGTGGTATTTTAGAAAGTGAGAAAATACATAAATCACAAATAGAAATTTGTACCAGAAACCAATCAGGGAAATTAGGCAAATTAGAGAGGCTTTAGGAGTTTTTTTTTTTTGCCTTCCTCTGAATCAACTAGCAGTTAGGCATAAAAGGTTGCACTTGATGGATGTGTGTCTTTTTCAGCCTAACTTAATGTGCAATATATTACTATTCTTTCATGTGATAAAAAGTCATACTGGGAGTTTAGGGTTGAATTATTCAAAAAGGGTATATACCGCAGTGTTAAGTTGTTCTCCCTTGATCTTGCCAAGTTGCATCTTGTTGTTAAACACACAGTAGAGCACAGATAAAAGTGAAACCTGAATTAGAAAGTCCAGTATCTGCACAATGGTACTTTTATGCATGCATTGTACATTCTGTGGTTGGTGGCACTTAAAAGGTTAATGGGATTTTTCCGCACAATGATCCCCGAAGATAAATATGTATTTGTTTGATTCATACAGCAGATTGCCTGGTGTCATAATTAAGTGTTTATAATTAACAAACAAGGTAACAATAACTCACCTTTCCAACAGGGCAGCATCTTATGTCTCTTGGGGGCCATTATTATTGTGTGTGTTATTAGTAGTAACCATGGTAGTGTCACTAGGCTCACAGACTGCCTAATGATAAACCAAAGGGAACAGATCCATGGGGACATAGCACACAATAGAATTGCAGCTCAAATCTTAGACTTTGTCTCTAACTGCGGGAATATTAAAGGTACAATCTTTAATCTAAGTGACACTGCGGCAAGAGCTTCAAAACCTTATGAGCTCACCCTGAAAACTTTTGACCCGGGTGTAAGAAACCCCAGGTCCCGCACTTGTATTAAAACCCGCTCCTCAACATCACTTAAGCTTATAGGGAAATGCACTCACCAAGTGTGTCGATTGGCCCGGTGCATCACCCCGAACCTGTAGCAGAGGGTGAATGAGGAATTGAAGAAAGGTCGGCAAGCACTCCTGAAACCACTCATGTGATAAAAGACAGCTTTACTTCAGTAAGTTAAAAGCATGGGATCCTGACGCGTTTCGTATCAAAGCGTTACCTAGTCATAGGAGTACTTGCCGACCTTTCTTCAATTCCATGGGGACATAGCCCTGCTCTGAGAAAATATGTCTGTTGGTGTTCAGCCAAAGCAGATGGTCTAAATTATTTTGTGGAAAATAGTCCATAGATAGATTTGACATTTTAGTGATAAAATAACATGACTGCCCTGGATGTCTTCTTATCATAAGAACTTTGTACAAAATGTAACATATGCTACAAAATATTATTATAATGTTTATGCCATTTCTGTAAGAACACAAATACAAGGGGGCAAATTTACTAGCTTCTGAAAATTTGCCAGCAATGGCTTCGCTCACATCGCAACACTTCGACAGGCGTAAATTCGCAAGAACAATTCACTAAAATCCGAAGTTGCCTCCAGGGTGCCGAACGCTGGCAAAGTTGTGCTAGCATTACTGCGGCAAGCAAAGCGAAGTTGCGCTAGCGTTACCTCATTTGCATACGAAGGGAAGTTAAAGTTGAATGGACGTATATCTTGCAGCAAATACATTAAACTACACAAGCCAGGGAAACCTTAATAAAATAAAGTTGTTATATTGCCTTACACATGTGCCCAGTGTATAGCTTATGTGCCATATGTTAGGAAATGTAGGGTGGAAGCAGGTTACCCCAAAAAAATGTAACGCTATTTTTCAGCCTCTCACCCTGAAAAAGGAAAAGACACCAGCGTTTTTTGGGACTATTTTTTTAGGAAGTCCTATCTACTCTATTGCATTTCGCCTGGTCTGAGGTGGCAGAGTAAAGTCTGGCGCAAGAGGTAACGTTCATTAAAATCCACATCTTAGTGAGTTTGCGTAGTTACGTTCCTTCACCAGAGCGCAACTTCGCCAGGCGTTAGGGTGTGAAGTACCACTAGAGTTTATCTTTCACTAGTGAAGTTATGCCACTTGTAAAACGAAGGGATTCCATTAGTGGTGAAAGGTACTCTTACTCTATTAGACAAAACTATTGTAAAATGCAGACACACCAGTAGTCTGTCACAGGGTATAAATACAGATGTAACAAAATGTCCCCCTGCCATCCTAATGAAATCAGCAGAATGATGAGCACAAATATAAGAAGAGTATGAGGAGTCTTATATCAGTGTTAGGAGAAAATAAAAAATACAATACCATCCTAATAATAGAATGTGTATGTTTTTTTTTTTTAGGTTTGTCTGGCATTAACATCCCAGAATGAAAGACAAAAGTTGCAAGTTATATCTGCTTCCAGGTAAATATACCATAGGCCCAAAATTTTGTAACTAACCAACCATTCTTCATTTCATCTGTAACAATAATAATATATAAGGCCCATTAAGTGCACATTGCAGCTCACTAATCAGTTAGCCACTATTACGTTATCCACAAGGGTATCAAGAAAAGCATTTTATACCATCCCCTAAAACACAATCATGCAGAATAACTTCATTGTCCATTTATTTTGAACATAAAATGCATGAGTTGCACTTGGATGTACTATTGCACTAAATTCATCATTGCACCGCTTAAGTCCCATGCAATGAGTAGCTGTATCTAAAGCATTGGTCTGTGAGGGATGCACAACACTGTTGGGTACAAGGCAACAATGAGATACAAATCTTGACAATTTAATCTATGAGCACATTGAGCTGCACCTTAGGTCAGGGTGCAGTCTGAAGGAAAAGGCTTTGTAAAAGAGGCCTCCTTTTCCTCCTACAAAAACATAATCGTCACAGGACAGGCCCTTCTTATGTCTAATGAATAAAGATTACAAAAACAATATAGTATATTCTGACTATAGTCCTAAACTTTGTACATTAATAATAAAACAGGTGAAGCTAAATGAGACCCACAATCACCAAGGCAATATATAAAGTTTAGAATCAATATTAGATTTAAGGTCAACTACCAGCTGCACCAAATCTTGTAGGCTTGATGTCCTGTATTCAGTCTTGCCTTAGATGACCTTGTAGATCTGTACTCATAGCTGCCCTTGCTCTGTATTCTGACTACTCTCTGACTTGACCCTTGACATTATTGTTCAGGGTTAATGTGGTGCAAATTTATCTCATTTTGCTTCACTGGAAAATTTGTGAAATGCATTGGGTTAGTTTGCAAAATTACATTAGGGTTAAGAGGTTTTTGTCAGGCTGGTCTGGATGGTGCACAAGGTTTAGTTTAGTAGAGCTTCGATTGATATTTTGCATTTGACAACAACATTTGTTTTGATGCTTCAATTTTAATGCAAGAATCATCAGCAATACTTTCAGGAAAATCAGCCAAAGTCAATCTTGATGCAGTGACTGTCAGATATCCTTTGATGCAGGGATGTTGGACGTGTCAATCTTGACACAGGCCACATTTTTTCCTATATAACAGACCACATTCTAACATGGATTAAAAAAAAATCACTGTTGGCCAAAACACAAATTTTTCTGCAAAACTCTACCAAAAGGAAAAAGTACACTCTTCTTTAATTACTACTGCTATTATTGTTTGACTTAGACCTGACTTAGTTCCTCTACTATACACTGAACTCTAGCCTCTGTTTGCTGTTGATTTTTGGCTTCTTTGTGAGCACTCTTGAAATCTCACTTTGTCACTTCAGGCTCCTCCTGAAGGAAAAAATAACTGGTTACATGCCAAGGACTAGGTTTGGGTATCCTCACGTGATTCAATTTATTCACAATTTATAAATGGTAAATATCTGGGTTGCAAGAGCAAATCTGGTGCTGGGCCACAAAAGATGGAATAGTTTCTCTGATGTGCTAGTAATATACAGGTAGCTAATAGCATAGCTTCCTGTCAACTGAATAAGTTGACAATCTTTCAGTTACTATATAGACTAGCACAGTGATCTCCCACAGCTGATATTTACAGTTTAAAAAATAATTTTCACCCAAATCAAAACCATTTTTAGCTTGCAAAAAGTTCAGTGGCAAAATAGTGACCTGCATCAGTTTTTCATAATTGTCCCAGTAGACTGTGTACGAACACTGTGGGTTGGGTAATTAATTCCCTCAGGAACATGATGGCAATAACTATGCTGAGTCCCAAAGGTGCAAAAATTATAGAAAGATGGTGATAAAAAGTATTAGCATTGCAAGGTACTTACATGGGCATACTGTTTTTTTTGTGAAACACCCAATTAAAAGCTGATCAGGGCCAAAATACCTTTCTCCCCTCTCCAAGTCACTAGTGGACACTACTCATAGTCTTTGCGCTTCTGCTCTGCAAAGACTGATGTCTATGGACTGGAGCACCATGCTATGGCACTGCTAGCACTTCTTATTCATTGTCATATGCATATTCCCACACCAAAAACTTTAAATAATATAAGATAAAATAAGATAAAATTCCCTTATTTCAAAATGTCAATATGAACACAGGATTCCTCCTCTGTACTTATCAGTACAGGTGTACTTACCAATATATCCAGCCAAAGTAATTTCTGATTAGTTGCTATCAGCAGGTGCCCTAAATTAGTCTTATTTTATTATTTTATTTAAAAATATGGGTACTATCCCATATGTAATGCCAGACACATCACATCACCCACTATATCATTTTTATTAACATGTATTTTTAGAGCGCTAACATATTGTGCAGCGCTGTAAGATAAATGTGTTTATACAAAGAAATCTCATGAATTATATACATAGAGCATACAGAGCTACATGCATCATGACCAATACTGGTACAAAAGGTGAGTATTGTCCTTGGCAAAAGAGCTTGCAATCTAAAGGGGAAGGGAGTGAGACATAAGGTGTGGGAGCAGTGCCGGGCCATGCTGGGCAGGCGCCCTAGGCAGGCCCGGCAGTCGCGGCGCCTGCGTGAATTTGCGCACGCATGCGTGAATTGAAGTTTGCGCGCATGCGCAGAAGAGCAAAGAAGCAAGGAGAAAGTCGGGCAGAGAAGGGATAGGCGACAGAGGAGGTATGTGCCTGGCGCCCTCCCAGCTTTGCGCCCTAGGCACGTGCCTACTCTGCCTATCCCTAGTTTCGGCCCTGTGTGGGAGTGGGCAAGATCAGAAATTGGTAGCTAAACAGAGGGTAGGCTTCTCTAAAAAAGTGTGTTTTAAGAGATATTTTCAAAAGCAGAAAGGTTGGGAGAAAGTCAGACAGACCGGGAGAGAGAATTCCAGAGGAGGGGTGCAGCACTTGCAAAGTCTTGAATGCGAGCATGTTAGGGTGTAATGAGTGTTGAGGAGCAGGTCAGTACAGGATCATAATAAGCTGTTGGGAGAGTATCAGAGATGCAGGTTGGGGCAGAGTTATAAAGTGCTTTGAATGTTAGGGTCATTAATTAGAAATTTATTCTGAAAGGTAGAGGAAGCCAGTGCAGGGATTGGCATGACAGAAGAGGAGCGGTTGCTGAGGTGTATAAGCCTGGTAGCACTGTTCATTATGGAATGGAGAGGTGACAGTCTCTGGCGGGGAAGGGCAATTAATAGAGAGTTACAGTAGTCTAGACGTGATATGATGAGAGACTGAATAAGAATGTTGGCGGGCGGCGTCTTGGGTGATAAATGATCGTATTTTGGTTATGTTCCTTAGGTGAAAGTTACATGATTTAATAAGTGACTGGATTGAGAAGTGAGGGACAGGGCAGAATCTAGGGTAACTCCAAGGCACTGGACCTGGGAAGACGGGGTGATGGTGGAATTGTTAGCTATGAAAAATACTTCTGGGATATTATGGGTAGTAGTTAGGGGAAAGAGAACCATTTCAGTTTTAGAGAGGTTTAATTTAAGGTAGCGTTGCAACATCCAAGTAGAGACTGGACAAGCAGGAGGAGACCCGAGTTACATAAAATGTAATTGGACTACACACACACTCTCTCTCTCATACACACACACTCCTAATGTAAGGTCAGTCTCCAGGCGACCTCAAAAGGATGCCTTAGTGCGAAACACTAAATTAACAATGTCCCAATTTTTTTTTTACAGTAGGCCTGTTATTATCGATTCTGCATTCTGCAATGATACCAGAAGTCTTATCAATAGACTCTACCACTGCTTTGAGTTCTTCCACAGGAGCCTTTGCCATGACGTCAGTTACTGGGCCTAACCCAAAATCTACTGATTCTAGCCCAGCACCAACTGATACTTCAGAGAACCCAAGCACTAATCATGAAACAGGTATTACTACTTTTCTCTTTCCTTAATGTAAGCACATCTGTGTAGCATTACCCGCATCCGCTTCTGGGCAGAGGGGTTGGGTGGATGACATCAGGGTGTGCCAGTGACGTTGGGGGGCGGGCTGGTGATGTAGGGGCTGATTGTGTTGGGGGGAGGGGCTGATTACGTCTGACCAGGACTGATGACTTGGTTATCAGTAATTGGCTGAAAACCATCATTAACTTCAATGTCTTGTCCAGATTTCCTAATTTGGAAATCTGGACAGCCAGTTTTCACCCGGACCATCCTTACAAAAACCAGGCTGTCGGGGTGAAACTGGACAGGTGGCAACCCTACTTAGCATCTATTCTGGGTTCTGTCAGACGTTACAATCTGTACATTACAAAGGATCCTATCATGACACAGCTTCAAAAAATGTTCTTATATTTAATATTTGAGAAAGTGTTTTGGCTTAGATTTGGTGTTCTGCTTTTCTTTGTTTGTTCTGTGATTGATCGTTCCTTTAATGTGCCATAAGAATGTAAGACTAACATCATACCTTCCAACATATTACATAGTACACCTGTTACACAGAATGCTCTGGACCTGGAGTTTTTAACAGATCTTTCCATAATTTGGATTTTCACACCTTAAGTCTACTAGAAAATAATTTAAACATTAAATATACCCAATAGGTTGGTTTTGCATCCAATAAGGATTAATTATATCTTATTACAAGGTACTATTTTATTATTACAAAGAAAAAGGAAATTTATTTTTTAAAATTTGGATTATTTGATAAAATGAAGTCTATGGGAAATGGTCATCCCATAATTTGATTTGTAATTTTGTTTCTATAATTAATTGTTTTATACCTGGTACCTTGTCTGGATGAACAATAAAATTACTTCACAGTAGGAACCAGAAGGGTTCCATTTTTTTCTCATTAGAAATGTTGATATATATATATTTAATAGGGATATAAAATTTAATAGTTACATTGTTAAGTTGGATTGAAAAAATACCAGTCCATTAAGTTCAACCCCTCCAAATGAAACCCAGCACACATGCCTAAACACACCCAATAAATCTAAATATCACTATAGCCTTGGATATATGCTTATCCAAGAAATCACCCAAGCCCCTCTTAAAGGAACAGTTCAGTGTAAAAATAAAAACTGGATAAATACTGTAGATAGGCTGTGCAAAATGTTTCTAAAAAATGTTTCTAATATAGTTAGTTAGGCAAAAATGTAATGTATAAAGGCTGGAGTGACGGGATGTCTAACATAATAGAACACTACTTCCTGCTTTTCAGCTCTCTAACTCTGTTAGTCAGTGACTTTAAGGGGGGCCTCATGGGACATAACTGTTCAATGAGTTTGCAATTGATCCTCAGCACACTGATCAGATTATGACCCATGTGGCCCTCTCTCCTCAAGACACTGATTGGTTACTACTTGATCACCAGAGAACCAGTCTGTCACGGTCGGCACCCTAAACCAGAACTAATGCCAAGCTCCCTGGTCTCGGCTCGGCTTTACCAGTTAGTGTGACCGCCTTTGGCTTCGGGAGGAGCCCTCAGCGTACTCAGATGCCATCTGGACTTTTCGAGAGGAGCAAGGCGAGGAGTTCTGGCAAGCAAAGGGGCACGACTGTAGTAAACAAAGTCTTTGGACAGAAGATCGCAGTACAAAGCGTTAGGCAAGGAGTAGTCAGAACAGGCTGGGTCGAGGCAGGCAGAGAATAAACGTTATCAGGCAGGCAAGGGTCAAACCAGGAAGTCAATCAGAGGGTAAATCAGAAGCGGTAGTCAGTAATAAGGCAAGGGTCAGAATCCAGAAATCAGAGTAGTCAAATAGCCATGCAGGGGTCAAAACAGGAATCAGACAGGTTTCAGAATTAAACAAGCTCAAAAGCACCAGGAACTAATCCTATCATGGGCAATGGTAACTTGTGGGAATACCCTTTAAATACTATTTGAATTTGGCGCCTCTCGCGCTGACGTCATTACGTCAGCGCGCCTGCGCCTTTAAATCTAGGGAGCCGGCACGGGAGCAGTGCGGCGTGACGGGCGTCCCCGCCGAGGGGGCGGCAGGCGTCCCTGCCGTCCCCCCACACCAGGCCCAGGTAATTTTATCACACAGTCAGTGGAAACCAAGAGAGCTGAAAAGCAGGAAGTAGTGTTCTGTTCTTAGACATCCAGTCACTCCTGCCTTACATTACATTTTTGCTTAACTAACTATATTAGAAACATTTTTTTATTTTGCACTGCCTATCTATTTACCCAGTTCTCCAGAGAAAACAACCGCAACCTTGACAATCATCCCTCATGATTTAAGTCTTCCATCCCTATAACCAATTTAGTTGCAAGTCTCTGTACTCTCTCCAGCTCACTTATATCCTTCTTATAAACTGGTGCCAAAACTACACTACAAAAAACCCTAGATCCTTCTTTAAGGAAACCCCAACACACTGCCACTTAGTGTATAACTTGCACTTATATAAAGTGCACCTTGCATTTATCAACAAGGAACACCAGGCAGAGCATGGCACACACAGGGAGCATAGGGCAGGCAGAGCATGGCACACACAGGGAGCATAGGGCAGGCAAAGTATGTCACACACAGAGCATAGAGCAGGCAGAGTATGGCACACCCATGGACAATAGGGATGGCAGAGTTTGGCACACCCAAGGAGAATAGGGCAGGGAGAGTATGGCACACCCAGGGAGCATGGGGCATGCAGCGCATGGCACACACAGGGAGCATAGGGCAGGCAGAGTTTGGCACCCACAGGGAGCAGAGGGCAGGCAGAGAATGACACACACAGGTGGCATAGGGCCAGCAAAGAATGGTACACACAGCTGGCATAAGGCAGAACAGAGCAGGAGACAGGGAACCCCATCAGGATGACACTAAAATGTACTACATACAGTGACACATTAGCATTTAAAATAAAATGTGGGCAGTTGCAGTCTGGGTCTCAGGTGTGAACAGTACAGGGTTTTAGGATGGGAACAATAGAGGTGTCAGAGGTTTGAACAATGCAGATTATATGTGTGAACAATATAGGGGATTACAATTTGAATTTGAGGTTTAAACAATGCAGGGGCCAAATACTCTCTGTAGTGATACCTATTAAATCTTACACAAGGTAAGCAGCCACCGCATGTGGAGAGCCACAAAGAGAGGGCAGTGGACTGCATGTGGACTGCGGGCCGCAAGTTGGACAGCCCTGCTTTATGTCATTTGAAGCATTCAAGTTCTATACAGGGAGTGCTAAACGACAGCATTATGATGATGCCATTTTGTGGATAACCTCCATTATTTATTACTGATGAAATAGAAATACTGTAAAAGGGATGGTGGTTAGGGCATGGTCTAAAAAGCTAACAATTATAGCTGAGCCACATGGTATGTAAAGCCATTTTATGGTTTGAAGCCAGACAGCACTCTAATTCCTAGGGATGTTTTTACAATAAGGAAAAGTAAGAACCTTGCCTCAGGTGGCACTTTACCAGGAATGGCAAATAACCAGGGCCAGGCCAGCCCGATATCCCCCTGTCTATGTGCGCCTGAGGGCATGTGCACGTGCAAACGCGTGTGCATTCAAATGAATGAATGCTAGCGCAGTAGCAGAGGGGAGGGAGGAGCGTGGCGGAGAGAGGAGGAGGGAGGTGAGTGACGGAGAGGGGAGGAGGGAGGGGGTGACATGGAGGAGGAGGAAGGGGATTGGAGTGACGGATAGGGGAGGAGGAAGGGGTTGATGGGGAGGAGGAGGGAGGGGAGTGACGAAGATGGGAGGAGGTGACTGGGTGGAGGAGGTGATGGGTTAAAGGAGGTAGGGGAGCGCTACAGAGGTGTAGCAAACACAGAATAGGGGTAGGCGGCAATACACTTAATAGGTACCTACCAAGCGCCCCCTTGTGATTGTGCCCTAGGCAGGTGCCTCTTCTGCCTACCCCTAGTTCCTTCCTTGCAAATAAACATGCCTGGAAATCTTTAAATACATGACTGCCTTGCCCAACACCACTGTGCATTGCCAAACGGTTTTATTTTACTCTGTACCTAGTTTCAAATAAGGCACTAGGCGGAGAGCGCAGGCACATGTTTTTAAATGAGAATTCTAGTGCACCTTAGTGCACTAGCACTTGTGTCCGGGGTCAAAGTAAACGGCCATTCATTTCTCCTATAACAGAGCTACTTAATTTGGTTCTATGCATTATTTTTATGCTCCAGTCTAGCCACAGTCTACAGTTGCTGCTGATACCCCCCTCCTCCGTGCTTTAAACATACGCTTTGGAGCAGGTCAAAGGGGGGGCCAGATCGCTAGTGCAATGGGCAAAAATTATTTTGGGTTAAAACATGGAAATTTGGCTCTTAAAGTTACAAGAGCGGCAGTAACGTAACTAGGTGGGGGCGGGCCCTGGTGTGGGCTGTGCAGCCATGCAGCCGCCCCCCCACGCCAATTTTCTTTGTGGGTGCAGCCAACTGCACCCAGCTACAGGGTGGCGTGATCTGCCAGGGGGCCCTGTGGGGGTGTGGGCCCTGGCCCAATTGCACCCCCTACTCCCCTGGTAGGTACGCTACCGAGAGGCAGCTTTTTGCTGGCCCTTGTAACTGCCCACTCACTGACGCCTGAGGCAAGGTTCTCACCTTGCCTCATGACAGGAGCAGACGTGTTCTGGAAACAAGAGGTCAGTTGATGGCTTGTTTAAAGATTTTCTTTTAATTGCAGATAGAGAAATTATAGGGGTGATGATATAAGACAATTGTGGTACCTGTGTCCATATATTGAAAAAATAGAAAAAGCAGTCTTTTAGATTTACAATATTATTACCTCTCAGAGAGGGGGAGGTGTAAATTACTAATGTCAATTATTTGAGAAAAAGGAGAGAAAGTTAGTAAACCCCCACACTCTCTAAAGATGTTGATTGTAAGGAATAATAATTAATTATGTAAATGTTATATATTATACAATGAACTAATCAATTAATCCATAAATTTGTTATGCTACTAAATATGTATAAATATGTATAAAAGAAAGTGCATGTTCTAGGGCAAGAATAAATTACTTAGAAATACTTGTAAAAAATTACTTAAATACAAATAAAGTTTCAGTCAATTCATTCAAGAAAAAAGGGTATATAAGGCATCCCCCAATAGAAAAATCAGATGGAAAAAAATAAAAAATAATTATATTAATTTCACACAGCTTGCAGTCTCAGACTGCTTAAAACTTCTAAGTGTATATTCAAATTGATAGTGCTGACGTGATGCAGGATTATCCAGTGTCCGCTGACAAATTAATTGAGGATCCTTATACTTTATAAAGTGCTAGTGCTGAATTGATTGCAGTCTCAGACTGCTTGTGGTTCAAAGTTAATAATATTCTACAAGTGCTAGTGCTAATATCATATATTCGAGAGGTAATTCATTCATAAAAAGATTAATTGAAAAAATCCAAAACTATCATTTAAAGAAATTAAGTAGGAAAAGGAAAATAGTGTGGAGGTGGAGAAGTCCCAAAAACTGCTATCTGGTTATTTTTTATGCCCTGGGACCCCACACGGGGAGAAATTAGTACACTGGGGACTGTGGTCTCTTGGTTACCTTATCTATCTCAATTAAAGAGCTAAACTTCCCTAAAAAAAACACAAATCCTCCAGTGGCAAAGAAATAACAGAGAATCAGAGAGGTTAAATGAGGTTATGGACAAGGCTGTAGGCGTTCAGTATTACATTGTAGTATCCAAATTAGTTAAGCCGTTAAAAGAATCAAGAGTTGTATAAAATCAATTTCAAATGAAGGCTCTGCCGACGCGTTTCGCTAATAAGCTTTATCAAGGCAAATGGCGTGTGCGCTTGCACGCATGTTTTTTAAGTGCTTCCATGTTCAAGGAATTCCCGTGAGAATATACGCATCGTTATGACGCCGAGACGTATTTTCACCTGCGCACAGTAAGGTGCTTCCGTGTTACGTCAGGGCGTCATTCCAGATTGACCTCCTCATTTAACCCTATATATATTCTATTGAACCAATTTCTATTAAGAATGGGTATCTCTGAATGAGGAAGCCCCTTTTGTGAATGTCAACTCAGTATATCGTCTTCAAATTGGCCTAACAAAAGGGAATATATGTTCACTAGTTTATATAAAGGCATGAAACAATATATTTTCATTGATTCCTCTGGGTGAAAATCCAATTTAATTTGAAAATCCAAAAACGTTCCTGTTTAAGCAATTCCTGCTCTAAATTGGCCCCTTTGATGCCTAAATTGTTTTTTTAGATGGCCCAAAATTTTAAATTTGTCGAGTTCATGTTATGAAAAGTTTTAAAATGACATGCTACTGTAGATAGGGGTTTTTCAGTTTTATTGGCTTTATCAGTGTTACGAATTGAGCTGCTGTTGTATTCTGCATTTTAACATTTGTGTCGTCATTCCCACGTATCTTTTGCTACATGGGCATTCCAAACATTAGATTACCCCTGTGGTTCCCCTATGTGGTGGCCATACCGGTCAGTGAATGTGGCGGTTCTTTGCATTTTGTCACACATATTGCAATTCCCACCAGGAAAACAGCCCCTAAGATTGATGGATTTACGTGGATTTTGGTAATATCCATATACCCATCAGTATTAATGGTTGGGACCATTGATACTTTGTAGCCAAGTCCTTAGTAAACAAAAAAGTGTTTAATTTTTTTTATTTAAATGTAGTATATCCAATAAATAATAAAACAATATATACAGGTATACAGTATATGCTATCTGGGTAAATGGGGGCCTCTATTTACCAGGCTCTCTCTTTAATAAGTACAGTCTCATTGGAAAAGCAAAGGTAATTGCTACATGAGTTCCTTCAGCAAAGATAACTTACATTTATATTTTCCAGGTTCCAGTGGCATGGACACAGCATCAATGGGAACAACAGTTATTCCCCCTGCAAGTACATCTGTGGCCATGACCAGCATAGCAACTACAACCACTGCAACCACTATTGCATACAGTGTAAGTAGTTTTTTTTTAATGCAGGTTTCTCTGTACTCACAATCATTGCATTGGTCCTGTGCAATGCCTTTTTCAGATTTATTTTACCACCCCAAAATACATGGTTTACTTAATCTAATTCTGCCCTGTGGATCTGTACCCACAGCAGGCAAGACCATCAATGAACGCATAACAAATACTTCCTGACCATTTTTTTTTACTGTATGTAGTGTTGGCGTCTGCTACTTTTTATGCAAACCCACGAGTCAATATGAGATCATGAGGCATGAATTGGTCAAATGCATGCAAATACTAAAACACCAGAAAATGTCTACACCAAGGCTTTGTTAATGCTCAATAACATGTTTTTTTATGCTGTTGATAATTTGCTCACTGATTCTGTATCTCTCTTCAGGCACTGAAATGCCGTTCGTTTAAATGTACCGGATTGAACTGCTTGGCAAATGAAGTAAATGCAACAGTTAAGCCCTGTCGGGTGGGAATATCCCACTGTGAGGTAAAATAAAGTATTATTATCTCTCAACGGATAATTTTTAGATGAGGTGAATTTGGTGTATATGATATTACTGTATTAGGTGAAAAACTATTTCGGACCAGTGGAATTTTATCTTTTGTTTGTATTTGTTCATTGTGTACATCCATTTCATAGAGTTTTTGAATATTTGCACTTCTAAACAAGATTTAGAGCTCTAAATACCAAAATTTCTATTTTTCATGATATAGGGATTTATACCAAAAAAATTATTTATTTCATGCACAAAAAGTCAACTGATTTAGAAAGCCTCAAGTGTCTTGAACGCCAATAATGCCAATACCAGATATGTATAGTTTTATGGATATTTCTGACTTCAGTAGATCAATTTCCAGCAATACATTACCGAATTAAAAAGCAATACAGTAGAATATGTCATACTTTAGATTCCAAAACCAAAAAATCCTGGAACATTAGAATTACCACAGGAAACCATATATTTTTGAAAAGTGCACATTTTACTGATTCCAAAATGGGTAACCATTTCTTTCTACTCCAAAGTTCCAAACATCAAAGCTTTTCTGAATGTAGTTTCTACAAAAACATTTATGAAAATTCAGAAAAATGTTCGCTTAGCAAGTTTGTATCTCCCACACAGCATTAGGTACCAAAAAACATTCTAAATATGAATGCCAGGGGTCCACTGAACATTTTTCTGCCCATTGTGCATAAATTTACCAATGTATCTGGCATTTAGAGACCCATAATGAAGTTCACACATACAAATTGTCCCTTGAGTCACTTCAGCTACTGAATAATCATCACATTTGCTGTATTTATTTCGGGGTAAAAACACAAAAAAATATGTCGACCCCCCCCCCCAAGTCATATATTTTTGGAAAACACACATTCAGCTGAATCCAAAATGGGTACCATGTCTTTCTACTCCAAACTGATGCTTTCTCAAAATTTCAGTTTTGATGGAAAACCTGAAAATCGCCACCAAGCTTCCACTTTCTAGTATCTTATCTCCCACATAGCGTTAGGCACCAAGAGAAAACATCTTAAATATGAATGCCTGGGTCCATTGAACATTGTGATGCCCACAATCACACTGTGCATAGGTTTACCAAAGTTTCTGGAGTTTAGAGACCCCAAAATGAAGTTAGTACTTCAGCTACTAAATAATCATCCCCTTTACAGCATTCTTTGCAGGGGTAAAAACAAACAAAAAATGTTGACCCTACAAAACAATATATTTTTGGAAAGTACAGATTCAGACAAATTAAAAAATGTTAAACCATGTCTTTCTACTCCAAACTCTTGAGTTGCATTGCTATCCCAAAATAGTTGATTTTGATAAAATATCTGAAAATCACCTCAAAGCTTCCAGTTTCTAGCATCTTATTTCCCACTTAGCATTAGACACAAAGACAAAACATCCTAAATATGAACTCCAGGGGTGCACTGAACAGTTTGATGCCCAATATACATTGGTTTACCAAACTATGTGGCATACAGAGTTCCTCAAATGAAAACAGTGCATATGAATTTTCACGGCTGACACCATGGCTATTAAAATATAAACACCCGTTATGTGTATTATGTGCGATAAGACCCCCTAACAGTATGGAGACCCTAGAAAACTATATATTTTTGGAAAGTCAACATTCTGATGAATCCAAAATGGGTAACCATGTCTTTCTGCTGCAAACTACCAAACTGCTAAGCCATGCCAAATGTAGAATGTTTAATGACATTTCTGAAAATGGCCACAAAGCTTGTATTTTACCCCATTGTATGCCCCACATTTCATAATGTACCAACAAAAACATCCTAAATATGAATGCCAGGAGTCTACTAAACAGTTCCATGTCCAATATGTATATATTTACCAAACTATGTGGGTACAGTGGCACCCAAATGGATATATAGGGGGGGCTCCTTTTGCCTAGAAGATGTATTAGAGCTTGCTCAATTAAAATCCCCAGACATCATGTCTCTCTACATACACGATTTGTGCAGAAGTTAGATTTTGTTTGTACTATTTGAGTGAGTTCTAATTCATCTGCTCTGAAAAGAGCACCCCCCCTATAGGATATATTGGATCTCAATGACTATGTCAATGACTCCTGCATGAAAACAGAATGAAGAGAAACATATGCTGATAGAGGGATAGTGAACATAAACATAATTATTTCAGAAACCATGCAGAATTGTTAATTGTTTCTATTTATAAAGTTTCTTATTTCCGTATGATAAAGCTTATATTCAATTTTCATTTTCACTATAGTTTCCATTTAAACACAGGTATGGAGATTTAATTTGCAAAGGACTTTCATGATACAACTTTTTATGTGTTGGTGACAGGCCTGCTTTAAATTGAATCTAAAATTTGTTCCACCAGTGCCCTGATTTTTTGCAATAATTTAATTATCAGTGACATGAAAAGTGATATATAAATCACAGGGCTCCTGCAGAGCCCCCCTGTCCCACACCATTGCACACACTCCCCAATACAACTCCGCTCCACTATACCATCATACCTATAAATGTTTTACAGTGTGTACTAGGTATTTGTTTAGGCTCGGAATGTCAAATGCAATATGCCACCCAAAATTTACTCTCCCCCACATGGCTGACACTATAGCTCACTCTAAAAGAAAATCATTTTCAGCATATTTTAAGTCTGTGTCTGTTCCTAGGCTTCATGTTTAGTGGCAATTACAACAATTAATGCATCTTATTGTTTATTTGCTTTACAGCTGCAAAAAGTTGTGGGTTCTGGAAATACGATCTCCTATGAGGGTGGCTGTAGCAACACCTGTGCCACAAGCAAAAGCTCCTGCGCCAGCATTCCAAATGCAAATTGTTTCCAAGAGTGCTGCAATGCCATGAAGACAGGCTGCTGTATGATTCTTGATGGCCAAGTGCATTTTAATACAGCCATGGACATTAGCAGGAGGTCCATCTGGAATCTTTTTTCCTTAGCTCTAATTGTGATTTTTACTTCCCATTTCTTTTCCTCCCTCTAAGATTGCATGTAAATTATTAAATATTGATTTAGTTCATCATTGGATGCTGAAAATACAGGGCTTGTGGAACTTCATAATCTTTGTTAATGCTTATTATAACACACTGATTTATCAGAAGAGGGTGATGGGAGTAAGGGGCCACCGCATGCAAACAAGTCATATGATTGGGATTTCATGCTAACTTCATTCCACTGGCAACTCTTTGCATTGCTAAACTACAGGCACTTGACTGGTAGGCTGGGAGTATAAGTAGACATCTTTATGAGTATAGTGTAAAAACTCCATTCGGGAATATTTTAAATATGTTAGAAAAATAGGTCTAATATTTTAAAAAAAATGCATCTGCAAGAAAAGGAATATTTTATACTGATAACATTATATATCATATACAACCAATAATGTTGTATAATGTTTTAAACTTCCCTACTATAATTGCCAGCTGACTAATTTGCTAGGATATTTTTGTGAGCTTCTTTTATTACTGATCTTTACAGCAACCCTGTTGTTCTACCGAAAGATTTCTGGACAAATCCCCGGCACTCACCAATGGTAGGCAAAGATTATACCACACTAAAGCAGCTGTAGTTCAAAAGCATCAACATTTCAAATTTTAGAAACTATTCAATAAAATACTTGAGCTTGTGTAAAATAGTCTGAACTGCCATTATATATAAATATGTATATTTTATAAATACAATCATAAATGGTTCTTCATCTAAAATTATGATACGCTTCCAGAGACGCATTCCCACCCCACCCCCAAAGGCAGGCAAAGGTCATTCAACACCTTTTCCAATGTTGAAGCGATGGATTCTGGGACTTCAAATCCCTCTGCTTTCCTTGGTAGGCACTGAACAAATTCACTGCCAATGTCCAGGGGCAGACCATCATGGCATCCACTCAATCTAGGTCTACCACGTTTTCATCTTCACCACTCCATGGGTGACATAAGAAGTGAATACCATGACATGGTGACCTGTGATTGGCTGCATTGCTCAGCAATCAGTGGAGAGTTCTGTCCGGTTTCTAAAATCTGGTATTGCTATTTTGTATTAATCATCTTTCAATTCAGGCCCTCTTCTTTTCATGTCATAGTCTCTCATTTAAATCAATGCATGGTTGCTAGGGTAATTGGATCAGATTGCTGAAATTGCAAATTGGAACACTCAAAAACTACAGACAATAAAAATGAAAAACAATTGTAAATTGTCTGAGAATATCACTCATTACATCAAACAAAAAGTTAACTCAAAAGAGAACAATCCCTTTTTAGCAAAACTTTTCCCTTTATGAGATAAAAAAAAAGCATTGTTATTCCCTACCTACTCCACCTTTGTGGCCCTCCTTCTCACTTAACTTTCAATGGATCTTTTGCTTTTTCCAGACTGCCAGTAATATAAAAGTAGATATTCAATTATTTTACCCTGGTATGGAAATTATGAATTGTAGTGTACTACCTGCTAGCTGACAGATGCTGGTTATTAATACAGTTGTTGGTCTGACAAGACTAAACTTGATGTTTGGTTGACTATGTAGCTTACTTGTGCACCTATAGTAATAAAGGAACCCATATCTATGCTGCTTGAAAAGTTATGTACAGCTCATTCACACTTATACAACTGGGCAGTAACCCAGTTGGAAAAAAAGGCACAGGGTACATAGCAGATAACAGATAAGCCTGGTAAAATACCATTCTATTATACAGAGCTTTTCTGCTATGTAACCTACCTTTCCTCCTTTTTTCCAGCTTGAATGGCAGCCTCCCTGGCTTGTTTATATACACTATAGTAGTCTTTCAGAAGCAAGCATAGAACTTTAGGTTGCAGGGCAGCTGTACATTATATATTAATTACCTTAATACACTTTACATTTTTGGTGGGACTGTTCCTATAAGTAAACATTTATTGTATGTTATAGAATGGCTAGTTCTAAGCAAGTTTTTAATTGGTCTTCATTTTTGTATAGTTTTTTTTAATAATTTGCCTTTCCAGTTTTTAAATGGGGGTCACTGATCCCAACATCCAAAACACTCTTTATATGTGAGGCTACAGTTTAGTTGATATTGTTACTTTTTATTAATTATCTCTCTCTCTCTCTCTCTCTCTCTCTCTCTCTCTCTCTCTCTCTTTACACCATCTCCTATTCATATTCCATTCTCTCATTCAAACCACTGCCTGGTTGCTAAGGTAATTCGGACCTCAGCAAACAAATAGCTGCTGAATTTCCAAACTGGAGAACTGCTCAACTAAAAATTAATGATTAATATAATGTAAAAATAAGACCAACTGCAAATTGTCTTAGAACATCACTCTCTACATCATACTAAAAGTTAACTTAAAGGTAAACAACCCCTTTAAGAGACTGTATTGGGTAAATGATAGGTAACTGCTATAACAATGTGTGAAAATCATGTTCAACTTCAATTTCAACTGCAATAAAGATTGATAAATATTTTTTGTCTATTTCTTTGGTAACTTAGAACCTGTTAAAATCTGTAGCTTTCGATCACAAATCTTCTGATCTACTGATCAGCAAATTCCCTATGGGCCAGACTGAAATTTTGTCCTTATAAGTAGTGTGTTTCTACGTCAGAACGTGCCGTTTATATCTTAAAGAGACAGTAGCTGTCACTGCTGCACTTTCCCCCTTAACTTTCCTCCAGCCTGTACATCTCCCATCTGACTTCCCCAGCTTCCTTACTTCAAAAGGCAAGCTCAGTCACTTCTTCTTTGCTCTTGCTGCCTTTCCTTTCCTCTCAGTTTTCATTCTTGCGCCCTCTGCCACTTGCTCCCTCAGTGTCTTTCTCCCTCTTCTACTCCCCCTCCATCTCCGGCCACGTTCTTTCTGAGCCTCTCTCCCTCTTCCACTCCCCCTACATCTCCAGTTTCACATTTTCCCTGTCTCTCCCTCTTTCTCCACCATCTCTGGTCATGCTCCCTCTATCCCTCTCACCCTGTCACTCTCTAGACTTGTTATGTCTGCTGCACCCAACCTCCATCTATCAATCTCCAATATCGGCTCACAATGTGTCCTGGTGACTCTTCCCTGCCCGCCAAGGTCCCTATTCAGGCTTGTGCCCTGTGCTGCTCCCACTCTCCATCCACCATCAATCTCCTGTGTTTATTGCTCCCCCTGCCCCTTCAACCCCCTGTGCGTCTCCCCCTTCTACTCTCCATTCTTCTCTGGTGTTGCTCTTCCTGGGCCTTCCACCTTCTGTGTCTCCTTTCCCCTTCCTCCACTGAAGCAACCTGCAGCAATATAACATGCATGGCCAGACGAGTGAACTTTTAGTGAATAGATTGTTGATTCTAAAAATATATGAAAAGAAGTCCTTTTTAAGGCATGCTATAAATAACACTCACTTTTTCGACCTTTTGTGAATCTGCGCTTTGTGTTGGAAAAACACTAAGGGGATGGTTAATTAAAGTCCAATTTCTTTCTGATTGAATTTTTAAACAATTTTTTCAGAGGAAAAAAACTCAAATTTTTCATGATTTATTAAACCCTGATGCTGCTCCATTTCAAACTTGCAGATTTCATGTAGATGTCAATAGCTGATGATCCATTTACAATTGGAAGATAACATGATCTGCGCTGAGTTTCGTACAATAATCTGAAGAATTCATGGTTTTAGGGCCATAATCTGAAAAAACATACAATTTCGGTTTTTCACGATTTTATCAAGTCTTTTCCACACCAGATTTTTTGAATTAATTTATTGATAAATATGGCAAAAATGTGGATGGGAGTTTGATCGAAGTGGTTTTAAGAAAATAGTGAGAATTTTTCAGATTTTAGTAAATAACCCCCTAAATATTGTCTAATGGTTTTGGTTAAAGGACAAGGAAAGTCTAAAATAGAATAAGGCTAGAAATGCTGTATTTTGTATACTAGACGTAAACATGAACTTACTGCACCACAAAGCCTAATCAAACAAATGATTTATGCTTTCAAAGTTGGCCACAGGGGGCTGTCATCTTGTAACTTTGTTAAACATCTTTACCTGACCCTGACCCTGCACATGCTCAGTGTGGTCTGGGCTGCTTAGGGATCGTCATAAACAAAGCTGCTTGAATTCTGCATGGCTGGTAAGTAAGGTGGGGGCTCCCCCTGCTGTTCATAAGTCTGATTGTTTCCCTGCTCAGCAGTTAGGGACCATCTGACAATTCCTATCCACAGCAGTAAATGAAGGGAGAATTTCACTGCATACAGTCAGGTTTCTTATAAAAACGGTACACATTTTTTAATTAAAGTATATTGGAGATTAAAGAAAGTAAAAATGGGATTTTATTTTTTTGCCTTTCCTTGTCCTTTAAACACTTTCTGATTATAACATTTTGTTTCTTGGGGGAAGCACATTTTAGAAACAAGGATGACTCCTGCTGTTTGAATACGTATGTACAGGTTTCTTACCATAGCTAAAGTATATATATTTTAATATATTTAATGTAGGAATGACGCAAATATCTACATTTACATATAATTCAAAGTAGACAGCCTTTTGCATCAGAGGGAAATATTAAAGGGGATGTCAGCACTAATATGCATTTTCATTGATTTTAATTATTAATGAATGTTATTGCTATTGAAATCATCTGTCTGTATGTTACAGGTGTCTTCTCTGCTTGTTTGATTATGGATATAATGTAGCAGTAGCCAGCTGTTCTCCCAGAAAATTCTCCTATTCCACAGTGGTAGTAGTGAGAACAAGAGGCCCAGAAAAAAAGTATCATTACTGCTTTCATTAGCAATAACATATAAGAATGTTGCTTAGAGTTCTGTTTGCTATTCCTGTTATAGAACTATACAGCTACTGGCACAGGGAGACACTAACTAAATAAAAGGCTTTACTGTTTTAGAACTTTAAACCATTTTATTAGTTATCTTCTCTCTGTTCCAGTAGCTATATGTGTGTACATGTGGTGGAGATGCCTATATGCATTTAATAGATTTGAGCTGCAAAATGACAAAGTGTTACCAGAAGGCTACACTCCGTGGGATAATGTCTGCTTTTAGTGGTAGACAGCAAGGGTCTCAACTGATGGGAAATCTGTTGTTAAGAAAAGGCATTGATAATAGACTTCTCAAAACAAAATGTAGTTCACCCCCACCATAAGTTAGACTTGTACACAATGGAAGAACCAGACCAAATGACATTTATTATTTCAGACAAGCTCACTCCTACATTACAAAATGTATCTGCACACCTGCCTGTCTAATTCTGAAACCAAGGCTATATATCTACTCTCTGGTGGGATTTATTCCCATTTAGATACAAGAAGCATAAGTGTGCATTTCCACTCTTTCAACGGTGTTGACTTTTTGATGCATGGTATTGTGCATTGTGATGTTAGGTTTGTGTGGATTTGCTAACCAGTCGGTAAAAAAAAAAAAAAATGTACTTCCAAAGAAAAGTTCTGATATGGTTGTTGCTTCCTGAAACCTTTCAGAACTCAGCAGTGAGTGTTCCAGCTGAGGACATGCTATTTTACATAGGTTGTTAAATATATGTGGCTATACAATCTAGCTGTCCTATATCTATATCAACCATCCACCCACCTATCCATGCCAATAAAATGGGTCTACTGGTCTGGACTAAGAATAAATGATATACCTACTTTATTGTATGGGTAAACAATATGCCTCAGCCTATAAATTTTTATCTGTGGCTAAAAGTACCAAAGCACAACGGATTGTAGATTCTACATTTGCAGCACTTCCACGTTAGGGAGTTGAGGTTGGCTTTTAAAGTCATTCATTTGTATCCCCCCCCCCCAAGGAGGTGGTCCAAAATCAGTTTCCTGGGGCTTGATTGTCCCAGGAAACAGCATGCACACTAAAACCGTCAGCTGCTATCTGTAATTCCGGAGCCTACTCCCCACCTGTTGGTTGCCAATAGAACTTGTAGCCCTACACTTTTTTTGGGCGTTACCTGTAGGACCTGTGATGCAATTTTGGGACACATAAGTATCCGATCATTTGTCAGTTTCACCAAATGAGGCTGTTTCTCCACTTGTATATAAATTAGGGATGCACCGAATCCAGGATTCGGTTCGGGATTCGGCCAGGATTCGGCCTTTTTCAGCAGGATTCGGATTCGGCCGAATCCTTCTGCCCGGCTGAACCGAATCCGAATCCTAATTTGCATATGCAAATTAGGGGCAGGGAGGGAAATTGCGTGACTTTTTGTCAGAAAACAAGGATGTAAAAAATGTTTTCCCCTTCCCACCCCTAATTTGCATATGCAAATTAGGGTTCGGATTCGGTTCGGTATTCGGCCGAATCCTTCGTGAAGGATTCGGGGGTTCGGCCGAATCCAAAAAAGTGGATTCGGTGCATCCCTAATATAAATGCAGACAGGCAAACTGTAACTGAACTCACAGGCATGACACCTGACTGTGCAGACACACAAGAGTGGATTTTGGTGTTGAAACGAATGCATTTTTGGAGATACAAGAATGACACAGGCTACTGCCACATAAGGCTGTTTCTCCATGTGCATGTCTAGTTTTTAAAGGAAAGCCAGAGATGGCTCTCAACAAATCTGGAAATACCTTCCTCTTTACTAACACTGAGCTCACTGCATGTAAATATATTATGTGTGGTGATCCAGCATTATTAATCCAATTGCATTTGGCTCTTGTGTGTGCTTTAGCGAGTACAGCGAAATCTGAAAGAACGGGCTTTTCTGTGGTGGCATGCATGAATTATCCACAGCAGGGAAATGGTCGGTGAAATTCCCGGTATTGCCCTCTTTGGCAAAAAACAATGTCAAGCGTTTCTTATATGTAGCTGTTTCTGAGATCAACTGGCAGTTTTTTTTGGGGGGGGTGGGTGCAGAGTGCAGTGAGCTGGCCCAACTTCTTAAGAGTTGCCTGATGTGCTGCAATCTCCAACCTCTATCCCGCTTCCCAGCTGCAGGTAGGAGAGAGTCTGGGAAAGGGGGTTGCTATTTTCAGCTACAGAGGAAGCTTCTTGTGTAGTTACACCACTGGGTGTGTTTTAGAGTGGATCCACTAACCTCCTCATTCCTGCAGAAGAAAGCAGACAATCCACTTAGTGCACCCTTGCCCTTAGTGTGGGTCCCCTTTTTGTAACGCTGAAATTACTTCCTACAATAGAAATCAAAATTATGTTTTAATTTACTCTAAACTAAATTTTGGTTGCAATGAGACCTTCTAGACTTACTTTAGGTCCCCTATGAAAACAAAAAAAATTAAAGGATGTTAGAAACACAGACTCAAACTACAGTGGTGTGCAAAACTATTTGCCCCCTTCCTGATTTCTTATTCTTTTGCATGTTTGTCACACTTAAATGTTTCTGCTCATCAAAAACCGTTAACTATTAGTCAAAGATAACATAATTGAACACAAAATGCAGTTTTTAAATGAAGGTTTACGTTATTAAGGGAGAAAAAAAACTCCAAATCTACATGGGCCTGTGTGAAAAAGTGATTGCCCACCTTGTTAAAAAATAACTTAACTGTGGTTTATCACACCTGAGTTCAATTTCTAAGGTTATAAAGCCATTTCTAAAGCTTTGGGACTCCAGCGAACCACAGTGAGAGCCATTATCCACAAATGGCAAAAACATGGAACAGTGGTGAACCTTCCCAGGAGTGGCCGGCCGACCAAAATTACCCCATGAGCGCAGAGACAACTCATCCGAGAAGCCACAAAAGACCCCAGGACAACAAGAACTGCAGGCCTCACTTGCCTCAATTAAGGTCAATGTTCACGACTCCCCCATAAGAAAGAGACTGGGCAAAAACGGCCTGCATGGCAGATTTCCAAGGCGCAAACCACTTTTAAGCAAAAAGAACATTAAGGCTCGTCTCAATTTTGCTAAAAAACATCTCAATGATTGCCAAGACTTTTGGGAAAATACCTTGTGGACCGACGAGACAAAAGTTGAACTTTTTGGAAGGTGCGCGTCCCGTTACATCTGGCGTAAAAGTAACACAGCATTTCAGAAAAAGAACATCTTACCAACAGTAAACTATGGTGGTGGTAGTGTGATGGTCTGGGGTTGTTTTGCTGCTTCAGGACCTGGAAGACTTGCTGTGATAGATGGAACCATGAATTCTACTGTCTACCAAAAAATCCTGAAGGAGAATGTCCGGCCATCTGTTCGTCAACTCAAGCTGAAGTGATCTTGGGTGCTGCAGCAGGACAATGACCCAAAACACACCAGCAAATCCACCTCTGAATGGCTGAAGAAAAACAAAATGAAGACTTTGGAGTGGCCTAGTCAAAGTCCTGACCTGAATCCTATTGAGATGTTGTGGCATGACCTTAAAAAGGCGGTTCATGCTAGAAAACCCTCAAATAAAGCTGAATTACAACAATTCTGCAAAGATGAGTGGGCCAAAATTCCTCCAGAGCGCTGTAAAAGACTCGTTGCAAGTTATCGCAAACGCTTGATTGCAGTTATTGCTGCTAAGGGTGGCCCAACCAGTTATTAGGTTCAGGGGGCAATTACTTTTTCACACATGAAAATGTAGATTTGGATGTTTTTTCTCCCTAAATAATAAAAACCCTCATTTAAAAACTGCATTTTGTGTTTACTTGTGTTATCTTTGACTAATAGTTAAATGTGTTTGATGATCAGAAACATTTTGTGTGACAAACATGCAAAAGAATAAGAAGTCAGGAAGGGGGCAAATAGTTTTGCACACCACTGTACGTAATAAGAGCGATCTGTAATCAAACCTGGCCAAATATAAAGTTCTTTTATATATCTCCCCCTGCTATTAAGCTTCATCTTCAATGTAGCAGGAAATATAGCCAGTTAAGAGACTGGTGAGTTCAAAATTTTTACCCTTAAATAAACATGCCTTGCAGTATCTACCCACTCCTCGAGCAGTTGCCTATTTGGAATTAAAGGACAAGGAAATGTAAATAATGGGTTTGTGTCAATACTTTGGGTACATAACACTCCTAAATTGCACTTAACAGAACAGCAAGGTACCGTATACACACGTTAATGTTAATTATAAAAGGTGAGTAGTGATTTAATTTTTGTCACGACTCACTAAAACTTGTGTATTATAATAAAGTACCCCTTGTTGGAAAATATGAGGATATTAGAAGTCACCGCGGAGTTCCACCTTCAGCCTCGTGCTTTTATAGGGTCATGGAACTCCACGGTGACTTATAATAAATATCCTTATATCTTACAAAAGGGGAACTTTATTTGCTTTATATTTTACAACACGGTACAATCAATTGTTATGACATGAATTATTATCCCCTATATATCAGTCAATAGGCTGACATATTAGGTCAAATAATGCCTCTGTGACTGTGAATACCCTGAAGTCACCTAAACCAGAGCACGATCTGTGAGCAGTTTGTATGTTCTCCCCGTCTGCATGGGTTTTCCTCCATACTCCAAAACCCCACATGCAGGTTGATTAGCTCCTGATATATACAGTTGTGTTCAGAATAATAGCAGTCCAACATCACTGACCTGATCAATCACTGTTTTTGCTAGAAATTATATTTCTACATAGCAAATGATTTACTAGTAGGTGTAGTGGAGTAATAAAAACCCAACAGTCATGATGCACATGCTGCCGATTCTGTGTAATTAATCATTAATTGAGGCTTTTCCAAATAATAATAACTTGTTCCAAATAATAGCAGTGTGGAATTCACTTAGTGAGGTCATTCACTGTGAAAAAAAAGGTGTCAATTACTGCCAGCAACTGTTGTGCATGCTGGTTATAGCGCATTTCTCTCTGAAAATGAGTAAAATTCACTATCTCTCAGAGAGGTGTGGAGGTGGAAGCATCCACGGGAAAAACAGTATTCATGCCACTCAGTAGCGCATGGCACGCTGTCCAGAATAGATCTGGCCCTGGCTTCGGCTGAGTTCTGCCAAATTGTGGATGCCGCTTTATACTTACCCAGAGCGTTCTCGGACCACTCCCCCCTAATGCTAAAGATCCTGCCGGAAAGCGGTAAGACACACAAAACCTGGCGCTTATCCCCACTGTGGCTGCCAATGCCAGAGATCAGGGAACAAGCTCAACTTGAGTATCAGGAATACTGGGAATCCAACCAGGACTCTGCATCACAGAGTACAGTATGGGAGGCCTCAAAAGCAGTGGCCCGAGGCAATTTGATAGCATCTATAGCCAAGGCTAAACGTGGGGTCAAAGACAACATAGAAGAGGCAGAAGATAAGTTAACAGATGCAGAGGAAGCACATAAATCCTGCCCCTCACTGGACACTAACTCTGCCCTAGCTAAGGCCCAAAGAGACCTAGAACTGACCTACACTCAACTTACCAAAAAAGGATTATTGTACACAAATTATCGAGTGTTTGATCAGGGTGATAAAGCAGGGAAACTACTGGCCTGGCTGGCAAAATCAAAAGATTCACAAACAAACATACCGAGAATCCTAGATGAAAAAAGTCAAATTAAAACCACATCCCAGGAGATACGAGAGACTTTTCGTAAATATTATGCTGAGCTGTATAAGTCCAAAGCCACCTACTCCCAACAGGATCTGTTGGGCTACCTCGATGGGGTGGTATTTCCCAGACTGACACAGGGGGAGGCAGCCTCACTGGACGCTCCAATTACACTGCAAGAGGTCCGAGACACAGTGGCGTCTCTCCCACAGGGTAAAACACCAGGCCCTGATGGATTTCCAGCAGCATGGTTTAAACTCCACATCGACAGCCTCCCGGGACATCTCCACGAAACTCTTCTAGACGCAATGGTTCAATAGACCTTACCACCTTCATTTTATGAAGCGCAGATAATACTGATACACAAAGAAGGGAAGGACCCTGAACACTGCGAGTCATACCGACCGATTTCCCTAATTAATACGGACACCAAGATATTTGCCAAGATTCTGGCTTCCAGACTGGCTAAATTGATAGATCTAATGGTACACCCGGATCAATCTGGCTTCATACCGAGCAAATCAACATCTACTAACCTAAGAAGAGTCCATACCCACCTGCAGATCGAACATGATAACCCTGGGTCTAGAGTCTTGGTCTCGCTAGACGCCACCAAGGCGTTCGACTCGGTGGAATGGCCGTATTTGTGGGAAATCATGCAGAGATTTGGAATTGGTCCTAAATTTGTCAACTGGGTCAAACTTCTATACCAGCAGCCGACAGCCAGAATAAAAATCAATGGCTCAGTCTCGGAACCATTTCCGTTGGCCAGAGGAACTCGGCAGGGTTGTCCCCTATCTCCCCTATTATTCGCCCTAGCGATCGAACCCGTAGCGATCCTGATAAGACAATCTGTCCGGGTTGAGGGCTTGAGAAGAGGCCCACTAGAAGACAAACTGGCCCTATACGCGGATGACCTTCTCTTGTTCTTGGCAGACCCTTTTGATTCCCTTAAAGCTGCTCTGGCAATCCTGGAAAGATTTGCGGACTACTCGGGCCTCAAAATTAATAAATCTAAGTCGGTTCTGATGCCGATCGATCCGATCCCGGCCCCTCCTCCGCAAAACAGTGAGATACCATGGGTCACGAACTTTAAATATCTTGGCATAGTGATCTCGCTCCAGACCCCAAGATATCTGATGGATAATCTTGATCCTCTCCAGCTTCAGCTAAAGACAACCCTGGCCAGATGGACAACCCTCCCGATTACTCTCTGGGGTAGGGTAAATTTGTATAAAATGATCTTCCTCCCAAAGTTTCTGTATCGACTGCTTAACTCACCAGTGTGGGTGCCCCAAAAATTTTTCAGCCAAATCACCTCAATGCTGACCTCCTTCCTCTGGGCTAATAAGGCTCCCCGTATGTCCTGGAAAAGTCTGACGGCGTCAGTCGAGAATGGGGGGCTGGCGCTCCCGGACCTTCGGTTATACTTCATAGCCAGCCAATTATATCACGTCCACACCTGGTTCCACTTGACAGATGAAGATCCAGGTATGGTCCTTCTGGCGACTCTGGTGGGATCATGGGCGGGGATTCAGAACCTCCCATATAGATGTCTAGCTGACTATACTAAAGTACCGTCCACGGTGGTAACTCCTTTCAAAGCCTGGAGATCGGCAGGCAAGATAACAAGATGCGATCCTCCGGTCCTTTCCCCTTTTCTGCCACTCTGGCTAAACAGCAACCTCCCCCATCTCAGAGACCTGCAGGACTTTAGTTACTGGCCGCATAGAGGCATTAAAACCCTGGGAGACCTATTAACAGACACACAGTTTCCCAACCTAGCACAAATTAGGGAAAAAACTGGACATCAAGATATCCAGCTATACAGATACCTGCAGCTCCGGCATGCGTTCCGAGCTCAATTCTCAGGCCTAACACTCCAATATGTCACTCCACCATTCGAGATGATACTTAGAAACCCCCAACGTACCAAATTGACCTCGAGACTCTATAAGGCATTGAGCAAAACAGACAACACACCTTTTGATAAAGCAATGATAAAATGGCAAGCTATTATTCCAACATTGTCAAATGAGTCATGGGAAGAGGCCAGTGATTCAATCTACTCTGGTCTTATTGCATTAAAAGACAAGCTCATCCAGTTCAAATTCCTGCACCAAATTTACATCACACCCAGTAAAATGGAGAAAATGGGCAGAAACCAAGGGGCTATTTGTCCCAAGTGCAGGGAGGGGAACGCAGGATTCCTACATATGACCTGGTCATGTTCCCAGATCAGACCCTATTGGACCTCTATTGTACAATACCTGGCCGATGAACTGGCCTTCCCAGACATTTGTACACCGGAAACCTGTTTGTTGGGACTGGTAGACGAACTACTACCTCTAAATAAATCCAGATTACTCTTCCGAGCACTGATGTTTTATGCGAAGAAAACTCTCATGATTAAATGGATGAGCCCACATCCGCCCAAGAAACAAACATGGTTTCAATTAGTTAATAAAACACTCCCTTTGATCAAATTGACATATGAAGGCCGTGGTTGCCCGAAGAAGTTTGACCAGATCTGGACACCATGGCTCGAAGTGAATCCTGAGTGTGATTTAACTGTCTAAAGGCCCGTCCGATGTCCTCCCCCCTAGGATGTGAGACCCACTGTGACTTCAGGCCTTAGGGGTAGTTTGACTCGCCCACTGAGCTATTGCTAAGAAATACTAATATGGAACATAATGTTTGCTTTACTGTCTAATGATACATTGTAAGATATGATGGTTGCTTCTTACTTCTCTTATCATCTGTTGTAAGTTAAAAATGGAAAAATAAAACTTGTTAAAAGAAAATGAGTAAAATTGTTTGTTCCAGACATTGTTCAGAACAGTGCAGAAAGAAGTGCAGAAAATGATAGGCTGCTTAGCTAAAATGATCTCAAATGCTTTAAAATGGCAACCAAAACCTGAAAGATGTGGATAGAAGAATAGGCAAGACAAATTATCAGCTCCAGGAAGATCAAAGAAGGTCTAAAGTTACCTGTGAGTAATGTTACAATTAGTTTGGCTTCACATAGGCATCTTCTGTCAGCAAGAAGCCCCTACAAAGTCCCATTGATGAAAAAAGACGTGCTGAAGAGGTTACAATTTGCCAAAGAACACACTGACTGGCCTAGAGAAATGGCGCAACATTTTGAGGACTGATGAAAGCAACATTGTTTTTTTTGGGTCTAGTGGCCGCAGACAGTTTGTCAGACGACCCCCAAACACTGAATTGAAGCCACAGTACACTGTGAAGACAGTGACACATGGTGGCGCAAGTATTATGATATGGAGGTGTTGGGTCTATTTTTTTGCAGGGATCACGGATAAGTTGCAATCAAAATACAAAGAGGAAATGCCCTTGAAATGGGTGTTTCAACAAGATAACTAGAATTTTTCTTCATATTTTGATTTGGAATAGAATGTGCAATGTTCCCAATGCATTTGCATGCATGGAAATAAGTTATTATAAGGATTTTGCGCTTTATTCACTTTTTAAATTCACATTGCTATTTTGAACACAATTGTACCTACATGCGTGCGTATGTATGTGTGTTTAGTTTGTAAGATCTACTGTGGCAGGGGCTGATGTGAATGATGTATAAGCTATGTGTTATATAAATAAAGGTTAATTATGTGAGATATAAATCTGAATATAAATCTGAATGAAGGTTAGAGAAAATAATTATTTATTTATATTATGTAGCACCAACACATTTACCCCATGTTTTATACTTTAAATCGTTCCTGCAAACTATTCTATAACAGAAAGAAATAACTACAAATAAAGATTTTTTGTACAAGTCTAAGTACAATTTAAATTGGTTTATTTGTTAAATTGTACCTTAATATACCCAATATGTTTGGAATAATGTAAGCCATTCAGTTTCATTACCTTGCATTGCTGAAACTGCTCAGAAAGTGGACTCTCTCTCTTCTTTTTTAACACTTTTTTTGTTAATGGTCATTTGACCACAAAAAAGGTCTAGTCTAACATAATGATGAACTAAATACAAGAACAAGTCTAGAAACCAAGCTAGGATTTATTGAGAAGTCAATAATTTAATTAAAAAAAAAAAAAACAGCAGCTTCCTATGTTTTTTAAAATAAGCAACTTCTGAAATTAAAAAACCTTCTTGAGGTAACTATTTCAATAACCCATTTGCTGTTCCAAGTGACCATAAAGTTCGCATTCCAAGATAGAGAAAAATACATGACCTATTGGTTTAAGATCATAAGCCATGCGTCGGTATTTTCTTGCCACACCACTGGCAAATGTTCCAGTCTGTCAGCATGGGGGTTGGTCGTGCTCTGCCTTCTGATTGGTCCCAAGGCCTTTTGCCCCATTAGAGTAGGCAGTCAGGAATTTGGTAACAAGCCATAGGTGTTTGTGAGGATGTCCACAGTCGGAATCAGAGAACTGTAATGAGAAAAGTGAAGAGTATAGATACAAAATCTTTACTGTACAATTTATTATGAATTCTGATAATCCCCATCTCAGCTGCAACTCGGCATATTAAATTTACAAAACTCAAAGATCAGTGCTGTCCAACTGGCAGACCACCCCTTGTGTGCCCTCCCCCCACATGAAAGTCTGCCTGCTGTGTCTGTAGTGATACCTTTTAAAGTTTACACATGGTAAGCAGAGATTTACTGGCCCTGCATTGTTTACAACCCAAATTCAGACTATAAACTTCTGCATTGTTCACACATATAATTCCCCCCTGCATTGTTCACACTTGTAACGCCTCTGTTGTTCACACCCTAAAGCCCTGTACTCTTCACACCTCAGACTCAGACTGAAACTGCCCACATTGGTCACCTGTTTACACCTTAAACAAAATGTTGATGAGACAACAGTCACTGTATGTAGTATAGTCTCCTGCTCAGTTCTGCCTGCCCTATGTTCCCTGTGTGTGCCATACTCTGCCTGCCCTATGCTCCCTGTGTGTCCCATACTCTCCCTGCCCTATGCCCTTTGGGTGTGTGCCATACTCTGCCTGCCCTATGCTCCCTGGGTGTGCCATACTCTGCCTGCCCTATGCCACTTGGGCGTGCCATACTCTGCCTGCCCTATGCCACTTGGGCATGCCATACTCTGCCTGTGTGTGCCATACACTGCCTTCCCTATGCCACTTGGGTGTGCCATACTCTGCCTGCCCTATGCTCCCTGTGTGTGCCATACTCTCCCTGCCCTATGCCCTTTGGGTGTGTGCCATACTCTGCCTGCCCTATGCTCCCTGGGTGTGCCATACTCTGCCTGCCCTATGCCACTTGGGCATGCCATACTCTGCCTGCCCTATGCCACTTGGGCATGCCATACTCTGCCTGTGTGTGCCATACTCTGCCTTCCCTATGCCACTTGGGTGTGCCATACTCTGCCTTCCCTATGCCACTTGGGTGTGCCATACTCTGCCTTCCCTATGCCACTTGGGTGTGCCATACTCTGCCTGTGTGTGCCATACTCTGCCTTCCCTATGCTCCCTGTGTGTGCGCCATACTCTGCCTGTGTAACATAAGCCTGGTAGGTGTTGGTTCTGGGGGGTTTGTTAGCATTTGAAAATTGTTGTTAGGGCCCCTAAAGTGTTTAATCGTGAACTGGGGGTGCTGTGTTATCCACAGGGGAGAAGGAGGCATACGGATTTAAGGTTATGTCTTAATATGACAACTTTTTTCATCTATGAGTTATAAGTGATATTCCTGCAGTGAGCATCAACCATTTGCTATTTTGGTGTGTTACCACAATTAATGTGAACGTGGTCAAATACAAGAAGTCCTTTGCATTCAACCCATTAACAATATATTTAAGACATTGAGACGTTTTGTGCCTTAAGCTAACAAAAAAATCCTTTCCCTTTAAACAAAACAGGGATTGTTTGTCCATATATTGCAATATATTTAAGATGGCCAACTACATCAGTCATCAGATTAAAGTTGAGTGTAGGACTGGCCATACCAGGGATGATATTTTGGCCATCTTAAATATATTGCAATATATGGACAAACAATCCCTGCTTTGTGGTGACAGCCGCATTGCACCCCGCTTAATGTTTTAAAAATTAGTGGTGAGCACAACTTTCCCTTGTTTTTTATAATATGGACATGGTCTTGTGGTAACATGGGTGTGGTTTAAAGTGGATGTAGTTTAAAAACAGGGAGTGGCTAATCCTGGCTTCCATTATGAACCCTCCACCATGTAGGCCAGAAAGATTCCAGCCCTCTGTACCACAGAAGTTGAACAGCACTGCTCTAGATAATGCTCCAGAATGAGAAGACTTGTTTACATTTTGTTGGGTTGGCCGCAGCTCTCTGTGATCCAAAGCAAAGTAAAGAATCCTGTGACAATTCATCTATCCAGGCAGACAGGGTGCACGGTGCAAAAAACGGCACATTGAAGTCATTACATACTCTTTATGTGTTTACGGTTTGAACTGGGGGAGGAACAGGGCACTGTGAACACATGACTATCAGACTCACCATCCATCTCTGATTACTGTAAACTTTCCAGGCACAGAAAGGTCCACTACAGTTGATCCTAGCCTGCATTCAGGGCTAGAAACTTCTCCAATAGGGCCTCCATCAACAACTAGAGACAGCTTCGGCCACAGATCCCTAAACTCCTATAAACAATGGAAGAGAATTTTAAAAATGCATAGGTATGGATATTAGTAAAAAGCAAACGGTACAAAAAGGTCACTGCTGATTTTAAAGCTTGGATTAAATTTAGGAATGATTTTCTTTTCTATTTTACAGACTTAATTAGATAATCTAAATAATAAGGCTAACAGTCTTAATTAGACCTGCCTTTTTCAATGAGCAAGTGCCCCTACACACGCATATATTTGTGGGGGATGGGGGGTCTTTTACACATTCACAGTACTCACACACACTTGCACATGCATATAACACACAATTTGCCAAGTGTACACAGACAATTGTTTCTCTTTATGTAATTACTAGAATAATGACAAAGCCTTGATAATTACTTTATGGCTTTGAACCTGCAATCTGGCTTTTGAAACACAAAAAAATGCACAGGAACCTGAAGGATTCCCAGCAGTTCGAAATTTATTGCATTTATTCAAAATAAAGTGATACATGTCAGAATTGACAGAATTGCATTGTTGAATTCATATAAATCATATGGGTGTTAGAGCTCAGCAATACTAAACACTAACAATTTTGAACTTCCCGGGTAAAATGTAAAGAATATTTATTTCACGTTACTACGAATTGGTGGGGTAACACAAAATTGTATAAATATGAACCTAACAAGAAGGGTTTGTAAATTATCACTTAAATTGCCACAAACATTGATTGTGTGCTTTTGAATGAAGATTTTCTTCATTCACAGTTCGGAATTATTAAGCCCAAAAAGCATTGAGTAAGCTCTAACAAGAACTAAATGCACTTTACCTTCTATATACTATCTGTATGTTTCATGTATATGCCCTTCTGCTGTACAGTGCTGCAAAGTATGTTGGTGCAAGATGTAGGCAGTTTTTGTTTACGCATAAAACACAACCAAAAAGTAATATTTGTCTTGCTCAAGTAAATTAACTTTTAAACTAGTTCAAAATTAGGAAACAAAATGGAATCCATCAAATGGAATAGAAGAGAAAATTTTGTAAGAGAAAATTTGTTCTCTTGAGAATTTATATTTTAAGCAAGGCAAGTTTTGCAGCACTGTACAGCAGCATACAATAGCAATACAAATTGACAAATATTCTGAAAAACAGAGAGACATTGTACTGTACCTCTACTGTGAGTGTGCTTTCCTGGGAGCTAATATTGGCACTGGTTAAAGCCAAAGGCTCTGAGCAGACCTCAGCCAGCTGCCTTATAAATGCATGATCGGGAATCCGCACACCGACCAACTGAAACAAAAAAAAAAAAAAACCTTACTGTTAGTTTAATACATGTCTTGATCACTAAACCCTCTTCTTGAAATAATACTGCTTTACTACTCTCCTTATAGTCGCTCCTATTACAGTTGCACTAATGGTTTGCAGCTCCTATTGTTCATTGGGGTATGTATAGTAAAACTTACTGTACCAGAAGCCTAATTAAACAAATGATTTATGTTTTCAAAGTTGGCCACAGGGGGCATCTTGTAACTTTTTTAAACATCTTTGCAAGACCAAGACTACACACATGTTCAGTGTGGTCTGGTATTCAGCTGGGAGGTTAAGCTTAGGGATTGTCATAAATGATCAAAACAGCACAAGTCAAATAATATCTGCCATACAAGCCAATACAGCAAGACTGATTAATAATCATAATATGCAGACTGCACTCGGTCTGCGGATACAAATCTCTACACAGTCGTCGGCTATAGGGAACAAACAAAGCTGCTCAAGGTCAGGGAAGTATGATCAGATTCCCTGCAGAGCAGTTAGGGAGTTTCCTATCCGCAGCAGTCAGAGCAAGTAAAACGAAGGGAGAGTTTCACTGCAAACAGACAGGTTTATTATAAAAACAGTACACAAAGTATATTGGATATAGATTTCTTTTTCATTAAAGAAAGTAAAAATGAGATTTTTTTGCCTTTACATCCCCTTTAAGCCAGTTTTTGCCCTGCACTGTTATATGAGGTCACGTAGGCAATTTGACTTTGGCTGATTATTCTCGAATACAATCAATCGTAACATGGACCAGAAACGGTTAGGCCTCCAATTGGGAGAATTTCTTTGTACACACTTCATTATTAGAAACAGTTCAAGTTTCTTGCAACATGCTTGCTCACATTTATTCATTTTTTTTCAGGACTAGTGTATGGCCACTTGTTCAGCTCACAAGTCAACTGGTCATATACCAGAGAGTACAGGTGACTGTACAGCCACCTTTAGTTGAAGGGCAAATGTGACACAACGGCAAAATATTTTCTGATGTTTTGTCCGTGCAAAAAAAATCGCAGGAGACAAAACGTGTGCCTGTCTGACAACTTGCCAACGTCTCTACTTTTTCCTGAACATGTCATTTTCGTTGAGGCTCTGAAGCAGATTAGAAATGAAATGCTAATGAGAGATCTACAATCCCCACAGAAACAACGTGCTGCTAAGAGCAATAAAAAAAGACTGTTTATATATTTTTTTTGCGGAAGTGTAACATTTCAGGGCTTCCCTCCTTTGTCATGCTAGACAAATGGGTGGAGCCCTGAAACAATGCACTTTCATATTAAAAAAATTGCAAGGGTTTGCCAGAGTGCCGGTGTGCTTTTTCTACATATGCATTGGAAGGTTGCCGTATCCTCCATCACTCAGCACCAAACCTACCAAGCACTGTATATTAAGGGTGTGCGACTGCCCCTCTGCTACGAGAAAGGCACGATCTCTGGTGTTCCAATCAAATAGAACAGGACATGTAGCAGTACAAGGTGGACCATATCAATGTTGCATATTTAAAAGAGGACATTTTTTGGGACTACCTGCTATATGGAAGGAGCAGGGCCTTTGCAATGAGCTTGATGTGGGAGGAGTTTAGTCTCCCTTAAAATTTCTCTTTTGCAGTTTTATACTTTTCAAAGATGGCCTAAACTTCAACAGTTTAGTATCTACCACATTTTGGAAACGAACAGTTCAGTGTCCTTACGGTTTCTATTATATTTCCTTCTCCGTACAGATCATTTTCTATTGATCAGCAGAGATGTGCTCCGCACCTAAAAGAAAATAGTTTCTACTCACAGATGTAAAAGGGTTAAGTTCCTTGTTGAGCCGTCCTGACCTCTCCATCACCAGAGTCACTGGTCCTGGCAACAAGTCCCTAAGTAACTGGTCTGGGACATTTACTTGGCAGTACCTGCATTTCATACAGTCAGAAGAATAATTTAAAAATGTTACTCGGAAGACCTTGTACATCGTCAGTTGTATAGAAATGTTAGGTAAGAAAATGAGATACTGAATCTTAGAAAAACATAGTGCACTTGATTTCTATCCATGTCCATAAGTCTCATAAATATTAGATAGTGTTAAATTGCACAGTTGTTGCATAGTTAATTGCTGATGGAAGCTGTGACAGACCAGTGTAACCCAGACAATACTATGGGCTTACGGTATATAAATGTTGGTGTATTTTTAGTCCTGTATCTTCCAAAGTCATTGTTCCTCATCATTGCAATCCTCTAAACATGAACAGTAACTGAGCTTTATACAAAACAGACAACCCCATATTTTATACATGTTAATATATACATGAAGGAATATATATACTAGTTGTCTTAATGACAATACAATATTGAGAAGCGTTACAGTAGCCAAGACAATGTTGGTCTACGAAAGGTTACAGATACATTAAATGCATGCATGAGCATTCAAGCAGCCGCTAGGATGGAGGAGAATAAGGGGTGTAAATATGTGCTTTATGTTTGCAGGGCAGGTTTTCCATCCATATGTTAAAAAGGACATAGAAGCTTTTGCTGCAAGCCCTACTTACATCTAATAACAGCGCTGACATGCATTACTTTTAAGAACAATGTAACTTGAAGAGCATTTGTTATCCTTTGTGACACAGTAAAAGGTTAGAGAACCACATAGAAGTGTGCATAGGAAACTAAACAGACCTGTATATATCCTCAACATTACCAACACAGATGGCCAATGGCTTGGTCCCATTGCGTCCTTTGACATTATAGATATTGCTTATGGATTGGGAATTTTGAGCCAGGCAGGCAATACCATAGATAGTATCTGTGGGCACACCAATCACTCCGCCCTGCTGCAGAATGCCGAGAGAGGTGTTCAGGATCTCCTTCCAACCTAATGGATGAATGAAATGACTTTAAACTTCCATTAAAGGGATTCTGTCATGATTTTTATGGTGTACTTTTTATTTCTAAATTACGTTTACCAAGAAGTATATTTTTTGTTATTTGTAATATTGGTGTGTAGGCAGCCATTCCAGGTCAATTTGCCAGGTTATATGCTTTTAGAATTATTATTATTATTATTATTAACATGTATTTATATAGCGCCAACATATTGCGTAGCACTGTAACGTAAATGTGATTATACAACTAAATGAGTCAACACTTCCATCATGGAACTCCTTTCAGGCAAGCTGTTGTTTCTCCAACTCAATGTAACTGGAGGAGTTGCAGTGGGACTTGGATTTTTACTTTTGAGCTCTGTTCTTATAATTTACAAGGGAGCTGTTATCTGGTTACCTTCCCATTGATCTGCTGATGGGCTGATGAGGGGAAAGGAGGTGATCATTCCACCTTGCAGTGCAGCAGTAAAGAGTGACTGAAGTTTATCAGAGCAGAAGTCACAAGACAAAGGGCACCTGGGAAACTGATATGTCTAGCCCCATGTCAGATTTCCAAATTAAATATAAAACAAAATGTGTTTGCTCTTTTGAAAAGTGGATTCCAGTGCAGAAGTCTACTGGATCAGCAGTATTAATTTAAGGTTCTTAGAATGTACAAGGAAAGTAAGCAACATCAGATGTAAATATATGGAACAGATGCATGTATTGTAGATAAATATGTTTTTCTTTGCCCTTATATACAATGCAGACAGCAACCACAGAGACCAAAATGTGCACTAAATGTGATGATGCAAATTATTCTATAATACTTATAGGGGCAAATTCACTAAGATGCGAAGTTGCGCCAGGGGCAACTTCGCCGCACTTCGCCAGGCGTAGTTTCGCCAGCACTCCGCAAATTCACTAAAATCCGAAGTTGTGCACAGGGGTAGCGTAAGGTTGCGAAGTTGCGCTAGCGTTGATTCGCTATATAAAGCGAAGGTACGCTAGCGAAGGCTAATTTGCATACGGCGCGAAATTCAAATTTCAATGGAGGAATACGTATCAGCACTACAAATGCCTAGAAAACCTTCAAATCAGCAAATAAAAATTTTATTTTGCCCTACACATGTGCCCACTGTCTAGGTAAGTTGCCATGAGTCAGGAAATGTAGGGGGGAAGGAGGGGAGCCCCAAAAAATGTTTAGATCTTTTTCAGCCTATCACCCATCATGTAGAAAACACGCCAGCATTTTTTGGGACTTGGAAAAAAATTTGACTTTTTTTGAAACAATCCCTATCTACTCTATTGCGCTTCGCCAGGTCTGAGGTGGAAAAGGTAGCGTTCAGTACACTGCGCAAGTCAGTGAATTTGCATAGTTACGTCGCTAGCGAAAATTCGCCTGGCGTAAGGGTGCGAAGTAACACTAGCGAAACTACGCCAGCGTTCGTTAGTGAATTTGCGCAGTAACGAAAAATGCCAAACGCTAGCGAATTAACGCTAGCGTTCGGCGCTTAGTGAATTTGCGCCATAGTTCTTTGCAGGCTTTTCACTTTGGCACTGTTAGGGGTATGAATACAAAGTGCAATCACTTGAGCATGGAGTTCTAGCAGGTGCCCCAGTCTGACAGTACTTTATTGTGCCCGATCTTCCATAACAATCACTCTAACTCTACTGCAGGGGGTCAAGCTGTACAGCCAAAAAAGAGCCCTAGAACTACACCACTCGCCATTCATCGTCTGAAAAACTACTGTGTCTCCATGACTCCTCAAACTAGTAGTTTCATTTCTTCATCTTTGACAAGTATCCCTTCCACTGCCCTCTATGTATAACTATACCCTTGTCACACATACTTTTACTCAACCAATTGTTCCTATTGGCAGTGACACGTACTACAACTCCCAGCATTCTCTGTTCACGCCAGTTTGCTCCATGCCCTCAAATGTAACATTCATGTACATTTTGTAGCTCTGTGTACATCTAACCGTGCACTACTAACTCTGCTCACCTTTAATATCCCTGGTGGGTCTACTTGAGCATCTTCCACTTCCCCCACCCGGCAAGCTTAGCACTTTGCACGTCATGTCCATCGCCAGGCTGTGACGTGCCTTTAGACAGGACACTAATCCCAACAGCCGGGTATTCAGCCTCATCTGAGAGCTCAGCTTCCGATTACGCCATGTGGGAACCGGTGAGCTACACTCTAACACCTTTGAAGAAGTTGTGACTTCACGGCCATGTGACCAAGATGGGGGCGGGATTTTGTGGCGAGTCTCCGGCTTCTTCCGGGTTGCGGAGCTGCCTACGTCCTGAGATTGGAAGCGACCTGTCTGCGCTTCCAAAGAGGGGAGGGGCGACTGTGTTTGTAGTGTTGTTGTTATTCATTCTGAAACGACCAGACGTTCCGTTCCAGCCCCACACAGGGTGGGAGGGGGTTGCTCGAGGGGAGGGATTCAGTGGCTGCAAACAAGGTAACTGGACGTGGGTTGGTTTAGACCTCTGTGTACTCAAATGCCAGGGCGGGTTTTCAATCAGTAGAAAAGCTGACAGTTTTGGAAGGGACGGTCAAGTTTAGAAACTTCAAGAAACAATTATAAAAGCAGACATATCAGAGAAAAATGACTGACTTAAACTACATGTAACTTTTAAAGGGGAACTAAACCCTTGTTAATAAAACCCCCTAGCCTACATAGACGACCCCTGCCCCCCCCCCCCAGCCTAGGTGGTACCTTTTGTAAATGCCCCCAAGTCTTTACTTACCCCTCGTTGCAGATTCAGGGCATCGGAGTTCACGGGCGCGATCTTCTTCTCTTCGGTAATCTTCGGTTCTTCTTCCGGCACTTGGCCAATTTCAGCAGTTGTCGCGAAACAGCAGATTGCTCCAACTGTGTATGCGCCATTACGCCACTGTCTTCCTGAAGATTACCGAAGAGAAGAAGATGGCGCCCGTGAACTCCGATGCCCTGAATCTGCACCGAGGGGTAAGTAAAGAGTTAGGGGCATTTACCAAAGGTACCACCTAGGCTAGGGGGAACAGGGATGGGGGTCTATGTAGGGTAGGGGTTTTTATTAGCTAGGGTTTGGTTCTCCTTCAAAGGGGCTGTTCATCTTCCAACTGATTTTATCAATTCAGTTGTTTTCTGACAGTACACCAGAAATAAAGACTTCTTCCAATTCCTTTCTATTTGGGAGCATTTTTCTAATACTGAAATGCAAAGTTTCATTTATTGCCTCCTTAGCTCTGGGGGTCCTTATCTGAAAACTGCTTTAAATTGATACATTTAATTGATTCATTTCTTATCTTTGCCACTGGTGAGCAGAATCCCCGAGTTTCATTAAAGTACAGAATCTACACCTTGATCACCTGAGATGCCAGACTTAAACAGCAGAGACCAGAACATTCAACTTTAAACTTGCATTTTGGAAAAATTGTAAAAAAAAAATACAAGAATGAAAGCAATTGAAAAAAATACTTTATTTTTGGTGAACAATCCTAATAATACTGAACTGGGAAAAAGGTGTTTTAAGATGAACAACACCTTAGATGTAAATTTTGAATCGTTGTTTGTAACCGCTTAAGAGTCGTTTTTTAGTGTCAGGCAAGGCTCCCTCTAAGGCAGGGATCCCCAACCTTCTGAACCCGTGAGCAACATTCAGAAGTAAAAGGAGTTGGGGAGCAACGCTAGCATAAAAAATGTTCTTGGGGTGCAATAAGTGATGTGATTTGCCTTTTAGTAGCTCCTATGTGGATTGTCAACCTACATTGAGGCTCTGTTTGGCAGTAAACCTGGTTTTTATACAACCAAAACTTTCCTCCAAGCCTGGAATTCAAAAAAATAAGCACCTCCTTTGAGGACACTGGGAGCAACATCCAAGGGGATGGAGAGCAACATGTTGCTCGCGAGCTACTGGTTGGGTATCACTGCTCTAAGGTGTGCAATTGTGCGTATGCACATAATTTTTGAGGCCGGTGCACACAGCAGATTGTGGTGCACACAACGAATGAATGCTCACACAAGTTTAAAATGTGCTCGAGACAGGTCCGGACTGAGAATTAAAATAGGCCCTGGTATTTCAGGTACACAGAGGCCTAATCCCCACACAGAGGCCCAAACAGCTCCCACCAGCCCACTAAATACTGACTTTCTATGGGACCTTATAGCAGCCCCTCTGGCATTTGCCAGAACTCACAGATTGCCATTCCTGGCCTGGCTCGAGATAAGCAGTGAGAGGGAACATTGGTGTCAGTTTCACTTTAAGGAGCACCTGTCACCCCGTAATAGTTTCCCTTTACCAGAGGAAATAGAGCCCACACTACTGTCGGGGAAAAAAATATTTTTGTTTTTCTAAAAAATGCCTCCTGTACGTGCTAGGCCATCTGCACCAGGAGGGAGCTCAAATGTTTAGTGGCATGCATAATGAGCACTTCTCCCACATCACTAGTTATGTGCGTGTGTGAGGTAACATATTAAGTTAGGTTGAAAAAAGACACACATCCATCAAGTTCAATTTTTTATGTCTATACATTACCTGCTTAACTGCTTGTTGATTCAGAGTAAGGCAAAAAAACACCTCTCAAATTTGCCTCAGAGGGAGAAAAGTCCTTCCTGACTCAGGGCTGGAACTAGGGTTAGGCAGAAGAGGCCTAGGGTGCAATGGAGGGGGAGGTGTCTCACATGTACTTAATCTTTCGCCTACCCCTTTCTTCACCACCATCTCCTTACTGCCCACTTATCGGACATTATTGTCCCCCAGTGTGCCTGCACAGTGCAGGCACGCATCCACATGTTTGTTCCAAAGGGGGTTGGTAGCTATGGATTTCATTGTGGAGTTACCTCCACACTGTCATCTGGGTGGTAGTGGATCGTTTCAGTAAAATGTCTAGTTTTATTCCCCTTTCCACCCTCTCCTCTGCCAAATCCCTTGCTGAGCTTTTTCTATCCTATATATTAAAGTTTCATGGGACCCCATTGAACAGTGTTTCTGATAGCGGGGTTCATTTTGTGTCTAAATTTTATCTGGCTTTTTGTTCTCTCTCACGGGTACTGATTTGTCTATTTCGTCTGCTTATCACCCACAGACCAATGGCCAAACAGAATAAACAAATCAGTCTTTAGAACAATACAGTATCTCAGGTTTTATGTTTCAAGTAATCAGTCACTCTGGGCAGACTTTCTTCCTTGGGCTGAGTTTGCTTCAATAATGCCACACACTCATCCACTGGAGAATCTCCATTTTTTCTGTTTTCAGTTAAAATCCCAAGGTCTTTTCTTTCTCAGTTCCTGCTGTAAATTTGATGTTGATCTCCTGAAGCAGAGTCTTATCTTTGTTTCCTTGAAGACTTTAAATCATTTGGGCTAGTGTGGACCCAAACAATTTTCCCAGTCCAATGGCAATGAGCAAAGGCTGTTCTTTAAAGATAAGTCACCTTTCCACACCTTCATGCAGGCCTGGACTGGCAATCTGTGGATTCTGGCAAATGTCAGAGAGGCTGCTATAAGATGCCAAAGACAGTTGCTATTTATTGGGCCTGTGGGGGACTCTGAGATTCTGTGTACTCAAAACAGCAGGACCTATTTTGAATCCCAGTCCAGGCATGCCTTCAAGGGAATAGCTTGAACGATATTTAAGTTAAAGCACTACACAATTTGTTGTTCACTTGATAAAGGGAAGGATCCCGAAACATGTTATGATCCACAAAAAATAACGGTGTTCTGCAGGTTGATAACTGCATATTGTCAGCAGTTTCTCATCATTTATTTTTGGATATGAAAGCACTAGGGATGTTTTTTTCCGACCCTAACCAGCCCACCGTGAACCTGCGCCCGCCCGTGACTTCTGGGTTCCTTTTATAGACCTGCGCCAACCTGCCCGTTGATGACATCACAAAAAGGGGCGGACGATAAGGCACGCGACTATAAAGAAAGGAAGTTGGAAGCCAACAGACTGGCAGTGCAACTGGATGTGCGAGGTTGGCTCGACCCGCAGGTATCGGGCCGGCCCGCACATCACTAGAAAGCACACTGATGAGGAGCGCAGAAAAATTGCAAGCAAACAAGAGAAGGTACAGATCCCATTCTTGAATATTTGTCCATACTGGGCCAAAGACTAATAGGAATGTTTCACACTTTCTTTGTAATATGTCTCCTCTTTGTAAATAAAGAAATAAGTGTCTTATTGTGGTGAGCCCAGCAGAGGGCAACAGGAGGTAACAGTTTAATGACAAGCACAAATATTATGTACTTGTTAAAATAGTCATTTTTTTTAAATGTCCCATATGTCTGTAGTTGTCTTTTCCCGCCGGTGATAAAAGAAAGACAGCCTGCGCACTGCCTCAGGTATAGGTCTAGCATAAAAAACAAGCTTCTTATTTTTGTAGTCTTTGACTTAAAGCAACAGTTAAGTGTAAAAATAAAAACTAGGTAAATAGATAGACTGTGCAAAATACAAAATGTTTCTAATATAGTTAGCGAAAAATGTAATGTATAAAGGCTGAAGTGCCTTTATACATTATACATTGCTTTTCAGCTCTCTAACTCTGAGTTAGTCATTATACATTGCTTTTCAGTTCTCTAACTCTGAATTAGTCAGCGACTTGAAGGGGGGCTACATGGGACATAACTATTCAGTGAGTTTGCAATTGATGCTTAGCATGCAGGTCAGATTCAAAAGCAACAGTTATGACCCATATGGCCCCCCTCAAGTCATTGGTTGGTTACTGCCTGGTAACCAATCAGTGGAAACCTGCTTATTATGTAAGACATCCAGTCACTCCAGCCTATACATTACATTTTTAACTAACTAACTATATTAGAAAAGTTTTTTTATTTTGCATGGGCTATCTATTTACTCAGTTTTTATTTTCATACTGAACAATTCCTTTAATGTTCCTTCTGTTACAATCAGCCATTGGGTTCTGGATTGCTGAGATTTTCTGAAATACTATTTGTGAGTCCATATCTAGACGGCTTAGCCCTAGATGACTTGCTTCTGCATCTGTGACAAAAAAATAGCTTTTTGGACCTCTGTACTTATCCTGAGGCATTGTCTTATCTTTGCTTCATTGAAGACTAAATCAACTGGTCTAGTTTGGTCCCAACAAACTAGACCAAAAAACTATTCCCCTTGAGAAAGGCAAAGAGCCAAAACGTTGGGGTAATTCTCCTCTCAGGGCAAGTGCATCCGCTTTCTTTATCAAATTGCTGTTTGACCATATTCTGAGTGGTATGTATATTTGAATTTCCATGTATTTATTGGTATGTTTTGGCCTTGACCTATGTATGTGATTTACTTTTTTTAAATATATGACTATTTCAAATACCACTTGGTCTCTTTATTTGGAGTGCAAGCCCTTCTTGCTAATATATACTATTTTGGACCCAAACAATTTTTGTTTTTTTGGTATTCTGCAGGTTGATAACTGCAGATTGTCTGCAGTTTCTCATTTATTTTTGGATATTAAAGCACACTGATGAGGAGCAAATTGCAAGCGAACAAGAGATGGTACAGATCCCATTCTTGAATGTTTGTCCATAGACCCATGTCCTCTACTGGGCCATACACTAATAGGAATGTTTAACACTTTCTGTGTAATATTTTGCCTCTTTGTAAATAAAGAAATAAGTATCTTATTGTGGTGAGCCCAGCAGAGGGCAACAGGAGGTAACAGTTTAATGACAAACACAAATATTATGAACTCGTTATAAATAGTCATTTTTTTTAAAGCCGATTTTCTACAGTTGTTTGCACTTTTTTCTAAATTCATTGATAAAGATGAGCATGAGAAATGTTTTTATAATGAACAGGTATTTGTAAATGTCATCAAGTCACTGAAATCATCTTCAGGTTACAGAGGTTTCTCTGCTCCTCTAATTAGTGCTGATGTGAATTTGCAGCACACACATATCACTGCGTGCCTTCGCACATACACAGATGATGGTGACCTAAGTTCTCAGCAATCTTTTTTTCCAGCACAATGACACCAAGCCCCAACACAGCGAAGGGTTCAAAGTGCCCTGTTTTTACACTTTGGACCTTACACTAGGCGCAGTGATCCCCAACCAGTGGCTCGTGAGCAATATGTTGCTCTCCAACCCCTTGGATGTTGCTCCCAGTGGCCTCCAAGCAAGTGTTTATTTTTTAATCCCAGGCTTTATAAACACGTTTTAGTTCCATAAAAACTAAAGTTCACTGCCAAACAAAGCCTTCTGTAAGTTGCCAGTCCACATAGGAGCCACCAGTAGTCAACCACAGTTTATAATTGGCACCCCAGGAATTTTTTGCATGCTTTGTTGCTTTCCAACTTTTTTAGCATTTGAATGTGGCTCACGGGTAAAAAAGGTTGGGGATCCCTGAGCTAGGGATTCACACTCCAGAATGAAGCTGTGTTTATCATGGATTCAGTGCTACCTGTGCTCCACAGCGTCCTAGCTTGGCAAGGGCAATGGAGCCTTGTATATACTGCCTGGCTATAGCTGTAATAATGATTTCATGTTATTAACTGGTCCCAAGGGCACATCCAATACGCAGTAAGCACATTCATGGTGCTACATTGCCAGTGTTTCTGTGAGCTTTATTTTCAGTATGTATGTTAAACCGTAATAAAGCTTGAAGGGATGGGTTGAGGGGGACCTGAATCTCGAGTACAACTATTGCAGTATAATTGCAGCGCAAGCAAAACTTTGCAATTTTGTTTCCACTTTCAATACACCAATCTTACCCAACTTTATAAATATAAAGATGCACTGTGCAAACATGTTTGTGCAAAACACTGCAAATCATTCTGAGTTGCTCAAAGCCCTCCGGGCTTAATTTTAATGGCTTGACATTTTGGGTTCTCTTTTGCTACAGGCTCTGGAATTACAGATTCCCTTCTGTTCCCATAAATTGGAAATTCTTAATGGACCTTTTTTGTGTGCTTTTCCTGCAGGAGTGTGAAACCACAACCCCTGCATTCCCTCCAGTCATATGCTTAATCTTGTGACATTCACCCTGTTTCCTGACTCTTTGAATTCCATAGAAAATGTACCCATGATGATGCACAACAAGGGAATAATTGATTTCAGAATAACAGATATCAGTGTTTGCATGTTTCCCTGTCAGCTATTTTGATCTTCTTATATAAGAGGCTTATGAAACTGAATCTATTTATATTTTCTCAACCAGTCTGCATTTGGCTAACCAAGGTGTGTTAATAAATGAACATTCTTTCATTGCAATATGTGTTTGTCCAAAATAATTAAAATGGGTAGGGTTATTGAAATAAAATGCCATTATTTCTGATGATGATGTTTACCACTAGCAACAAATATATAGAGTTTTGTATCAGTTAATAGTGCTGATCCAGTAGAAATCGCAATTGTCCTACTACAACTCCTTCACTTACATTGTGTAAGAGAAACAATAGTCTGCCTGAAAGCAGTTCAATCCTAAAGTGCTGGCTCTTTCTAAAAGCACATGACCAGGCAAAATTACCTGAGATGGCTGCCTACACATCAATATTACAACTTAAAAAAATATATACTTGTTGGTTCAGGAATAAAAATTTATACGGTAGAGTGAATTATTTGCAGTGTAATCAATGTAATTTAGAAATAAAACCTACACCATAAAAATCATGACAGCATCCCTTTAAGTATATACTGGAGCATACATGTATACAAACAAATGACATTTATAACATGGGGTCCTTCTACAGTTCAATCAGTTTTAGATCTAAATTATATTTATAGAAACACTATTTGGTTAAATTCAAGCAAATGCATTTTATATATTATTTATACTGTATTTTGCAACATGTCAAAATTATGCTTTAAGCATAGCAGAGAAGTGCCTCCCACTTTGTCATTCATTAAATGGAAAATGCCTGATGCCTCATGCATAGTGAGCATATTTGGGATGACAAGTGTGAGTGCTGGCGCTCAGGGTGCCTAGGTTCCGCCTGGCTGAAATACACCTACAGGTACAAAAATGCAGATTTCTCTTTCATCATATTCATGTTCCTAGAAACCCCCTTTCCTTTCACCCACTGATAAATACTCTTTTAAAAATCCCATAGATATAAATGGAGAGTGGCGGAATTTCGTTTTAGCGGACTGTGGTGATCTCTAACTTCAGGGTCTGACTGACCTGACGCTGCTTGGGGGCCTTTGATGCTGCGGTGGGGTGCCCTGAGGTTGCTTCCCTAGTGGGCCCCCCCGACTCCCCAGTTAATTTTTTGATAAATATATGCCATTGAATGAAGGACAAAGATGCAGAGCTGGGCCAGGCACCTAAAGCAACCTGGCTGGTTGTGGCGCCTGCTGGGGGTGCGCATGCGTAAATCAACGCACATGTGCGCAGGCACAAATACATAAGCAAATACAAGACAGTCAGAGAGAGGGGACTGGACATGGGGTAGGCGATAGAGAAGGTATGTGCCTGGCGCCCCCCTAACTTTTGCACCCTAGGCACGTGCCTACTCTGCCTACCCCTAGTTTCGGCCCTGCAAAGATGCGCCTCAGTTTGAATGGAGCACCGTCTGCATTGGTATTGGTATTGCATTCAGAAGCTTTGGTAGGTAGCACATGGGTACCCCTGGAATTCCCCCCTTTATATTAGGCTAGTGCCATATGAAGCTGATCTTGGCCTGTGAAGAAATGCAGTCCGCTTCTCCACTACTTGATGTGCGTGCACCTGAATACATTGCCGCAGCTCAGGTGCAGGCAAAAGTGGCAGATTTCAGTGCCAGAACGCAAAAGTTTGCATTTTGGCACTGAATTCTACCAGGTCTGCCTGCACCCAAGCCAAAGCAATGTCCAGGTGCAGACACATCAAACAATGGAAAAGCAGATTGTCAGCTTACAACCACTACATCTGGCACTAGCCTTACATCCTACAGGCATCACCAGAGCCAGATTTACATAGTGGGCGCTCCTAGGCACTGTTCGTCGCCCCTGTCCCCTGCAGTGGGACAGGAGCAATGGGGATTGGCGCACAGGAAATTTAAAAAATTATTATATTACCAGCGCATCCCCAGTGTTTTTGAACCAATGGGTGTGGTTGGGCAGCAGCCAACCCCCTAAAATCCTGCCGCCCTAGGCCCTGGCCTAGGTGGCCTTTCCACAAATCCGGGCCTGGGCACCACAAGAAGAGGTTAAATTCTCTTGCCTCACTGATAGGACAGGTAGGGTTGCCACCTTTTCAGCAAATTTTTACCAGCCAGTGGTGGGGGTGGGCGGTGATGCAAAAGGGAGGGGAGCCATGTTGTGCGAGTGCCAGAAGACGGAGAAAAGGTAAGTAATGGCCAAGGGCTTTTGTTAAGGGTATTACAAATTTACCGGCAACTACATTGCCGGTAAATTTGTAATACCAGCCCCATTAAATTTATATTGCTCTACATAGTGCTGTACAGCAGATAGATTTGTGCCAAGGATTTGTCATAACGCAGCTGTACGTGACATCATTGTGCTATGTTTATTTGTTAAAATTCAAAATAAAGGATTGCGGACCCAGATTCAATACCTGAATACAGGCAGGGAATCCGACCATGACAGCAGAACAATGAATTGATGGAACAGGTGCGTGCCCTAGGGATGACATTGAATAATCTTATTCTTTTGAACTTGTACCACTTATGGCTGAATTGGTAAACTGAAAGTATCATTCTCAACCTATAGAGAAAGCTTAAAGGGATACTGTCATGGGAAAACATATTTTTTTCAAAACACATCAGTGCCGCTCCAGCAGAATTCTGCACTGAAATCCATTTCTCAAAAGAGCAAACAGATTTTTTTATATTCAATTTTTAAATCTGACATGGGGCTAGACATTTTGTCAGTTTCCCAGCTGCCCCAGTCATGTGACTTGTGTCTGCACTTTAGGATAGAATTACTTTCTGGCAGGCTGTTATTTCTCCTACTTAAAGGAACAGTAACACCAAAAAATTTAAGTGTTTTAAAGTAATAAAAATATAATGTAGTATTGCCCTGCACTGGTAAATCTGATCTGTTTGCTTCAGAAACACTTCTATAGTTCATATAAACAAGCTGCTGTGTAGCAATGGCGAAAATTGAAAAACGGCTATATGGCACAGGTTAACGAATGGATAACAGATAACACTATTAGACAGACAGAGCTTATTTGCTATCTGCTGTGTAACCTGAACCTTTTCTCCTTTGAATGACTGCCCCCATTGCTATACAGCAGCTTATTTATATAAACAATAGTAGTGTTTCTTAAGCAAACACATCAGTTTTACCAGTGCAGGGCAACACTGCATTATATTTTCATTACTTTAAAACACTTTTATTTTTTTACATTACTGTTCCTTTAATGTAACTGAATCAGTCTCTGTGGGACTTGGCTTTTACTATTGAGTGCTGTTCTTAGATCTTCCAGGGAGCTGTTATCTTGTGTTAGGGATCTGCTATCTCGTTACCTTCCCATTGTTCTGTTGTTAGGCTGCTGGGGAGGGAAAGGGAGGAGGTGATATCACTCCAACTTGCAGTACAGCGTGATTGAAGTTTACCAGAGCACAAGTCACATGACTGGAGGCAGCTGGGAAATTGTCAATATGTCTAGCCCCATGTCAGATTTCAAAATTGAATACAACAAATCTGTTTGTTCTTTTAGAAAATGGATTTCAGTGCAGAATTCTGCTGGAGCAGCATTATTAACTGATGCGTTTTGAAAAAACATGTTTTCCCATGACAGTATCCCTTTGAGCAAAACCAGTGACAAGTGATGTATTAACAAATATGTTTATTATTTTCTCTAAAGCAAAATAAAACTTTACCTTTTAAAAAAATATATAGAACAAAGAGGGATCAGTGCAATAATAAATACAGATAAAAACAAAATACAGTTACATTAAAGTGATGTGTTATTGAGATAAGCTGAAGGAGGTCCCTGACCCATAGAGCTTATTCAAATTCAAGCACAAGCTGCACCACACCGTTTCAGAGTGGAGATAAAGACAGTTCCAGTAGATCCATATCAGGATAGGATAACTAATACTTTTAGCCCTGCAGAACATTCTGTTATCTACAATCTGTTGCCATCTGTTGAATTACAGTCAGCATCTCTACTACAGTATTCCTAACATAAAACACATTGGACATTCAACCATGATAAACAATAGATGCCTATTTCTGAACACTTGTGTCTTGGTAAAAGAAAGATTGTCCCAGACAATCTAAAAAGTGCATTTCTGCCATTATGCCTTTAATTACTTTTCTTTGAATACTGAGATTCTTAGAAGTCAGTTGTTTAGTTGTTTGCGAGGCAGTGCTACATATGTTATGGAGTTTCAGGACAATGCTAGTCTGCATCTACTGTATCTGACCTATTATTAGACCACAGAAGGGCATAAACCCAAAAGCATTGTAAACCTCTGATCTAGAGTGTGTGTTTGAAAGGGGTTGCATTGGTAAAGTCAAGTCATAGCCTCAATAAACAGAATGGAAAACAAATAATAATTTATTCCTCAGATTTTATTCGCATGTCCTGACAATTAAAATACAATTCTTATTAAAATATGGGGATGGCAACATTGAAATATCTTTTTCAGTTCTGATGTTTCCTGTAAACAACACAACTCTCTGTAACATTTCTTTGCCATAAAATGGTATGCTGCTACTTGAACACCAATGTTTTATAGTTTATTTGCATTAGACAACTGTGCTATTTGTGATTGTATTTGTGAAAATATTAGGCAAAAATAAAATAAATATTATGGTCAATATACTAATAATAACTAAAATATCAGTGAGTGTTGTTGACAAGGGACAATGGTTGTCAGAGCATACTGGAAATTGTCAAGCAAATCTTAGTTTATAACAGGTACATATGTGGGATCTATTATATTTGGAAATGGGGTTTTCTGTAATGACACAGAGATCTGATACTGAAATTGAAATTTGCAACAGTGCATTTCTACTCCCAGAGTCACAATAACATGCTGACGGACACCCTACTAAAAAGTCTTCAGAAGGGCCCTAGGTGTACTGCAACCTGCCCAGCCCTGCCCACGCAGGCAGCGGGAAAACAAATTTCCAGTGAATAGAGTGGCTATAGAGGAAGCTGACCCCATGTTCCAGGCCCCCCGGTCCCCACCCCCATGATTGTGGGTTCTGTTTCCTCAATAATTATGCCACTGTTTGCACCGATACACAAAGAAGCTGATAGGAGCATATTTTCTCCAGCAGAAAAGAGCAGAGTTAGCCTGAGGCTGAGGCCAGCCAAGTCGGATCTTGGCCTGCTGAGAAACTCTCCTCCATTGCTGCCCTTCTAGCCACTGTCTCAGCTCAGATATCCACCACATCTGTCTGCTCCAATTGGAATGTTTCCGGGAACAGGCAGGCATGGTGGATTTCTGATTGAAAACATGAGATTCGGCATTTTGAGCCATGTTTGCCCTCACCCTGTCAGGAGCACCCGATGTCGCTCCTGTCCCCAGCCCCCACGACCAAGATGGCGGTGCCTATCCACGTTGGTAATGATGCTTTGACGCTGGCCGATCACGTTACAACGCTTGGCATGAAAATTCAAAATAAGAGGACGCCGAGGTCACGGGTTCAATGCCCGATTATACTGTCAGGGGCCTACTGGCTCCAGGTGTAGAGAAGTCCAGACCAAGGAGGAAGCTTGGGGCAAAGTTCCAGTTTGCGGTAACCAATAAGGATGAGGAGTAGTCGTAGTCAGATTTCAGGCAGTAGTTCAATTGGCAGACAGCAAAGGATCGTGGTAAAAGGTTCAGGCAAGAGTCAAAATCCAGAGATACAATTCAGATCAATTTAGGAAAACCCAGGAATACAAGCAGCAATTCCTATAATCGGGCATTGAACTCGTGACCTTGGCGTCCTCTTATTTTGAATTTTCGCAAAAAGTGTGTGACGTCATTGCGCCCATAACATGGGTTATGGGCACTGTCATCTTGGATGCTGTGCCGCTGTAGACGGGAGCACCATCGTGCTCTCCTGACACACCCTAGCAGAGGTAATGTTTCCAAGTGCAGGCACAGTGGGAAGAAGGGCAACAACGGAGGAGTGTTTTCTCTTCCTCCATTTCTCGGCAGACCGAGATCCAACTCGTCTGGCCCAAGTCTTAAGATCACCACTCCTTTCCTCTAATCTGAATGGATGTATGGATGTGTGTTTTAGAAAGATATGCTGGTGAATAAAACAGAAGAAAGTTTACTGTATAGTTGCCTGATATATTTACACATAGTAATCATATTTATCCTTTACTACCTCCAATGTACACAATGCTAGCTTGGCCAGACTTTCTTCATTTCTTAGTTAATTACATAGTTAGTTAAGTTGAAAAAAAGGGGCCAAAGTCCATCAAGTACAACCCCTCCAAATGAAGTCAGTGCACATACACACTCACCCTGACTCCTCCATACACTCACATAAATTATATATACTCATATCTATATTAATTGTAGAGTTTAGTATCACTGTAGCCAATGATATTATGCTTGTCTAAGAAATCATCCAAGTCACTCTTAAAGGCATTAACAGAATTGTCCATCACAACATCACCCAGCAGTGAATTCCAGAACCTCAGAGTCCTCACTGTAAAGAACCACCTACGTTGCTTCAAATTAAAGTTATTTTCCTCTAGTCTGAAGGGGTGGCCTCTAGTGTGGTGATCCAATTAACTGGAAAAAAAGATCTTGTGCTATCTGTCCAGCTCATTAATAATCCACCAATAGTAGGACCAGCGCCTGTGGCAATAAAGAGTTAAAAACCAATATGGTGCAGTATTTTAGATTCAAGTGGCGTCACCCAGTGATAGTGGACTATAATGGGTGTCTATTCCTCCACCTTTCCTATTTGCTCCATGACTCAGATGAGAAGGGAAATTCCTTCTTAAGGACTGGAGCCCAAAATAGCACTGTATAATCAAAGTGAGGCCTTACCAGGGACCTATAAAGAGGCAAAATTATATTTGTGAGAATACCTTGTAGGGTACAGGGACAATCAATGCCACCTCTTCTGAGTGCTACTTATTCTTGACAGGCTCCCTTATTACAATGCCCTTATTTATGCAAGACAGTATTTTATTTGCATTAGTAGCCACAGAATAACACTGCATGGAGTTAGAAAATTATGAGATCTTTCTCAATTAAAGAAAACACCCTGTGTGGTAATTTATCAAAAGCTTTAGCAAAATCCAAGTAGATTACAGCCACTGCCCTCCCATTACAAGGTCCAAAAGAGAGTCATTCCTAGTAAGTTCCTGAAGGAGCTGAAATAAAAAGTAGTCATTCAGCATATTTACAAACCTGCTATCTTATACAGACTTGGCAACCCCATTACCCCAGTCAATATCTGGATAATTGAAGTCACCCATAATAATAACTTGACCTTGTTGAGAAGTGGTCTTTATTCTTAAAAGTAGCTGGGCTTCGTTCTTGTCACTTATACAAGGTGGTTTATAGCACAATGCATTTTCTTTGCTACATTTTGCCCAGTTGAAATCTCTACCCAAAGGGATTCCACACCCTCCCTGGTGCCATCCATGGATATTTCTTTAGTGCCTGGCTTTAATTCATGCTTGATATACAGTTAACTCTACCACCCACTTTTAATCCCTCTGTCCCTCCTAAAAAGGGTGTAACCATTTACATTCACAGCCCAGTCACATGTTTCATCCCACCAGGTCTCAGTTGTGCCAATTACGTATATCATAATTTCCAGGACATGCAATTAACTCTAGCTCTCCCATTTTACAAACTCCGGCATTCAGCAGCATACATCAGATGTTACTACTTCTCTCTCTGATATTTATATTACCTTATGGAGAATTACTTCATAAGTTAGTATTATCCTGTTTTCCTTGTACTCTACCTGGTAAACTATATGCAATCCCCCACTCCTCTCCCATGACTCCTTACTAATGCCACTGCCACATCTTCCCTAGCTTCACCATAATTCCCTTGCTCACTCCCCTTTTTTAGCTACTTTGCCATTCTTTCGCCCAGCACAGCATACCCCCTTCCATTGAGGTGCAATCCATCACAATGATATAGGTTGTATTCCAAGGAAAAATCAGCCCAGTGCTCTAGAAACCCAAACCCTTCCTTCCTACACCAAGACTCTAGCTAAGCATTTAGCTCTGTGGGCTCTCACTTCCTTCCTAAACTTGCACATGGCACAGGCAAAATTTCAAATAAAAAACATTGGAAGATGCTCTCTTACTTGCATCTTCCATACCCTTTACTAGATTAGTAGCTCTGGACTTTCTTTATTATAGTTTTGTTTGAGTACTGGTGAATAAAACTGCACTGCATTGTTACCGAAAACATCATAACATCATAAACTAATCTTGTTTATTGATTATAAACAAGATTGAGGTTTGGCTAGTTGAAGAATATCACGTTGATTTTTCTTCGAAAAACAATGACTCATAAGGTAGGAGTGAAAATTATAAGAGTAACAACTACAGTATGTTGTTGGCACTGTATGATAAAATGGTAGTGAATAAAAGTTTATTGTCATGTAAAATCCAGTGCTCAGAGATGCACGCATTCATTATAGAACTGTTATCCCAATTGATATCTGATACTACAGATTAACACATGCGCTGTTGGTGCCGCATGCACATGCATACTGATATCATTCCAATGGCTGGTGGTGTGATAGGAGGCAGAACTTGGTGTGCTGGAGAGGCTCGCACTAAAGAGACTGAAATGGACCAATTTTACTTGGCTTGGTCTGGCTGTTGGCACAGGTAGAAGCAGGGGAACGATGACTAGAAGCAGGGGGTTAAATAAATAATTTGTGACTGTACTCATGCTGGAATGGATGGTGGCACTGGTTCAAGGGGGGATTCAGGAAAGGGGGCTGGTAAAATATTTTATGTGGCTGCACTGGATGCTGCAACAGGTTCATGTTATTGCAGAAACAACATTTACTACGCAGCTGTTGACAGCACACCTAATTGATTTGATGCCTCCTTCATTTCATTACAAGCAAACAACTAAAATGGGAGGGAAATGGTGATGTAGGACTACTGAGGAGGAGGAGGGGAGGGGGCTGAAAAACTTACCTAGGGTGCCAAAATACCTTGGTTCGGCCCTGGGTAGTGGTGCCTAATTGCCTGTAATCATGTACTGAATCAATGCCTTCCCTTTTAGACATGGATGAATCCATTCTATTGGCTATCTTGTTTTTGATAACAATTATGTTCATTGTTAGGAACCACTGGTGCCCTTTTTTTTTCATTACAACATCTAAGTACTAGTTCAGCTACCCTATCACTTCCTCCAACACTGTTTTAAGGGCCCAGTTAAGGAAAAGAGTCGTATTTATGGCAGTAGGTCAAGGTGTAAAGTGAACATTAATTGTTCCTTGAGATACAACTCTTTGCAAAAATAGTTGTGTCCCACTCTGTATGAAGTACTGGCTACATTTAGCATCTCTGCATGCAGACGGGGTATGTGGGCATCCCTTAAAACGTCCTCTAACTCGCATATAATTTGCAAGCTAGGGAGCACTGGGGTTCACAAGTTGCAAGGAAGCACAATACTTTTTTTTGCCAGCAATCCAGGGGCACTACGATGGAGGCAGCAGCCTACAAGTTACCAGGGGTGACAAAAAGCCGCTCCTGGTAATTTTAAGATAGAAATTAGGCACAATTGCACTAGCAGTCCCACTGGGCCCAGGGCAGAAAAAAATGCAAGCACTGGAGAGCGGAGGCGACATAGCATAAGTTGCCTCAGAAGATAGAATCATCCCTGCAGCAATCTGGCCATATTAGCTGTGCTTTAGAAAAAGTTTCATTCCTTAGAATATCTGGTATAGGTCAATCTAAAAACAACTGGACTTGCTGAGTAATCAATGAAGACATTTCACTACTCATCCGAGCAGCTTCTTCAGTTCAACTGACTGGTGTGGGAAGTTCTCAGCATATAAACTCTTCCACTAATCAATTTACAATGGCACATTGTAACTCTTCAAAGAGGTGACATCTAAAGAAACTCACAGAGGTGTTGATTCTGTGTAGTTGTGATAGGATTATCCAATGTGTCATGCAACTCCTAGATACAGGTGTTACTTGTGAGAGTTGCATAAATGGATGTGTGAAGTGTTCTGAATCCGCCGGGGTACAGATGTTAGAACAGCATTGTATGTAGCAGACAGGTGGTGTCGAAGGCCCCCACCTCTGTTCAGAGATGGTCTCTCCACCTTGACATGAATCGCCTCTTTCACGCCTCGTTCAAACCAGCGGTCTTCTTTATCCAAGATTTGGACCTTGCTGTCTTCAAAGGAGTGTCCCTTGTCTTTTAAGTGTAGAAAGACAGCTGAGTTTTGCCCTGTAGAGTTCTCCCTCCTGTGCTGAGCCATTCGCTTGGAGAGCAGTTGTTTTGTCTCCCCGATGTATAGATCTGTGCACTCCTCGCTACACTGGACTCCGTATACCACATTGCTTTGTTCTTTCTTTTGGTGTTTGATCCTTTGGGTGTACCAGTTTTTGTCTCAGTGTGTTGCTAGGTTTGAAAAACACAGGGACATGGTGTTTGTTGAAAATCCTCCTGAGTTTCTCTGACACTCCAGCTACATATGGGATGACTATGTTTCGCCTACTATGTGTCTCCGGGCGGTTATTTCTATTGGTGGAGTGCACAGATCTATACATCGGGGAGACAAAACAACTGCTCTCCAAGTGAATGGCTCAGCACAGGAGGGAGAACTCTACAGGGCAAAACTCAGCTGTCTTTCTACACTTAAAAGACAAGGGACACTCTTTTGAAGACAGCAAGGTCCAAATCTTGGATAAAGAAGACCGCTGGTTTGAATGAGGCGTGAAAGAGGTGATTCATGTCAAGGTGGAGAGACCATCTCTGAACAGAGGTGGGGGCCTTTGACACCACCTGTCTGCTACATACAATGCTGTTCTAACATCTGTACCCCGCCGGATTCAGAACACTTCACACATCCATTCATACAACTCTCACAAGTAACACCTGTATCTAGGAGTTGCATGACACATTGGATAATCCTATCACAACTACACAGAATCAACACCTCTGTGAGTTTCTTCAGATGTCACCTCTTTGAAGAGTTACAATGTGCCATTGTAAATTGATTAGTGGAAGAGTTTATATGCTGAGAACTTCCCACACCAGTCAGTTGAACTGAAGAAGCTGCTCGGATGAGTAGTGAAACGTCTTCATTGATTACTCAGCAAGTCCAGTTGTTTTTAGATTGACCTATACCAGATATACTATGACCTGGATGAATGAAAATCTTCATAGTCATTCCTTAGAATATCCTCAAACCTTAAAATGCAGGTACTATGATGTTGCAGTACTGAATACCTACATTGTTGGTAGATAAAGTGTTAATTATTAGGACCCATACATGAACTGCTTGTCCTGATCTGGACCATTTAGAATTGCAATAAAACCTTGCCATGTGCCCTACCTGCCTGCTCGCTATCCCTCCCTGCTACTCAGCTGGCACAGCCCCTCCCCCTTCCCACTCTTGCTCTCTGGTTTTTTTTTTTTTAAATATTTTTATTTGTGTAGTTTCTAACAGAAATATAAAACCAAATTACATTCTGTTAACATCAATATAAGTAATCCCGTTACAGTTACAGAATGTGAAGTATCGGCCATGATACAGAACTACATTTTATGTACAAATGCGTACCAATTTTTTCTTTTCAACAATAGTTTCGACAATATAATATCATAGCACATAGCAAGCAGAAAACACTAGAAAAAGTAAAAACAAAAGAAACGTGCTCTCTGGTTTTAATGCCCCCCCAAGCTCTTGCTCATCTGTCCCACCAATCATGACCACAGCCCACTGCACAAAAGGCACATGCCCTGCCTGCCTACCCCTAGTTCAGACCCTGTAGTTGTGCTGTTGCCCTTGTAGCAGTCAGAGGTGCAAGAGGTCCAGGATTCTGCATTTTATTAATTCAGTTGTGAATTTTCAGACATGTTGCTGCTAGTGATGTCATGTGGGCAACAAAATACTGCATCGTTGCCCTAAATCTCATTATGATGTTTTTTGAGATTGAGCTCCCTTTCCACTGTATTGCCCTCCTGGGTTAGTCAGTCCGCAGTTTGGGAACCACTGATTAGGGAGCCATACACAGGCAGATAAAAGCTGTCGATTGAGGCGTCCTTGGTAACCTGGCTGCCTCCTTGCCCCCCCCACCCCCATGTGTATGTAGACAAGAGCATGCATGATGGTATCACAAGGGTGGGCATGATTGTGCAGTAATTTCCTGCCATGGGTGCCATGGGGGATGACGGCCTGGACTAGGTGTAGGCAGAGAGAAGGTGCATGCCCAACTCCCCCCAACCTAGGCACATGCTTCTTCTGCCTACCCCCAGTTCCGGCCCTGTCTTCGGGCATATCATTCAACTCACAAAACAAGCAGACAGTGTCGGACTGACCAACCAGGATACCAGGGAAAGTCCCAGTGGGCCCAGGTGTCAGTGGGCCCTCATGCTGCTAAACATTTGGCCTATTTCATGGCCATTCCCTATTTTTATGAGAACAAAGAGGCTAAATAGAGGTAGAGTGGGCCCCTGGTCTAAGATTAATTGGTGGGCCCCTGGTCCAAGTTTTTGGGTGGGCCCCTGGTGTCTCAGTCCGACACTGCAAGCAGATCCTTGAATGTATGGCCAACTTGTTGCCAAAGGGTCATTTGATTACTGGAGTTCTGTCAGGTAGAAAAAAATGTTATGTCTCCTGACAATTCCTGAGCCAATTTCCTTTCTTCTTTCATCTGTCAGTGAATTGTCTGTTGGCATTTTGATAGTCTGCTTTCCCTAAAGGGCCACTGTGAACTTGAATGCCTTAGCTACTTTCACTGAGCACACTCATAAACCTTTGTTTTTCTTAAATAGGCATCACTGGCATAACTGAGTTGATTCATTTTATGTATACACTATTTTTATTCTATTATCAAAGCTCACACCAATAGTTTTTGTATGCTTTTAAAACTGTGGTTGTTTTTGGTGCCAGAGCCGAATGTAGATAGGATGTGAGCTGTAAAATAAACATTTTAAATACCAGTCTAAGCTGTGCTCAGAGTGGATCACCACCTTTTATCTGGTTTTACAGGATATGTGTAGTGATGGAGTAGTGTACTCAAAAGGCTGGTATTATTTTGAGAGATGTTTTCAGACTTGTGTTTGACTTGGCAGGTTTCTGTACATAAGAGGAGGAAGAAGCTAAGTGGGAGATATGTGCTTAACCATAAAAATGATAATTTCCTGAGAATGCACTTATGGCTTTAACATTGTCTCAACTTTTTTTTTGGTTCCTTATAAATAAAACATTATGATGATTTATATATATATATATATATATATATATATATATATATATATATATATATATATATATATATGATAAATAATCATTTAAAAGCAATTAAATCATTTTTTATCACTGATTAAATACTGGCTGTTTTCATTGGTCTTCGAGCACAGGAGTTCCTGTGCTGCTTCCCATAGCTTCACAGAGCCAACACAACCTTGTTATTTTTTATAGTTCAGACATTTCTATTTTGCCATATAGGATCTACCCAGGGCCGGACTGGGAGAAAAAAGCAGCCCTGGCAAAAAAAAATAAAGCAGCCCACTTCAGGTATGTTTATCTGGAAACCCATTATCCAGAAAGCTCCAAATTATGGAAAGGCCATCTCCCATTGACTCCATTATAATCAAACAATCCAAATTTTTTAAATTGATTTCCTTTTTCTCTGTAATAATAAAACAGTAGCTTGTACTTGATCCCAACTAAAATATAATTAATCCTTATTGGAAGCAAAACCAGCCAAAGGCAAACTGCAGTATTAGAAGAGATGCAGTCATCAAGCTTGAAGTTCCAGGGAGCTGGAGGGCTGCACCCTAAACTTTGATACTATGTATGTATTATACAGAAAAAGAAACATTTATATTACAAGTTAGCAAATACGTATAAACACTAAAGACCATAGTTGCCAAAACATATTTCCACTTCTGAGGGGACCATAGAAAAAAATATGTATAATGGGTACAAGGCACATTAATAACGATGCTTTTCAGTAACTAGAGGCATAAACTATAACCAATAATCACTATTTGCTCCAAAACCACATTGTGCACATGTAAATGAATGTATTTTGCAAAATTATATTTCTTTATACGTTACAAAAAAAACGTTTTAGGGTGGAGGACCCCTTAAATTTATTTTTTTATTGTTAGGTTAGAGGGGATCTAAAATGATTTTCTTGTGAGGCCCAATATCTAGTTATGCCACTGGGAGACATAGGAAGAGTTAAAAGCAGACACCTATATTTAGGATAGAAAATGAAAAATACTGTTGGAATGGAATTCTGCATCCCAAACTGATTCTATTCTGTAGTAGCACAGCATATGCTCCATCACCTCAATGTATTATACAGCAAGTCAGACATCTGTGAGCAGGACTGCCAGTTTCACATTACATTGGTTTAATGCAGATCTCTTGAGATGGTACACAATATACTTGGAAGGCATAAGCAACAGAACGATAACACATATATGAGGTCATTGTGTAAGGCACAAGCAGAACAAACAGAGGATCCAGAGGTAAACAAGGTTAAAACTCAGGCAGAAACAGGAAAAGTCAAAGGGAGGGATCTGGATTTTGATATGAGAACTGCCTCTGAATGTTCTGCGTATGACGATATTGTATGTACTGCCAAGATACCAGCCCAGTAGAATGGCACAAGTTTATGTTGTCTGAAAGGAGAGCTATATGTAAAGAAATGCAATAACCAGAAGGACAACACAACAGGATACAATAAGTACAAACGCACATCATTTGAACGAGATAGTGTCAGTGCAGGTCTGCCACACACCTGTAAATATTTCTCTATAGCTCAGATTTCTTGGCAGGACCCCTCCCAGGCCCTAAACTCATTTCATTCTACAGATCCTCCTAAACAGTGAGCAAAGCCCGTGTCACTGGATGGCATTTTGCTGTTCCCTGGCTTCTCTTCCTTTCGCCACTAGCCACCATCCCACGCCATCAGCAACCTCCCAGTCCCACAATGTCACTCTGCATACGATGGTTACCTGTGTGAGAGGGATGAGCGCCGCCATCTTTCCTGCCGTCCTCGGGAGCGCGCACAGCGTCACTCCAGAACCGAAGGCGCGCAAATATTATTAATATATTGTGACAGCAGGCTGTGCAGAGAGGCCCGTGCGGCCCATTTACATAACAGAGACAGCGGCCCAACGGGCATTTGCCCGAATTCACAGATGGCCAGTCCGGGCCTGGATCTACCCATGCATTCACCTTGTCTTTATTTCAATTTAGCCATGTCACCTATATTAATGCTCAACATATGAACATAAACTGTAACTTAACTCCAAGATGGAGCAATAAAGCTACTCATGCTATGTCTTGTTTATAATGCTCTGCAAAATCCCCAATGATCCCAATTTTCTCTGGACTGTCCTAAATTGAGCCCAAAAGGGATACCAATACGTATAAAGGGTTTGGGACAAATAATAGGCACTGTTCTGGAGTGAAAAGGGGGTGAATACCCCCTATAAACTTATGGGAAGGTGGAAGTTATGGATTTCTTCCCCCCCCATTTTCTCCCGTGGCATGGTGCAGCTGTAATACAAGCTCCACTACTATTGGTTGGAATGGGGCTGTGCAGCAGCAGCAGCTGAGGGGTTAACATGTGACCAGGATTGGTGGAGGGCCTTGTAGAGGGGTATAAAATGCAAGCCAGGTAAGTTATCTGCCTCTTTTATCTTCAGCGTTGCTCCTGCAAAGAATCCTCACCCTGTCATCTTCATAGATGAATTCACATTATAGTTATATCTTATACAGTATATGATATAATAAAAATGTTAAAAACATTTTAAAAAATGTCACAACTTGAGTGAGGCATTGAGTATAAATTATTTTGTTAAACCCCTGGCTGTTGTATGGCAGGGTGTTAAGCAAGGGTTTGTTTCATGGCAGCCTTCTGGAGAAGTTAACTAGAGGCTGGCTATCTGTTTTAAAATATAATTTGTTTTTTCTTGGAATTCAGTTTCTGTAATAACCAATAAAAAAAGTGTTTTTTTTTCAAACTTTGTACATCTATAGTTATTATAGCTTGGGTTGGTATTGGGAAGTATATAACCATATATTCCATGGCAAATCACACTTATTAGTGCATTATGTGTGCAGAGTACAACGCAGCCTCCTTCTGTTTGCTTCACCCATCTGCCTTCTTGAATCAAGCTGAATGCAGGCAGTACTGTATGAATTCATTCATTGTTTCTACTTAATGAGTAAAGTGATACAGGTATGGAATCCATTATCCGTAAACCCGTTATAAAGAAAGCTCCGAATTACGGAATGGCTGTCTCCCATAGACCCCATTTGATCCAAATAATCCAAATTTTAAAAAATTATATCCTTTTTCTCTGTAATAATAAAACAGTATTTTGTACTTGATCCAAAGTAACATACTGTATAATGAATCCTTATTGGAAGGAAAAAGAGCCTATTGGGTTTATTTAATCTTTAAAGTATTTTCTAATAGGTTTAAGGTATGAAGATCCAAATGAAGGAAGATCCATTATCTGGAAGACCCTAGGTCCCAAGCATTCTGGATAACAGGTCCCAACAGGACCCATATTGTGGCAGCACAATATTGGCTAGACGGCAGTATTTGAACTCCATTCTGCACTTTGCACCACTGCCCTGCACTTTGTAAATAACCTGTTATGTTACTGGATATTAACTAAGCTGTAGGGATATAAGAAAAGGAATATCTACCTTCACATATTAGACTGAAATTTGCATTTAGTTTTTTTTATTTTTTAATAATGCATTTCCACCCCTCTCCACATCTGTTGCCTGTTCTTCTGCTACTAACAATTTGCCAGTGTGTGTGTGCTTTAACTTTTACTATGCTAACAATCATGTACAGGTATGGGATCAGTTACGTGGAAACCAGTTATCCAGAAAGCTATAAATTACGGAATGTCTCCCATAGGCTCCATTTTATCCAAATAATCCAGAAGTAATTTCCTTTTTCTCTGTAATAATAATAATAATAATAATAATAATAATAATAATAATAAAACAGTACCTTGTACTTCTTTCAAACTAAAATATAATCAATCCAAGCCTACTGGGGTTTTTAATTGAGGTAAGCACATAAATATTGTAGTTCCAAAAATGCATAATTTACATTTCGATGAAACCCAAAACAGAGAAACTGGTCTAACTGCCTTTTTTTAGGCTAATTTTCACTGTTGATACGGGCCGCCTGCAATAACCCCTTGTGTGCAGTAACTGACATAAAATTCCCGTGCACTTTGATCAGGAAACACTGAAGTATGCTTTTTCTGGCTGTAATTTAACCTGCCTTAGTGCACACGCAGCTATTTCGGGAGTTTCCCAGCGACAAATCGGTTCTTCTTCGAGCGACTAATCTCCCCGAATTGTCTTCCAACCGTCTTTAATGTAAATCTCCAGCGGGATGACTTCATTTTCCGAAGTAGCCAGAAGTTGCCTCACGAGGAAAGGCTTGACAAAGGGCCATAGTATCCTGAAAGTTTGCCTTAAGGCACTTTCAGTAAAGTTTTTCACTTTTTTCAAATAATACCGGAGTGCTGCTGCTTTTATTAATTTATAATGCTTTGATAATGGCTCCTGACATACCGTGGCGAGTACAGGAAGGGCATATGGTTATTTTCTATATTCTTGTTTTGATGTCCCTGACCGTATTCTTTATCTTTTCGGTCCTTTTGGTGTGGAGCTCTCAATGTTGTCTTATGCTTTGTTCAGGTATAATAGCAAATACCATTATTAAAATAGTTCCATAGACAATCTTCAGCTAACTTCAAATTAGACGCAAAGATCTGATCGTTCAAATCCTCAAATCCTCAAACGATCGGACTTCCCCATCTCCCGACCTGCCACTAACCATTCCGATCAAATAAAGTAGTAAAAGAACAGATCAGCGATGTTCTGCCCCTGACAGCAATTGTACGAAAGTTATGTCTGACAAAGCTAGTGACAGTCTCCCTCTGAAAATTGTACGATCGGCAATACATGCAGAGATATTACCTGCAGCCGACAGAAATCTTTTAACCCGTCCGATCGACCAAGCAACCATCTCTGCCGGACGAAGAATGTCGGGACTCTCCACACACCGACCAAAAATCGTACGAATCCTTGAGTCGTACGATCCGATCTTTGCATCTATGGCCAGCTTATTGTTGTTTATTTTTTGTTGGTGATGGCATAACAGGTTGAAATTTTGCAGGGTGTTTTCAGTTGATCTAGCTGTCATTATGCAAAAGTTATATGCAAATATTTCCTGCTCAACATGCCTCACATTGATGATGTAATATGATGTCACAACTAGCACCGTCCCGACTCACATGTTAATTAAACACAAACATGTGTTCGTTCACTTCAAGAAAGGCTACAGTCTCCACTAATAAAATGACTTAATTGTTCCTACATAAGACCTGCGAGTGCAGACCTTTTTGGCTTGTTGGATCTGTCACTATCACATTGGACTGTACCCAGACATCATACATTCTCATACACGTGAGTGCCACCAGATTTGACTGTGGTGTGTGTATACAGTTAGGCCCATAAATATCTGGACAGAGACAACTTTTTTCTAATTTGGATTCTGTACATTACCACAATGAATTTTAAATGAAACATCTCAGATGCAGTTGAACTGCAGACTTTCAGCTTTGAGTCAGTAAGTTGAACAAAAAGATTGCATAGAAATGTGAGGAACTAAAGCCTTTTTTAACACAATGACTTAATTTCAGGGGCTCAAAAGTAATTGGACACTATTTCATGGCCAGGTGTTGGCAATTCCTTCGTTAAGTCATTATCAATGAAGCAGATAAAAGCCCTGGAGTTGATATGAGGGGGCTGTGTCTATGTGGAAGTTTATGCTGTGAACAAACAACATGCGGTCAAAGGAGCTCTCTATGCAGGTGAAACAAGCCATCCTTAACAGAAAACAAAAAAACCCATCCGAGAAATTGCTACAATATTAGGAGTGGCAAAATCTACAGTTTGGTACATCCTGAGAAAGAAAGCACTGGTGAACTCAGCAACGCAAAAAGTCCTGGACGTCCATGGAAGACAACAGTGGTGGGTGATCACAGAATCATTTCCATGGTGAAGAGAAACCACTTCATAATAACCAAACAAGTGAACAACACTCTCCAGGAGGTAGGAGTTTAGATATCCAAGTCTACCATAAAGAGAAGACTGCATGAAAGTAAATACAGAGGGAGCACTGCAAGGTGCAAGACACTCATAAGCATCAAGAATAGAAAGGCTAGATTGGACTTTGCTAAAATAAACATCTAAAAAAGACAGCACAGTTCTGGAAAAACATTCTTTGGACAGATGAAACCAAGATCAACCTCTACCAGAATGATGGCAAATACCAAAGCATACCACATCATCTGTAAAACGGCGGGGGCAGTGTGATGGCTTGGTCGTGCATGGCTGCCAGTGGCACTGGGACACTAGTGTTTATTGATGATGTGACACAGGACAGAAGCAGCCAAATTAATTCTGAGGTGTTCAGAAACACTGTCTGCTCAAATCCAGCTAAATGCAGTCAAATTGATTGGGAGGTGTTTCATAAAACAGATGGACAATGACCCAAAACATACAGCCAAAGCAACCCAGGAGTTTATTAAAGCAAAGAAGTGGAATATTCTTGAATGGACAAGTCAGTCACCTGATCTGAACCCAATTGAGCATGCATTTCACTTGTTGAAGACTAAGCTTCGGACAGAAATGCCCACAAACAAACAGCAACTGAAAGCCGCTGCAGTAAAGGCCTGGCAGAGCATTAAAAAGGAGGAAACCCAGAATCTGGTGATGTCCATGAGTTCAAGACTTCAGGCTGTCGTTGCCAGCAAAGGGTTTTCAACCAAGTATTAGAAATGAACATTTTACTTTCAGTTTTTTTATTTGTTGTGAGTTGTTTCATTTAAAATTTATTGTGGTAATGAACTGAACCAAAATTAGAAAAACACTGTCTCTGCCTAAATTATGGGCCTAACTGTATATTATTTGGTGTAGGTGAGGAGGAGCAGCAGCAGTCAGAAGGGAAGGGCTCGCTAGCTGTTCCAGAAGTGGCTCAGGAGGAAAGATAATGAGAATTAGGTGACTATACAAAGCACACTTTTTTAAAAAAACATACAAATTATATGTATTATGTATCTTCTATAAATCTGCAAGACTGCCTGGAAGAGGTAGAAGTTCCAGCAAAGTCTCAGGAGGAGGAGGAAGTAGAGGTAGAGGAACAAGAGCCATGGTCTAATGCCAGATTAGTGGGAGGGATCAAAACACTTAAAGGACATGTAAACCCCATCCACAAACATTTAATCAGCAAAGCGCCTCATTGAAATATTCATATAACTGCCACTCTGGTTGTTAAAAGTTTACCAGTAAGGCTGCCACAACCCTTTAATCACTTAAAGATCTTTCTCCTCCTCTAACCCACTCAGCCCCCTCCCTCAGGAATTTGCTTTGGCTGTTGACTTATGAGCATGCTTAGTTCTTCTCAGCTCAGATTACTATACACATCCTAACAGTAGAGATAGCATTGCTGGTTCCCATAGAAACTCTTCTCTAGCTGGCTGACCCTATTATGTTTTCCTTACCACCGTTCCTGAGTTTAGCTTAACCATTACAGTACTCACCCCCAGCAGAACTTTTATCAGAGTGTGTTGTGCCTGTGTAAACCTGCATTCTGCATTGCATGAACTTTACAGCACACATGTCATACATGTTTGCAGATGTCAGTGTTGCTGATAATGTGTGAGAAGGAAAATGGCTGCCGGGTGAAAGCTGCTACAGGTATGGGACCTGTTAATCAGAATGCTCGGGACCTGGGGCTTTCCAGTTTACGGATCTTTCTGTAATTTGGATCTTCAAGAAAAATCATGTAAACATTAAATACACCCAATAGGCTGGTTTTGCCTCCAATAAGGATTAATTATATCTTAGTTTGGATCAGGGCCGCCATTAGAAATCACGGGGCCCCGTACAACAAAATTTTTGGGGCCCCCCTGGGCCCCGCCCACACTGACGACCAAGCTCCACCCCATTTCCCGCCCACTCCACATCGCAGTTAAAAGACCACACAGACATCAGCGCTAAAAAAGTAACCCCCTCCACACAAGTTGTAAAAAGCTATTGATGGTCAGGGCCCCCTTATAAAAAATTGGGGCCCCAAAAAAAAAAAATTAAAATTTTTTTTTTTTAAAAAAACATTGGCGGCAGGGGCCCCCTTACAAGTTAAAAACAAATTGGGGCCCCAAAAAAAAATTTTAAAAAAATTTTTTTGAAAAAAAAAAAAAAAACATTGGCGTCAGGGGCCCCCTTATAAGTTAAAAACAAATTGGGGCCCCCAAAAAAATTTAAAAAAAAATTTTTTTGAAAAAAAAAAAAACATTGGCGGCAGGGGCCCCCTTATAAGTTAAAAACAAATTGGGGCCCCAAAAAAAAATTTAAAAAAAAAATAATTTTTTTTTGAAAAAAAAAAAAAAAAACTGGTGGCAGGGGCCCCCTTACAAGTTAAAAAAATTTAGGGCCACCAAAAAGAAAATTATTATTTTTTTTTTTTTTTAAAAAAACAATGGTGGCAAGGGGCCCCTTACGAGTTAAAAAAAAAAATTGGGGCCCCAAAAAAACATGTTTTAAAAAAAAAGATTGGTTGCAGGGGCCTATAGAATATTAAAATAATACATTGGTGGCCAGGAGATTAAAAAAAAAAAAAAAAATACACAAACTGGTGTTCAGTAGAATTGAACTCACGGCTTCAGTACTTCAACTTCACCTCCTTTCGTGACTTCGGGTCTTTTCACTGCTTCAGGACTTCGGCTTCGGCTGTTTTCGTGACTTCGGGTCTTTTCGGCGCTTCGTGACTTCGGCTTTTTCCGTGACTTCGGGTCTTTTCGGCGCATCGGCTTCGGCTTTTCGGCACTTCCGCATTCGGCAGCACAGAGGCAAGACGTACGGCTCGGGCGCTCGTAAGGGGGGCCCGGATCTTCAAAAAATGCAGCGCTGCCGGGCCCCCCTTCATGCCCGGGCCCGGTACGCTTGTCCCCCCTGTCCCCCCCTGATGGCGGCCCTGGTTTGGATCAAGTACAAGGTACTGTTTTATTATTACAGAGAAAAAGGAAATCATTTTTAATTATTTGTATTATTTGCATAAAATGTCTATGGGAGACATCCATTCCATAATTTGGAGCTTTCTGTATAACGGGTTCCCAGATAACAGATCCCATGCCTATATTTTTTTGATGGTGCTGGCAAATGGAGGGGGTATATGCAGTACAAATATGGCTTGGGTGGGGAAGATATGCCCGAGAGTGGTTGGCCTAGAAAGTCAAAATCTGTCATAATTTATTTTTTTATTTTAAAAAGCAGAAATCTGTCCGTATTTCATTTTTTATGTTAAAAATATATTTATTTACCAAAATCTGTATTTTTTTTTATAAAAACCAGTTTGGAAACAAACTTTTTGTCATAGTGTTATATTATATATGGATGTAGGATATGATAGTACAAGTAATACTAAAAGTTGTACCACAGTTTGTGTGCAGAACATTATACTATCAGAATATGTAGGCAAGGAAGGTAAATAAGAAGTGAGACAGGAAAATGGATTAAAACATCATTGAACATTTATTAAACAAGTGAAGTGCAAACCTTTATTGCAACCATCCCCCCAAATTATAAAGTGCAAAATAGAACATTGTAACAAAACTATAAAAAATGTACTATTCTTGGCTCGTTGGCTTATTGTATATATATATATATATATATATATATATATATATATATATATATATATATATATATATATATATATATATATATAGTATATTACAGATCTGTAAAAGAGAAGTTTTGCTCCTATGCTTCAGAAGTTGAGGGATATTGACAGGGATGCCAAGAATTCTGGTGTAGGCGTTGTGTAAGGGTGGGGTGGTTGGGATGTACACAAACTGGCATTAGATTGTGGAGCTAATCTACATATCAACCTCACTACTTCAGCTTGCCTGCCTCTGAGTCTAGGGCACCATCATTACTGTCAGCAGCAAGCCAGTGAGAAAAGTAACAACACTAAACAATTAACTACAACTCCCATCAAATATTAGAACTGCACTTCAATTAGGGAATACAAGTCCCAATCACAACTCTAAAACAACACTAAATATGAAATACAACTCCTCTCTTGAAAATCTTAGCATAGTAATTGATGGTATATAGTATATACTACATGGGGCTATCATTATTATACCTTGGCCATCATTATGATCTGATTATTGTTCTAGGGGCTGAATTATTTGATTGTCCTGATTTGGCCCCGAGTGTTGCTGCGTAAAGGTCCACTGATTTGCCACTCTTATAGTGTATGTCAAGGATTAAGTATATGAATATTTTTTTCTGAGCTGAAACAAATTATTCTAGATTTTAACATACATTGTTAAATATGAAATGCCATTATTTTTTTAATCATCATTACTGCATTTGTTTATGTGACAGAAAGATTAAGGTTTCTACTCAACATTCAAGCAAGTGAAATGTTATGCACTGACATGTTTTTAAATCCATGTGCATGTTTTCAAATTCTTTTAATATTTCCTTTATCTCTTTCTCTGGCAGTTATGAACAAGAAAAATGCAGAAAACAGATGTTTCCTTTTTAGGACATGAGCAGTGGAAAAGGGGTTTCAAAATAGAAGAAAAGGGAAGTGGTTATGATACATTATCGTACCACAGAAAATACAGGTCTTATATCTGATCAAACATTACATACTGTAAGTCTAAATCTTACAGTTAGAGAGGGTAAGGAGTTGGAGGGAAGTTAGAGGGAGTAGTTATATGGTGCAATAGGAAGACTTTACAAGAAGAATAACAAAGAGGAATGGGAGGAATTATCATTTAAAGGGGTACTTCACCCTAAAATTACTGTTAGTATGATGTAGAAAGTGGTATTCTCAGATTTTCTTGTTTTTGGGGTCCTACCTACCCTAGAACTAGGCAGTGCTCAAATGACATACTGAAAGATGCATAGAAAATAGCCTGAAAAGAAAGATAAATAAAAAGTAACAATTACAAATAAATTGGCATCTTGACAATGCAACAGTTTTGTTGGTTCCCAGGAGAGGTGCTAGAAAGAGACAGATGAAATGGCAAAATATTTAATTTAAAAAAAAATAAAAAAGAAGATCAAATAAAAAGTTACTAAGAGTTGGACAATCTATAACCTACTAAAGGTTATCTTAAAGGTAAACTCCCTGTTTAAGGTCAATTGTAGACATAGCACTTTGTGGAATCACCTCAACTGAGGTCAACAAAGCACCCCAAAATAGTCTTTAAACCAGAAGGATAGGAATTGCAGCATGTAAAACCCATGGGTGATGAAGCACTATATTTATCATTGTGCAAAGTAAAAAAATACCTAGCTTGACATGGTGTTACTTCTAAGGTTCTCCACGTTAATGGCACCTACACCCACTGCTAACTGAGGTGCAGTGAATCACATTCTAACATTGTTCAGATCAGCATTGCTGCACTAGATAATGAATAAGTGCCTACAATGATTATGGCACTCTAGGGTGATTCCTACATTGCAGGTAAAATCAGCCTATAGGTCTTTTAAGGGCCCTTAGACACTTTTATTTTAGGCAGGGAATTAAACAGAGAGATGCTGATTTGTACTAGATGACAAATAGTATGAAATGGGAGCCATCAATTATTCCAGTACTCATATGGGAATATTTATCAAAAGGGTAAAAATAATTCTCCAGAGGGGACTTCACAGTTCATCATTTACTTATATCAACTTTGAAATGCACATGTATCAAAGGGTGAAAATAGAATTCACTTTAATAAATATGCTCAAAATTGTTTGGAGAGTAGTGTAACTGATCCTACAGCACCTGTAGTAGTAGAAGTAGTTCAGTACAGAGGAAAGTCACTTAGCTTCCCATATATAAAATACATTTATCCTGGGTTATGACACACCAGAGCAGCTGGTGCTTTCAGCCTGTGTGCCCATAGCCTTAGGTACAAATTTACTTATCTGCGAAAATTCGCCAGCGCTGGCTTCACACACAATGCAACACTTCGACAGGCGTAAATTAGTCTGGACAACGCTAATTCATGTTGTCCAGGCGCTAATTTGCATACGGCGTGCAGTTAAAGTACAATGGCCGTATATGCTGCAGCAAATACAACTTTTGTAAATTTCAACTTTTTTTTGACAAACTCCTATCTACTCCATTGCACTTGGCCTGGTCTGAGGTGGTGAAGGCAAGTCTGACGATAGAGGTAACGTTCAGTAAGATCAAAAACTGAGGGGCACATTCACGAAGTGAATTTTAAGTGAATTTTCAAATTCAAAAACTTCAAAATTCAAAGTAATTTTTGGGTACTTCGACCATCGAATAGGCCAAATTAGACTTTGATTCAAATTAAAAAACTTTGACTTTGAAAATCAAAGTACTGTCTCTTTAAAAAACTTAGACTTTGCCACTTCGCCACCTTAAACCTGCCGAATTGCTATGTTAACCTATGGGGACCTCCTAGAACCCATAGCCAGCATTTGGCTACGTTTTTAGAAGTCGATGTTTTTTGGGTTTTTTTGAAAAACGTTCAATCGATCGATTAAATCGTTTGAATCGTTCGAATCAAAGGATTTAATCGATCATTCGAGTGATTTTACTTTGATCGAATATGGCCATATTCGTTCAAAAGAAACATCGACTTTGAATATCGAACTACTTAGTTGCACATTTACTTACCTGCGAAAATTCGGCAGTGCTGGCTTCGCGCACATCGCAACACTTCAACAGGCGTAAATTTGCCTGGACAGCGTAATTCACGAAGATCCGAAGTTGCGCACAGGGTACCGAATGCTTGCGAAGTTGCGGTAGCGAAAATAAGCTAGCGTTGACTAATTTGCATACAGCGTGCAGTTAAAGTACAATGGCCGTATATGCTGCAGCAAATACATTACACTACACAAGGCCAGGGAACCTTAATAAAATTATATAGCGTTGTTATAATGCCCTACACATGTGCCCACAGTATAGTTTATGTGCCATATGTTATCAAATGTAGGGGGGAAGGAGGATACCTCAAAAAAAAAATTCGATCTTTTTCAGCCTATCACCCTGTAAAAAGGAAAAGACACCAGAGTTTTTTGGGACATAGAAAAATTTTAAACAAAATTTCAAGGAAGTCCTATCTACTCCCTTGCACTTCACCTGGTTTGAGGTGGCCAAGGCAAGTCTGACGATAGAGGTAAAGGTCAGTAAAATCAAAAACTTTGCGTAGTAACACTCTTTTGCAGAGCTAAAATTCGCCTGGTGTTAGAGTGCGAAGTTGCAAGTATTGTGAGAAAATTTAGTATATGGCCCACCAAACTAGCCCTAAAGAAAGAGAAGTCTTACTCTAACAGACTGGTGCTTCTGACATTAAGTTTTCCCGTTCATTAAACATTTGTCAAAATAATTCCTGTGTGAAATGCCTTCTCTAGAAATCCTTTTGCAACAACCTACACAGAAGAATTTCATTATTCTTCCTTTCTGGGTTTCCGCTTAGCAAAGCAAAACACCTCAGGGATTGCATTAGACCAGTTCTTCCAGTCCTTGCTTTTGTAACATGGAGGCAAATACGTCCTTATGCAAAATTTGATACAAGGAATAATTTCCTGGAACTATGTTTCTATTTTAGATTCACTTTGTCTATAATTCATATATAAAGGCACCTTTCATTATACTACAAGAAAGGTGAAACATTTCCTACAGTTCTAATTAAAAAAAACCAAGCAGCAGGCAGCATATACTGGCCACCTGGCAAGCATCTAATTTGCTGGCATAAGTTAATGAACTTGGGCAAACATTGTGCATTTTATGGGGGAATATGTGTATGTTGTCAGTGGCTCTGTGAAACATTTAAAAGGTAGTACCAAACCTCCATGATTTTCGGAGGAATATCTTCTTTACAATGCTGCATCTTAATATCCCAGGAGTTTCTGTTGGGATAGGAATGTCATGGTACGGGCTCAAACAACAAACAAGAACTAAATTTTGACGGGGTTGTTCACTTTCCAACACTTTTTTTTCAGATAGTTTGCGAGAAATTAGGCCTTTTTCAATGACTCCCTATTTTGTATTTGTGACCGTTTTTCTAATATTTTCATTTTTCATTTACTTATGTCTTTCAAAGGTAGCTCAGGCGGATCACCTCTGAAAACGGTTCTAAATTGGTACATTAATTGATACATTTCTTATCTTCGGCCCTGCTAAGCGGATGTTATAATTGATACATCAGTAGCTAATTTTCCACAGATGCTAATGAAAAATGTATCAACTACAGTATGTTGTAAATTGTAACAATTCTGCACCTAGATCACTGAGCTGCCAAACTAAAACACCAAAGACATGACTTTAACTGCTAAGCACATATGTACTACATCATGCTACCTCAACACTACCAAGGATTCTGCTGCATGCAGAATAAGTTAGTACCCTTTCTTTACACATTTACACACGCATACATGTATTTATACACACACTACATGTTTTCTGGCTTCTTTCTTGTGTACACTTTTGAACATGTTTACACAACACATATAGACACATTTACACAATTTTTAGAACTTTTTTTGTTTTTTAGTTCTTCATTTTATCATTTTTTATTGCATGTTTATGCTTGCATTGTGGTTCCTTACTTCTATTAGCATTGTTTTGCAGTTTCATAGAAACACATTTTTAGCAAATTTGCATTTGTTGGATTGTGTACTTTCCAAAAATATATGGTTTTGGGGGGTCTTTGTACTGTTAGGAGCTTTTATGGCAAATAGTATGCAGTCAGGGGGCTTTGTTTACAGAAAGTGAATTGGCAGCCAAGAAAATTCAGATGCATTATTTTCATTTGGGGTCCGTACATGTCACCTGTTTTGGTATATCTATGCATATTGGGCATCAAACTGTTCAGTTGACCCTTCATATTTAGGGTGTTTTCCACTTGTATGTAAGAAACTGAGTGAGATAAATGCAGCAAATTGCAATATATTAGGCTATTTTCAGAAATGTCATAAACACCACTGCATTTACCGTGGCTTTGAGTCTATGGCCACCTTTATTCTAGTGACCAATCTGATTGGAAGGCGAACAACCCATTTTAGAATGCCTTATTATAAAATCTAGGGACTTTGGACTATGGAGAACTAAACTGTGATGAACTAACACTAACTAATCCCAATGATAGCTATGGCCCTTAAATCTAATTGTGTAATACTAAAACATAAGCCATTAATGCCAAAACTCAGAAAACCTGTAGTTTGGAACAGAATGATATGATAACAAATTTTGGTTTTGTCAGAACGTGTACGTTCCAAAAATATATGGTTTTCTGGAGTCATCATACTTTTTTGTAGCTTTGATCACACATAAAACTGTCAGTGTGTTTATAAATTAGGGTAAATGTAAGCTATCAAAGTATGTACAAGGTATATTTTGGGGTCTTATAACACATATATAGGTAAACCTATGCCTATTGGGTATCAAACTATTCAGTGGACCCCTGTGGTGCGTTTTATCTGGTTACCTAATGATATGTGGGAGAAAAGATGCTGCAAAGTGGAAGTTTTGAGGTGATTTTCGGAAATGTCATCAAAACCACCAAATTAAGTGGCTTGGTACTTTGGAGTAGAACAACATATGCACCCATTTTAGATTCAGGGGAATGTGTACTTTCCAAAAATATATGGCTTTCTGAAGGTGGAACTTTGTTGTGTTTCTGATATATGTGTTCATATTATGGGAAACATTTTTTTCCAATTTTTTAGACACTTAGAAGCCTATATCTTGCTACAGAAGTGGAATTTCACCAAAATTCTAGCATATTTTGAAAGCTGAGTTTGCCCTGAAAACAATATATTACTTTACCAGGAAAGGCCCCTAAAATGAAAGAGCGCAAAACATTCAAAAATGGTCTGGCAATAAAAGTACCAAATCAGCTAAAACGGTTAAAACACGGAAAGCAATTGGAAAAAGTAATGGTGGCCATACACGGGCTCGAATTACCCCCAATGTAGCCACGCAGTTTAGTGGCATATTGGGAAAAGATCCGCTCGTTTGGCGATGTCGCCAAACGAGCGGATCTTTGAGGCTATGGCCACTTTTATTCTAGTGACCAATCTGATTGGAAGGCGAACAACCCATTTTAGAATGCCTTATTATAAAATCTAGGGACTTTGGACTATGGAGAGCTAAACTGTGATGAACTAACACTAACTAATCCCAATGATAGCTATGGCCCTTAAATCTAATTGTGTAATACTAAAACATAAGCCATTAATGCCAAAACTCAGAAAACCTGGGACACATCATGTATTTAAAAAGTGTCTTCACAAACGTGCAATTCCTATGTCATTTGACAATGGGCTAGGTGTAACAAGCAGAGTTGCAGATGAATGCACATTTTCCTAAGCCATCTTAATGTTTCTAGTTGGGAGGACAGTTATTTGAAGGTGCTGCTATTTTTTTAATCTCCAAAGTGAGGCTGGGCAAGGAGCATATGTTTTAGGGCTGCCAGGGAGATTGGTGTACTCTGAAAGTAGGGATGAGGAACCCAAAATTGAATCCCCTTCTAACTATCTACTGAGCACTTGCACTCACTGGGTTGGTAATAATAGTAAATGACTCCTATTGTTGGTTTATGAAAAAAACGAAAAAACTATTAATATGTTAATATGTGCAATATATTGGACTGCCGGTTCTGATTTGTTTACACACCTCAATTATCTGAGTACCTGATGCATGTGTTGTATTGTGTATTTGTTCTCTTTCTATATCAGTAAATCAATAGAACTACACAATTTAATTATGGACCACACTGTTTAGCACAAATTATTGACTACATGTACTCCTTACCCCTATATAAATACATAAATTATTTAATTCTGTCTGGGAAAGAACCCCAGACAAACAGTGCCTTCCTACTAGCACACAGCATTTGTACATGCAGATAAAAAACACCATTAAAAAACATATCAACTAGGGGCAGATTTACATAGGGTCGAATATCGAGGGTTAATTAACCCTCGATATTCGACTGTCGAAGTTAAATCCTTCGACTTCGAATATAATATCGAAGTCGAAGGATTTAGCGCTATTCGTTCGATCGAACAATTAAATCCTTCAAATCGCTCGATTCAAAGGATTTCAAACCATCGATCTAATGATTTTTCTTCGACCAAAAAAACATTAGAAAGCCTATGGGGACCTTCCTTGTACTTCGGTAGGTTTTAGGTGGCGAACTAAGGGGTCCAAGTTTTTTTTAAAGAGACAGTACTTTGACTATTGAATGGTCGAATGGTCGAATAGTCGAACGATTTTTAGTTCAAAACGTTCGATTCAAAGTCAAATTCGTAGTCGAAGGTCAAAGTAGCCAATTCAATGGTCGAAGTAGCCAAAAAAAACATTTGAAATTCAACGTTTTTTTTATTCTATTCCTTCACTCGAGCTAAGTAAATGGGCCCCTCAATGTCCACAACATTTAGGGGCCCATTTACTTAGCTCGAGTGAAGGAATAGAGGAAAAATAGTTCGAATTTTGAATGGTCGGATATGGCTACTTTGACCATCGAATGGGCTACTTCGACCTTCGACTACGACCTTCAACTTCGAATCGAACTATTCGAATTAAAAATCGTTCGACTATTCGACCATTCGATAGTCGAAGTACTGTCTCTTTAAAAAATTCTTAGACCCCCTAGTTCGCCACCTAAAACCTACCGAGGCCAAGGGAAGGTTCCCATAGGCTTCCTAACAATTTTCTGATCGAAAGAATATCCTTCGATCGATGGATTAAAATCCTTCGAATCGTTCAATTTGAAGGATTTAATCGTTCGATCGAACGATTATTCCTTCGATCGTTCGATCGTAGGAATATCGGTAAATCCTTCGATATTCGAAGTCGAAGGATTTTACTTCGACGGTCGAATATCGAGGGTCAATTAACCCTCGATATTCGACCCTAGTTAAATGTGCCCCTTAATATACCAATATACATTTTATATATTCAATCAAATTAATTTATAAATCACACCATTTACTCAATTCACAATATAACCTCTAATAAAAGCACCAATTTATAATTCTATACACAATTGCTTATGAACATCAATTAAAAACAATTCATGCATGAACCTCTTTGAGCACAGGGCACTGCCGATCCATTCTGCGCATGTGCATGCCCTATTCTCACAGATTTCTGGACTCCAGACAAGGTATGCCTATTTATACATGTTTAAACTTATTTCAAAATCGATTGCTGGTAAAATATTACTATAAAAACTAATGAGGGAAAGGATACTGGCACAGATACATACCGGTACTTGTCATTGGCAATACTTGGAGCCTAATATCATTTTTGACTTTCCTTCTCCTTTAAATATAAAGGCTAATGTATTGAAGGTTGAGGAAAAACGTTCCCATCTCAGATTTGTATATATCTATCATCTTTCCTCAACAGCTTTTTTTAAATATAAATCTTTATTTAACTGCAACTCTTTAGCTGTTTTACCATTAGTCTATGGGAATCTTTTGCAATGCAACAAATGATAAATCCCTAAGAATGAAAAAAGACATGGAAATGATCTGCAAACACACCAGCCCTATAATGCTTATTTACTATGCATTTTCCATATTACATATTAAAGTATGATATTTTTAAATTGTGCCATTTGTAGGTTGTTTAAGGGCAAATCTTGAATATGTGCTACCTTAGGCTTCATTTTTATACCAGCCACAGTTTTAAGTATAAAAAACTAGCAGCTAAAAATAGTGCCAATTTTATGCATTATAACTACAGAACAGATACTGCAGGGTAAAGTTCCAGATGTGCTACACACGTGTAGACCCAGGCTTTATTCTGGTCTCTGTCATGCTATGCAGTTATAATGCAGTTCCACTGGTTGACCTTATTTGTTCAAGTCTATTGGATTGTTAATGTTTTACTCCATCAAAGAATCCAACAGGGTTCAGATTCTGACCTTTGTGTATTTTTAGGAGGCAACCAGCAGTAAAATGCAGCCCCTTGACATGAGTGAATATCCAATGTTTTGATGTGATTAATATTACCAGCAATGGGAGGAGACAGTAAGCAGTAGGGCATTTTTCGACATTGCATTGGAGCAGCAGGTATTTAAGATTTTTTTTAATATGGCCAAATGTATAATCTTCCCCTTTTTAGGACTGGCTGGCTGGAGGCCTTGGAGATACATGTTTCCTTCCTGGGTATTTTATGGTTCCCATGCTCCTGGACTGAATTTGCTTATTTACTCAAACAGCATGATCTGTCAGCACTGTGAAACCTTAATTTTACATCCCTCATTTTACATTGTTTATTTGTGTTCCCACATATATATTATTCATAATACGATTCTCTGATTTTACGTGTTCCTGGATTTTTTCTGGTCCCTTGGAAAACATAAAATGGGGTTTCTGTTGTAGTTAGTAGATAATATGCATCAAAAATATGGACACCACTGATTCATTTTGTTTCTCTTTGTTGCTAAAAAAAATATAAATCTAAAAACAGATGTGTAACTTTCAAAAAGTTGTAACAAAATAAAAGTAGATATGCGAGGGTCATTGATATAATTAGGCACATTTCCCCAGCAACAACAGTTTCATAGTAGACAAACAATCTCAAGACTAGACACAGAAAGAGGCAATGTTTGCCCTAGTCCTGTAAACCATAAAAAAATAGCAGCTGTTTGTGTTTATTATTGTCATCAGACCAGAAAAGCTAACTGCTGATTGGTTACTTTTGTTCACAGGGTTAAGGGAAACTATGCACGTAAAACAGTAAGTGCACTCAGTTTAAAAACAATATAAATTATAGATTAAAAGTATAAATTAAAACAAATATCAACACAAATGTGAAATTCCTCAACAGGATGAAGTCTTTAAAGTATATTCAGCTCTGCTGCAGTTGTAAGAAACAGCAGAGTTTACAGTGTATGAAACATTAAAATATATTACTAAAAGAGAATTTAGTGTTTGTGCCGACACTTGCATGTACTGACACATGTATATATCTGTATTCTTACAGATTAGACTGACTACTGTTTTTTTTAGTGTTTTTATTTACTCATTTGTCTCGTTAATTCTTGTCTTAAAGTAAAATAAAACATACATTACAAAATAAAGTTCAACAAAATAGATTACCATAAAGTATTCTACTCATATCAATTAGAGTTATCAGTCCTGTGCTTTCAACTTCACAGGTGATGTAACAGCAGTAGATTCTGGGGGGTGTAGTTGTCAATAAGGATTGGTTACTTGATTTGCTGTTTACTTGTTTTGTGCTTTCAAGAAAGTGGGTTACTGCGTAAGGTTTCCATATAATAACATGTTGTGTATTGGAAAGTATAAACAGTGGGGGAGCACGGATATGTTGATCAAATGTCTAAGAATTTTGGGAGTTTTGTTCTTTTCTGGTTGTTGCTTCTTTCCAATTCATATGGAATATATGTTGTAATTTCTGTTTAACTAGTGTAATAGATAGAAATTTCAGAGAAAAGCCATTGGTACATTATTGTTTTCCTGGCTGCTGCTGCCAATCTTTTTGCTAGTTGTTTTTCGAGTTTCATCAAGTGTCTATAAGGGGAAGTATCACTGAATCATGCCCAAATTATTTGTGCTTGGAGAGATTTTCCGACCATCTGTGTCCAGAATGTGAAAACCTCTGTCCAGAAAAGTTGAATTTTTGAGAATGTCCAAAGAATGTAAAAGGTTTGCTTTTGGGGTAGGCAATATCTAAGGCAATTATTGGAAAAGTGTGTCCATTTTGAATCTACGTTTTGGAGTCAGATAGGAATGCAAGATTTGCAGATACTTGCTGGCTGGTAATGTCAACATCATTTTATTATGGAGTTTTTTTTTACTGAAATCTGCTGTGTAGGTGTGTGCCAGTACTGTGTAAGTGCAATCACCAGCTATGCTATACTTGGATTATCCAGTTGTCCTGCCAACCATGTTTCTTAAGGTTGCTAATTAATTTGTCTGCAAAAATCACATAAGCACATAAGCACAGCAAGCCCAGCAAGATGGCCAAGCTACAAAAACAGATATAGATTAGCAATTTGGCCTTTCTTGACCAAATTTGCAATTCTGGTATAAGATGAAAAAAACTGGCTTTTCTGGTATGGCCTGTTAAGCATGAGATCAGCCTACAGAGCTCATGTACAGACTAGCATACTATGCTATAAAACACAAATTCCAGTTGAATGCATTATTTGCATGTGTTTCTCCTTTGCAGTTACTGTATATAATATGCAAAATATGTTGTTCTGTTGCTGAACTATTAATTTCTTTAATAAACAGTAACTTAATGGGAATCCATTAAATCAAATGTTACCTCTAACCAAAATTTTCAAGTGTTCCATATGTATAATACACTAATATTCCAGATGTTCCATTAATGTCCATTGTATCTAGTTACCAATCACACGGACCATTTTGTCATGACTTTTTAACTCAATCAACTGATAACTGTGAAAAATAGAAAAGTGGGAAAAGTTAACCCTGTAAAAGCTATTTGACATGTGATAAATCTGCCCCATAGCGTTTATCTTTTCCTCTCAAATAGACAATATAAATATACAGTGTTCAAAGTATTGTGAAAAATAAAAATTATTTCTAATATAGTTAGTTAGCCAAAAATGTAATGTGTAAAGTCTGGAGAATGTCTAACAGAGAGCAGAATGCAACTTCCTGCTTTTTAACTCTCTAACTCTGAGTTAATCAGCAACTTTAAGGGGGGCACATGGGACATAACAGTTCAGTGAGTTTGCAGTTGATCCTTAGCATTCAGCTCAGATTCAAAAGCAACAGTTCTGGCCCTTGTGCCCCCCCCCCCTCAAGTTACTGATCAGTGGAAACCAAAAGAGCTGCAAAGCACAAGTAGTGTTCTGTTAGACATCCAGTCACTGCAGCCTTTATACTTTACATTTGGCTAACTAACTATACCCAGTTTTTATTTTTATACTGAACAATTTCTTTAAGATGAATATCTTAAAATTTAAATATCCACTCATCTGGGGAGGTCATAAAATAAATAGATCTTTCCCCTGATGTGCCCACCTTGACTTTTGCCCAGGTATTAGTTGACAGGCCCAATAGAGGACCTCTCAGTCTGAATGGGCCAAAGTGGTAGCTTAAACCTGTCTGTGTATAGCCACCATAAAAAGATCATGACACCAGAAATTAAACTTTTTATTATAACACTGTCTTTGCATGCTGTTTATAGTTTTGCTGTAAAAAGTATCTGCCCAATAATTTTACATAACATCATCCCCCATATTCCTCCACGAGGGGGCTGCCATATTTGCACAACAGTAGCCCATTAGCATTAACAACACTTAGAGCAGAGACACACGCTCAGATCCAGCGACAAATCTCCTTTCCTCGGGCTACTAATCTCCCAAAATTGCCTCCCACCGGGGATTAACATAATAGCCGGTGGGATGCAGTTCAGGGAGATTAGTCCCCCCGAAGAAGAGCCATTTATCGCCGAGCAACTAAATCTCCCAGAATCTGAGCTGTGTCTCTGCCCGAAACTGACAGGTTGAGAAGGGATAGTCGAAAAACGATAAACTTGAGTAACTTGGGTAACTTTTAATGTTTATTAATATTTTGAGTTTTTTGTGTCAGAATCACTTTAAGGCATTTTCATTACACCTGCATAATAATGAATCATATATAGTGAAAATATGGTTCATTTGTCTACAGTGTCAGACTGGAATGCCAGGGGCCCACCAGAAAACTTTGCATGGTGGCCCAATTGTAAATCATGACCATGGGCGCATTTTCCAAACTATTACTCCTCTCTGATGTCAACCTCTTTATTCTCCTAGTCTTTTATATCTACTTACTATACTTTATAATTAGTATTACTATACTATCCTTCCATTATTAAGCCTCTTTTTTACCATAAAGGTATAATATAGGGAATGACCATGAAATAGGCCAAATGGTTAGAAGCAAGAGGGCACACTGACAACTGGGCCCCCTGGGAGTTTTCCTGGTATCCCGGTGAGCCAGTCTGACACTGTTGGTCTACTGATATACTAAGAAGGAGTCAGGTAACATTAGAGCTACCTTCCATTTGTTGTAATGCAAAGCTGCAGAGATTGAATGTTTTTGTCAGCAATGTACTTGCTTATTGCAAATTGAAAACAAACAAAAGATAATGCCTACTTGTAAATTGTGTTTATTTTGCCTTTAGTTGTTTGGCTCTGCAATTAAATGCAGAGTGTAACAATAGGGTGAGCAAAAGGGGCAACTGCTTAGAGACATGCCGTCCAGAGACCCATTCTAGAAAAGAGCCTTAGGCTCCGGACACACATGCGGATCTTCTCTGCATTTTCGGGGCGGGTTTTAAAAAGCTTGAAACTGCTAAGCATATTTATGTGACGAAGATCCTGTTTCATGATTGATCATAGTCCTATATTATCACTGTGTATCATGTTGCCACAATTTGGCCTATATAAGATTCTAGGGACTTTAGACAAGGAGGAGCAGAAACCCCTAGTAGGCTGAATCATATTGTCTTGGGTATATTAACTGGCATCAATAGTTTGAAAGTTAGGGGTAGATGAGTGGAAGTTTAGTAGCTGCAGTTGTAATTAATGTGAAAGGTCTTTATTCTAGCACTGGCACATCTTTCTTTTCATCTCAGTCAAAATCAGACCCTTTAAGAAGCAGCACAGCACTGCAGAATTTGTAAATTGCAAGGCAAATAATCTTTGATGGTAGGCACAAGGGACATATATTGGGCTTCTGTCTGTTAATAAGCTTTTTCTCCTTGGGGGTATAAGCAATTGTGCTCTTAGTTACTCAGACAATTAATTGTCTTCCTTTTGCATATACGAAATTTCTAATAATAATAAACAAAAGTGTCAATTGTTCTAGACCAAAAGCATTCACAGTGAGTATGCCTGGAGCCAAGTAGAAACCGTGAACACCTCAATGAAAGGGTGGCTGCTTCTCAGCTAGGGATAGAGCAGGAAACATCCCACTAAATGCATTCTAACTGCCTCCTCCCCCCAAAGTACATTAGGATTACAATTACTATCTGCTGTTAAATAAACAATGAACAGGATTGTTCTTCAACTCATCTTGTGACTCATGTGAGGCACCACACAATCTGTGCTCAAACCTAACACACTAACCTATATTTTCTCATAAACAGTCCAATGCAATTTGTAGCCTGATAGAAAATAACCCCTTGATGTCTACCACAGAAAGTGGAAGCACTTTGAAGTTAACACTGTTGCTCTCCTGACCATACGTGCAAGTTTGCAGCAATGCTATCAATTGAAGCCTAAGAGAAGTTCTTGCATTTAAATATTTTAGATGCTTCATGGGTTTATTTTTTTTATATATATCTATGTCTATATATATATTTATTTTTATATATATCTATATATATTTTTTTTATATATATCTATGTCTATATCTACCTCAAAGTGAAGGTATAAAACTGGAGGCTTTGCAATGCTTACTGTCTTTATTTTAGTTGTGCCTTAGCTTGTTCTTTCTTCACATACCCTGTAATTAAAACCTATCTTGTTTTGAATAAATTTGCAAAGCACTGCACAAAACTAATGTAAATAGGATTCAATTGTGAGTCACCCTGCAGTGCTTTTATTCTCCTCTCCTCTGTAAATTTTTTTTGTTAGAGTCTTTTATGTTACTTAAAGCTTACTTACTGCTATGATATAATACCAGAACACTTATTTTTAGATTTTTTTATATTGTAAACTCTTTTATGCTGGTGGCATATGGGTCGATTAGTCGCCTGCAGCAGCGAAGATTTATGGCTTGCGACTAATCTCCCCGTGTGCCACCTACCTGTTGCAAGGCAACTTCAGGCGACTTCGAAAAAGAATCGTTATGAATGCCATCCGACCAGCGATTCACATTCTTGCTGCTGGGAAGGCATTTCGGGGAGATTGCAGCAGTGAAGATTTATCTCATGATGACTAATCTCCCTATGGCAGGGTTCACTTTACCTCTTGTATTGGTTGTTTGTTTTTGTATTTATTTTTGCATTTTTATGTATACACCCATTAATTGTACAACGCTGTGGAATATGTTGGTGTTTTATAAGTATTGTGTTGGTATTAATATTAATAAGTATTTTAATTTTATTTAAACAATCATAAAAACAGTCACTTAGAATGTCAAATGTTGTGTCTAGGATCTTGTGCTCCTGTCTCTTAATATATGTTTGGAAATGTGTTGACTCTTGTGTCTTATAAAAAAATGTAAAATCATGTAGCTCTATGAATAAAGCACAATTGTAATATTTTACAAAATATAATTATCCAGAGGCTGAGGACCAGCCCAGTGTGAGCAATGTTCCCTTTAAAAGAACGGAAACATCAAATAATTAAATTGTTTTAAAGTAATAAAAATATAATGCAGGTTACACAGCAAATAGCGGATAAGCTCTGTAGAACATCATGGTGTTATCTGTTATCCACTATTTAACCTGTGCCATATAGCTTTTTTTCAATTTCCACCATTGCTACACAGCAGCTTGTTTATATGAACTATAGTAGTATTTCTGAGGCAAACAGATCAGTTTTACCAGTGCAGGGCAGCAGTACATTATTTTAAAACACTTTAATTTTTTGGTGTTACTATTCCTTTAAGGGCTCATACTGAAGAGCATGCAAACCTGAGCACCCCTGCATCCTGTTTTAAAGCGCTCAGCTGCACATTAGTGTAGGAAGGAACACGCACAGTTCGTTTAAATGGCTTGTACTGACACAGTAAGCGATGAACACGCGCAATGCAACTAGGGATGCCATCTGGCCGGTAAAAATGATGGCTGATCCCAATGTTATTAATAGGGAAAAAAGATAAATATATAGGAAGGCCAATACTTTTTTCCGGAAAAGGTGGCAACCCTAAATGCAACATGCGTTCCACCTGCATTTGGCGCTTAAATGCGCCTGTCTGTATGGGCCCGTTTAAATAAATTAGATGCATTCCTTAATTCAACGTAACGTAGGGGAGCGCCGGTTTGTGCGCTTGTCAGTCAGAGCCCTAAGGTATGCTGCTAGTGTGCTAGTTAAGGCAATAGCTTGCACAACATAAAATTAAGGACATACAAAATTTGGATGAAGGTACACAATTCAGTAATGGTCTACTACATGGAGATTTATTGGGGGAATCTAATAAAAGTTGCAAAGAGCAAACAATTAGTACAAATAAGAATAAAAAATCTCGTTTCGCAATATAATGCTCTTCCTTAAACTGTTATTACATTGCGAATTTTAATTGCGCATTGCGAATTTTAATTGTGCATTGCCCACTTTTAAGAAGTGCTTGAAGGTGTTTTATGGGGAAATGTAATAAAAGTCGGTACCAGAAAAAATATTCGCAATGCGAAAAGTTATGCCTCTATGCGAACAAATTTGTCTTTGTGCGAATTTAATTTAGCTTTTGCGAACCCGGAAAATTTATCGACCACTTCCGACAGTGGAAGAAGGTTTGCGAATTTTACAGTTAGCGCCAGTGCGCAGTGAATGTAATAAAACTTCTTACTGAAAAAGTTGTCATGTTTGCTCCAAAATATTACGACACCTTCAAGCACCTCTTAAGAATGGGCAATGCGCAATTAAAATTTGCAATGTAATAACAGTTTAAGGAAGAATATTACATTGCGAAATGAGACTTTTTCTTCTTATTTGTGCTAATTGTTTTTTGGATTCCGCCAAACCCCCGAATCCTTTGCAAAAGATTCGGCCGAACCGAACCGAATCCAAACCTTAATTTGCATATGCTAATTAGGTGTTGGAAGGGGAAAACATTTTTTACTTCCTTGTTTTGTGACAAAAAGTTACGTGATTTCCCTCCCTGCCCCTACTTTGCATATGCAAATTTGGATTCGGATTCAGTTCGGCTGGGCAGAAGGATTCGGGCAAATCTGAATACTGCTGAAAAAGGCTGAATCCTAGCCAAATCCCGAACTGAATCCTGGATTCGGTGCATCCCTACTCTTTGCGACTTTTATTACATTCCCCCAGTAATCTTTTGGAGCAAACATAACAACTTTTTCAGTAAGAAGTTTTATTACATTCACTGCGCACTGGCATAAATTCGCAAAACTTCTTCCCCTGTTGGAAGTGGTCGCTAAACAGTTTCCGGGTTTGCAAAAGCTATATTAAATTTGCACAAAGGCAAATTTGTTCGCACAGAGGCATAACTTTTCGCATTGCGAATATTTGTTTCCGTTACTGACTTTTATTACATTCCCCCCTTAGTGTTTATATATGCAGTGAAGCATTATCGCCACATTCTCATAATAAAAACATTACAATGCCCTGCTTAAACCAGCAGCAAGGCCTTTTTGAATGCAGCTTCTTTATTCAGTTAGCATCTTTATTTTAGCTAGCAAAACATTTCCAAGATTCACTTCATAATAAAATCCAGACATATACATCTGAAAAGATGACAAACTGTTTCAGAATGGAAATACTTTCCTCTGTGACATACTTTAAGGCATTAATAATTGTTGTCACCAGGACAGTAAAAAAAATGTTGTACAGCAATTGGGGCAGTACAAAGACCAGTCCAAGGCTGTTTAAACAACAAACTCTGCAATAAACTGGCTCTGAGGTGCACCCCTCCCCCCACAAGCTATAATAAAGCTCTGCAAACAACACATGGGCAGAGACACCTCCGCTCTCCTTCCTGTTTATCCGAGCCAGCCAATCAAAAATGTATGGGCGTGGTTAGAGGACACACACCACATTGACTGCTCTTTCTTTTCTGTGAGATCCTATTAGCAAATTGCCTGTTGTTAAAGGAAGTACGTTTTGTTGCATTTTTTTTTGTCTCCGGTTCTGTGGTCTCTCCCGTAGTGAATTCCTGGGATAGAGTTGAACGTTGTCACGTTGCACAGCGCCTGCGTAACTCGAGTGAGTATGAAATGAATTCTTACAATACAATTTATTTGAGCATTGAGACTTGTTACGTGCATTGTGTACGTGCCTTAAAGCGCATTCGTGAACGTTATGTAGGTTATTGTAGGGCTTCTATAGACAGCGAGTCTAGATTAGGGGAGAGTGCTTATTAGATCTCTCATATACAAACACACGGATACCCAGTATGAAGGTTAAACTAGAGGAAGCTATAAGGGGAGTGCAAATTTGCTGTCCTAGATATTTCTGCAAGTATGGCTGATCCAGTTCTTTTCCTATAGCTATAGCCTTATTATGAACTAATGGGGTGTGGGGACTGAACAAAAGTTGGACCCTTGTAGGAGGTTTTGTCTGACAACGACTGGCTTATTTGCCTGCTTTATCCTTACATAATAGTTTGGTTAAATCTATGCTTCAAGTCTTTTGGTTGATCCTTAACAAGTTGGGTGTACGAAAATTTTTTAAAACTATGTTGTTCCAATGTCTGTGTGGGTTTCCTCCCACTAGGGTTGCCACCTGGCAGGTAAAAATAATCGTTGATCCCAATGTTATTGATAGGGAAAAAAAATAAATATATAGGAAGGCTGGTATTTTTTTTTTTTTTTTCAAGAAAAGGTGGCCCTACCTCCCACACTCCCTAAACTTACAGGCGGGTTAAAGGAGAAGGAAAGCTACCAAAGCAGTTTATCACCAATAGATTAGCCACAATAGTACAAGCTATAACACTATATTTATTCTGCAGAATGCTTTACTGTACCCGAGTACGGAGCTCTAGAAGCTCTGTTTGTTTAGGATAGCAGCTGCCATATTAGCCTGGTGTGACATCACTTCCTGTCTCTCCCTGCTCATTCATAGCTCTGGGCTCAGATTACAGCAGGGAGGGGGAGAGAGGAGCAAACTGAGCATGCTCAAGCCCTAGCCCCGGTGGTTTAAGCTGGAAGAAGGAAGTCTGATACAGAAGCCCATGTATACACTATAGAAAGAAATACCATGTTTTTTGACAGAGGACTCAAAGCAGCATTACTTTGAGATATTACTGGTTTATTTATATAGACCTTTCTGATAAAGCTTTGTTAATTTTAGGCTTTCCTTCTCCTTTAACTGTCTCCTGTTAAAACTGTGTGTGTATAAAGGTGGTAAACAAGTGGATCTCTCCCAGATATGCCCACATTGAAGTGGGCGATATTGGGCTGATCCGATCATGGGTCCTAGGGTCCAGCGATCGGATCATAATGTATCCGAAACGGGCGACGGATCGCGGGACTGCATAAACACACAGATGCAGCCTCAGTCCGAAGAGATTTTTTAACCTGCTGGATGGAGACCGGATATTGATCAGGGAAGTCCGTCGGATGGCCCCACACACGGGCCAATAAGCTGCTGACGCAGTCTGTCAGCACTTTTGTCGGCCCGTGTATGGGGGCCTTAAGATGGGTAACTTGATTGCAAGCTCCACTTGGGCAGGGACTTATGTGAAAGATCTTTGTGAGTGTGTCAGTGCTATATAAATGATGGATATTTATAAAACAGTAGGAAATCCAAATGAGATCACTGTGAATTAAATGTACATGTTTGCATTAGGAATTTAGTTGTCATACCTGTATTACACATGATTATACTTTCTGCCCCTGGTATTTAATTGCAGGCAAAACTCCAGAAGTATAATCTGCATTATGTATGCATATGTGTCACAGCACAAACATGTCATATCCACAGCTTTGTTTAAGCTTACACTACAAATCCTTTAATTATGTAGGACATGTGGTGTGAGAGCATTAGCAGAAGGCTAATATTAACTGGTTCTCGACGAGCTAGGATTATGTTCATACAACCCTATACTAAATTTGCATATACAGGTCTGGCACCTGTTATCCAAAATACTCAGGACCTGGGGTTTTTTAGATAACCGATCTTTCTGTTATTTGGATCTTCATACCTTAAGTATGCTAGAAAATCATGTAAACAATAAACCCAATATGACTGTTTTGCCTCCCATAAGAATTAATTATATTTTAGTATTGTTTTATTACTACAGAGAAAAAGGAAATTGTTTTTATAAATTTGGATTATTTGGAAAAAATTGAGTCTTATGGTTATGAGCGACAGCCTTTCCATAATTAGGAGCTTTATGGATAACTGATCCTATTCTTGTATGAACTAGGGATGCACCGAATCCACTTTTTTGGATTCGGCCAAACCCCCAAATTGTTTGTGAAAGATTCAGCCGAACCGAATCCGAACCCTAATTTGCATATGCAAATCAGTGAGGGGGAGGGGAAAATAGTGCTGCATACTTCCATGTCTTGTGATGAAAAGTCACATGATTTTAAGGATTCGGTTTGGCCTGGCACAAGGATTCGGCCAAATCCTAATCCTGCTGAAAATGGCCGAATACGGATCCAAATCCTGGATTCGGTGCATCCCTAGTATGAACATGAACTATTTTGTTTTATAAATAGTCTTTTTAATAGAGTAGTGCGGTATAGTCACCGCGACAGCAGATGAGAAAAAAATATCTTGTTTGTTTAAGTAAGATCCCTGTTTGTAATAAATTAACTTAAGGTTTTGTGTAACTTGCTGGCAGCAATGTTCAACCCACTGGCAAATCTCTGCAGGAGAGGCGCTTTTTATGGGTGTCAAAATATAATCATGTGACCTGAAACAAGATAACATGATTGTATAGCAATGTGAAATATGTTGGTGCTTTATAAATGCATTTGACGATCATAATAATTGTTTGTGGCTCTCGCTACATAGGCAATTGGTTTTATGTTGCAGTAAGACTGTTTCCCCTTAATATATAGAACCTATGCCCAATAGTAAAATTTATTATTATTATTATTATTATTATTATTATTATTATTATTATTAAAGGTCAACAAGGAGTTCCAAGATCATAAATAGTCACACGGCTCCAGTCCAGAGTGCATTTATGGTGGTAATGGAACTCAGAGGTGAATCCTTACATTTTACAGTACATTTTTAATAATGGTTAATGAATCATGTGACGCAAGATATCAGTAAGCCATGATTATAATGGATTACATTACAAAGTATCTTGTGTTTTAAATGAGAACTAATATGGCTACAAATGCCATATTTTATATACGGAGCTTAATGCCTCCGTATATAAAATCAGCATCTCTATAACAGTAATGATTTAATAATCAAAGTGCATCGGAGCTCCACATATTGGATTTTGTTAAGAGCATCAGTGACACTCCCATGCTCCATGTGCTCTGGTGAGCCGTTGAGAAGCTAAGCTTAGGGGGTTGTTGCAAATCATCAAGCAGGAAATGAGGTTTGCCTGTCCTATAAGCTGATGCTACAGGCTGATAATTAGATTTAAAGGCTAATTGTGTGGGTTTCAGAGCTGCCGTGTAATGAGAATCTGCATTAACAATTAACCTTGTATTGTGACATTTATATTATGTTTATGCAATATATTATGCATCAGTCCCTAAGCTCTGGTAACTGACAGTAGAACAGAGCATGAGATGTGAGTCGGATGAAAAAAAGATGGGGAGTTATTGGGGACATATTTAGGAACACAGATCTAACCAAACTATAATGTATAGCTTTTCTATCCTTCTAAGCATTTTTGCAGTGGCGCAACTATAGAGAAAGCAGACCCCCATGGTCGTGGGGGACACTGACTGCAGGGTCTGCTTCCATTAAAGCTGACCCCCCCCCGGCCAGGGAAGGGGTGGTGCAGGCTGCAGGGATACTCCATGGCAGGGAGGGGGCAGAGTATTGGTGAGTGGGTGGAAGGCATTTGGGGATTCCAGTGCACTAGGCCCCAACAAAGATTATTATTTTTTTTTTTTTTTGCAAGGGGACTGGCACACTCTACTAATGCCACTGCATCTTTGATAAGCTTCAGTTATGTATATATAAGCATACAAAAACTTCCAGAAAGAGTCAGCCGATGCTTGTTGCATGGATACAGACAGATGAGAATGATTTTGCTGAGACATTTTAAGGCAAATGTTGAAGCAAATGCTTTCTAGTCAAGTAAACAGGGCAAAAAGCCACTCCTGGTAACTTAGAGTTAATTAGTCTTGTCTAGTGCATGAGTGCAATTATGCTCTCTGCACAAGCGATGCGAAATCATAGGACCCACCTCAGGGTGGCTTAGGAGCCTGAATCTTCCCTGTAAGTAAAACTTTAGGGTTCCTCTCCAGGCATTAAATCAGATCAAAATGGTCTTTTGACATTGTCAGGTATATAATGCTGCCTTGCCTAATGGTACATCCCTCTGACTGAAACACTAAATTAACGAAAACACAAAATTTTAGACGTGCAAACTTTTACAGTATAAGGGCATCTCTGCAACATATTAAGTGGGAAATGCTTTTCACAGGGTTAAACAGAAGAGAAATGAGACATTTTTTAAAATGCTGCTTAATAAATATACATGTCCGTATATTCCGCTTGTAAGCAAGGAACTTTGTTGCAAAACAAAACCGTTGTGGTTCAGTAGATGTGTAGGTTTTGAGGTGGGTAAGTAAAGACGTGCTTTTAAAGGAACAGTAGGATCAAAAAATGAAAGTGCATTAAAGTAATAAAAATAATAATGTACTGTTGCCCTAAAATGGTACAACTGGTATGTTTGCTTCAGAACCCTGCTATAGTTTATATAAACAAGCTGCTGTGTAGCCGTGGGGGCAGCCATTCAAGGCTCCGCTTACATAGCAGATAACACATACACAATGTAGAATACCATTGTATTTTATTACAGTGCTTATCTATTATCTGCTAAGTATCCTGTGGCTTTTCTCCCTTTTCAGATTAAATGGCTGCCCCCATGGCTACACAGCAACTTGTTCATATAAACTATTGTAGGCTTTCTAAAGCAAACGCATACCTCTTACTAATGCAGGACAACAGTACATTATGGGGCAGATTTATCAAAGGTCGAAGTGAATTCTCAAAGTTAAAAACTTCGAATTTCTAAGTAATTTTTGGGTACTTCGACCATCCAATAGTCCAACTTCGATTTGAATTTGAAAAAACGTATAAATTCGAATCAATCTAATTTTTTAGATCTTTAAACTTCGACCATTCACCACCTAAAAGTTGCTGAAGTGCTGTTTTAGCCTATGGGGGACCTCCTAGAACCTGTATGGAGGCAATTGGGGGAGTTTGGGAGATGGAGGTTTGAAGTTAAAAAAAACTTTGATTGAAGTAGGTCGAAATTCGGCCCACTTTGACTCCAAAAATCTTCGACCACCATTCGGTTGGTCTTTTTGAATTCGAAGTTCGAAGTTTTTTTAACATCTAACTTCGACCTTTGATAAATCTGCCCCTATATGTTAATTACTGTACAACAGGTTTCTTTTGTGGTATTACTGTTCCTTTAAGGCTTTCAAGTTTGCTGGGACAGCTGAAACATAGCGGAGGCCAATAAAGCATGCAAGCTAAAATCTATATGGAAAAAGGTTTTGCAGAAAGAACCCAAAATTATTTTTTAAATATGTAAATAGTAAAATTAAGCAGGAAGGGGTGTGACCTTTAATATCAGGGGGGGGTCAGCTGTTTGATGAATGGGTGAAAGTTCATCCTTTGATAAATACGCCTTTCAAAATCCCATAGAATGATGGAAATGAATGTAGAGTGGTGGACTTTCACTCTAGAGGACCGTGGCAATCTCTAACGTCACTCTTTGATAAATATACCCCTTTGCATTTGTGCCAGTGGTTTTATTCGCAATAGATCTTGCCAGACCAATTTAATTTCCTTTTTATGAGAAGGTGAGCAAGGACCTTGATTCTGGGAAGGCAGTGAATGTGATCTACTTAGACTTTGCAAAAGGATTTGATACAGTACAACGCAGAAGGTTACTGGTTAAATTAAGGAATATTGGCCTGGAACATAGTATTTGTACCTGGATAGAGAACTGGCTAAAATATAGATTTCAAAGAGTGATGGTAAATGGAACATTTTCTAATTGGACCACTGTTGTTAGTGGAGTACCGCAGGGCTCTGTACTAGGTCCTTTGCTTTTCAATTTGTTTATTAATGACCTGGAGGTGGCCATTGAAAGTACTGTTTCTATTTTTGCTGATGATACAAAATTGTGCAGAACTCTAGGTTACATGCAGGATGCTGCCACTTTGCAAAGTGCTTTGACTAAATTGGAAAACTGGGCAGCAAACTGGAAAATAAATAATATAAATGCAAGTTATACACTAAATGGCAGTGTGTTGGGAGTTTCCTTAAATGAGAAGCATCTAGGGGAGTTTGTAGATAACACGTTGTCTAATTCTGGTCAGTGTCATTCTGTGGCCACTAAATCAAATAAAGTACCGTCTTGCATAAGAAAGGGCATAACCTCAAGGGATGAAAATATAATTTTGCCCCTTTATAGGTCCCTGGTGAGGCCTCATCTGGAGTATGGGGTGCAGTTTTGGACTCCAGTCCTTAACAGGGATATAAATGAGCTGGAGAGAGTGCAGAGACGTGCAACTAAACTGGTTAGAGGGATGGAAGACTTACATTTTAAGGGTAGACTGTCAAAGTTGGGGTTGTTTTCTCTGGAAAAGGATCGATAGAGAGGGGACATGATTCAACTTTACCAGTATATTAGAGGACATTATAGACAAATAGCTGGGGACCTTTTTTACCCATAAAGAGGATCACCGTACCAGAGGCCACCCCTTCAGACTAGAATGATGTTGTGATGGGAGTTTCCTTAAATGCTTTTAAGAGTGACTTGGATGATTTCTTGGACAAGCAAAATAGCCAAGGCTATTGTGATACTAACATTTACAGTTAGTGTATGGGTATATATAGTTAATGTGAGTGTATGGAGGGGTCAGTGGGTTTATGTATGCGTGCTGAGTTTCATTTAGAGGGGATGGACTTTGGTCTTTTTTCATGCCCGTTTAACTGTCCCCAAAAGCTGGGCTTAGCCGGAGTTCTTCTGAACAACTAGTAACTCATGAGAGCTGTAACATCTAGTAGGACAAGGCCACAAATATAGAACAGGGATAATGTTAAAACAGTGGCTGAACATTTTCCCTGTTACAGTAATCCAGATCATAAAGAGGCTTGTGGAGACCCAATGATGATTACAGCTCAAGGGGACAGTGGAGAAGTGGGGCACATGATACTTCTGGGTCAGCCACCCACGTGTTTGTATATATAGAATTAATTTGTGTTCGTAGGATCGGCACAATTTCTGTAATTATCTTTCTATTATTATCTGTCTATTTAATATCCGTTTGTTCTAACACATACTGTACCTTTGTAATAAATAAATAAAATATACTGTGTGCTGCTGTAGAATTACATAGTTAGTTCAATATGTGGTACTTGACACAGGACATATTGGTAAAGTTGTGAGAGGTTTTTATACTCTTGTGACCCAAGACTATGGGGCATGTTTACTAACATTGGAGATAAATATCTGGAGAGATTTCTGGAGATGTTGCCCATGGCAACCAATCAGCAATTAGATTTAAACAGCCAGCAAAGATCTGATTGGTTGCTATGGGCAACATCTCCAGAAATCTCTCCAAATATTTATCTCCAATGTTAGTAAACATGCCCCTATACCTTTTATTTAGCACCATTGTAGGCTTTGCAGACCTCATTCAGTTGGCAAAGGATTTCTATCATGGAAAGCTTTGAAACATTTTGTGTAAAAAGCAGCTGTACATACCACCAGGGGCCTGTCTTTTTTTTTTTTTTTTTTTTTTTTCCCGTCAGCTATTTTTACTACAGAATTTTACACTTGCTTACACATTTGCACAAAATCATTACACAGCTTTATAAACACCTGGGATTTTAAACCACATTCCCTTGCTTAAAGTGATAATGTCTGTTGTATTTCAGCACCTTTTTTTTTCTTGCAAATATTTCAAATTGTGCCTTTATGAGGCTGGTGAACAGGTATTCTGAGCAATTAAAACTGGGTACAGGTATGGGACCTGGTATCCAGAATGCTCAGGACCTGACGGATTACAGATCTTTCTGTAATTTGGATCTTCATACCTTAAGTATATGAGAGAAACATGTAAACATTAAATAGGCTAGTTGTGCTTCCAATAAGGATTCATTTATATCTTAGTTTGGATAAAGTAGAAGGTACTGTTTTATTATAACCGAGAAAAAGGAAATTTAAATTCTTTGATTAAAATGGAGTCTATGGGAGGCAGCTTTTCAGAAATTTGGATCTTTCTGGATAACGGATTTCCGGATAACTGATCCCATACCTGTTCTAGAATGAGTCTTTATAACAAAAATGGCCCCCGCTTGTTCAGAGAACCAGCCAACATTGACATTGGTAGAAATAAGCAGGTACACAAAAGTTAAAGGGACCAGGAGGAGACCAACAAGCTGAAATGAATTGACATAAAATGAAATGTGAAATTGAAAGTTAAAGGAATTTAACATATTAACTTGTGACATTGACAAAATGTGTCTTCATGAAGTGGCATATAAGGTCTTTAAAGGGGAAGGAAACCTAGTCGGCGCAAACCCCCCACCCCTCCCTCCTCCCCCCTGGCCTACCCGTCCCGCTGGGCAAATGCCCCTAACTTGTTACTTACCCTTCTGCGCAGGTCCAGGGAGTTCAGACGACATCTTCTTCCACGTGATCTTCTTCATGCTTTGAACGGCGCATGCGCAGTAGGATCATTTCGCCGGTATGATCTACTGCGCATGCGCGTGCCTTTTGCCGATTGTGCAGTAGATCCGTACCGGCGAAATGATCCTACTGCGCATGCGCCAAAACGCCTTTCACAGCAGGAAGAAGATCGCATGGAAGAAGATGTCGTCTGTGAACTCCCTGGACTGCGCAGAAGGGTAAGTAACAAGTTAGGGGCATTTGCCCAGCGGGATTAGGGTAATAAGTGCCACTTTTTATCCTAAAACTTCAGCACACTGAAAAGTGCCACCAACGGTCTGAATGTACTGGGGATTTCAGGCATTTTTGATTCAAGTGAACATGAACTAAGGAAAGTTATGGTGATTTTTGGTGAAAACATGTGTGTACCATAAATTTAGGGATAGACCATAATCTCATCTTTTTAAAGCCAACTTCCCAAATACGAAAATCACATATGCTGTGTTCTGATATGACCAGATTCAGAGGCCATAAAGCTACTTAAATGACGCTGTGCTAAATTGATTACATCAGAAGCAGAACATTTATGGGTCACCTGTGCTCAAACTGGGTCATTCATTTAATAGATTGCATAAAGAGAAGTCTGCGATGTCACAAAATACGGATACAGTGCTTAAATATGTTCTCATTCTCAGGATCATCTAAATTTGAATGTCACTGACACAGATATGTGAACTGCAGCTTACATTATTGTTCGTAAGCCAACATCAGGCAAAGTATGATCAGGTTAGATCGACAAATACCTATAACTAAAGTGCCTGTTTTATATGGCACAATCTGCCAGAATCCAGTAGTAGTCTCTTTGGATTTAAAGGGGTTGTTCACCTTTGGGTTTTAACTTTTAGTATGATGTAGGGAGTGATATTCCGAGACAATTTGCAGTTGGTTTTCATTTTTTATTATTTGTGATTTTTGAGTTATTTTAGATTTTTATTCAGCAGCTCTCCAGTTTTCAATTTCAGTAATCTGGTTACTAGGGTCCAAATTACCCTAGCAACCATGCATTGATTTGAATGAGAGACTGGAATAGGAGAGGGCATGAATAAAAAGATGATTAAAAAGAAGTGACAATAATTGTGTATCTTTAAAGAGCATTTGTTTTTAAATGGGGTCACTGACCCCCATTTGAAAGCTGGAAAGAGTCAAAAGAAAACGACAAATAATTTAAAAATGACAAAAAAAAACAAATAATGAAGAGCAATTGAAAAGTTGATTAGAATTGGCCATTCTATAAAATACTAAAGGTTAACTTAATGGTAAACCACCCCTTTAAGAGCAATACACTAGTAATGGTTGTAGCTGGTAGTAATTTATTAATGTAGGTATACTTAAATATTTAAAAAAAAAAAAATGCCCTCACTGCATTACCCAGCATGTAAAGGCTTCTGCATAATATTAAAGGGCAATTTCCCTGAACAAGTAAGCCACTTGCTTGGAATAACTGTTTCAGGAATCTTTGTAGTGAAATACTACAGTACAGCATTAAGTTACAGATATATGAAATGCTTGCCATAACACTCACCAATACCTTCAAATGTAAAGACTGTATTTCAATGTTGCCCTCTAATTCCTTCTTGGCTACGTGCACACAAAAATTAGTTGTGTGCACTGGTCTCAAAATGTGGGTGTGCGCACAACTTAGAGGGAACATTGCAGTAAATATTTATTTGTCATCTAATTTTAGACTAATTGGTTTTAGGCACATGCCGCCTCTTCTGCTTTTGAACCCTGACAATTTTGAGCTGATAGCAATTTTTCAACATACAGCAGTAATTAGTAACATTGTACTTTCTTCTGTTAAAATATACCGGTATATCTGTTATATATTGTATTTTCCTCTTTTCTAAATAGATGAGTGTGCATTTCTAAATGATCTACTTAAAAATAGGCCTCGTGTAAATGCAAGAACAGTTGTTGCTTATCTGTCCTCTCCAGAAATTGTTTTAGACTGTTCTCTGGATGTTACCTTAGATGGACAGTGTACCTGAAAGGAGAAGAAAAGATTGTTCTCTCTGGAAAAAGTCTCTTGCGAGAGGACATGATTACTCTTCATAAGTACATTAGAGGACATTATAGACAGATAGTGGGAGATCTATCTTCCATAAAATGGATCATCGGACCAGAGGCCACCCCTTTAGATTAGAGGAAAATAACTTTTTGTTTGAAGCATTGTAGGTGGTTCTTCACAGTGAGGACAGTGAGGTTGTGGAATGCACTGCCGAGTGATGTTGTGATGGCTGATTCAGTTAATGCCTTTAAGAATGGCTTGGATGATTTCTTGGACAAGCATAATATCCAAGGCTATAGTGATACTAAAATCTAATCTAATATTGGTATATGTTGTTTCAGTGGGTATGTGTGTTAAGAGTTGAACTTGATGGGCGTTAGTATTTTTTTTCAACCCAACTTAACTAACTGTGCAATTCTATACAATGATCTGTATGCTAACAATGAAATTGTACTAATTATTTACTCTTCTTTTTAGAGCATGGCAGATCCAATGATGATGCCAGTGATGCATGGTGGACATCCAAATTATAGAGTGGGAATGAATCCCATGCAGGCACCACCTTGTCACCAGACCAGGACTATGCCTATGCATTCTGGACATATGATGCAGTATGGGTATTCCAATACTGATGAAAACATGAGAGCACGGATGGGCATGCCCCAGCACGTACCAGCCCATATGATGTACCCTGCACAATCTCAATCGTATATGGGCAGCACACAGCAGCTAATGGCAAGCATGCACCTTCAGAGACTCAACACACAATATCAGGGACAGCCATTAATGGCTAATCCTGGACTGGCACAGACCCACCAAATGTACAGGACTGCATCTGCCCAATACCAACATATGCCCACGTTGAATGTGACTGACACAGACCTGGTGGATGAAGACGTTTTGACCTCTTTGGCACTTGAGCTGGGTTTAGACAGAATTGAAGAACTCCCTGAACTTTATCTGGGTCACAATGAAGTTGATTTCATCTTAGATTTTGTATGCAAACAACAAAGCAGCCCAGTAACCTGCTAAATGTTCTCTAACTTGAAGACTATAGTATCGACAAAACTCTATACTCTGTGCCTCGTGTTAGGCCTTGGATAAAGTCCAAATTGACTATCCCTGTCAGATTGTTGACTTGTTTATAATTTATATATAATGAGCTTCAGATAATTAGGATATGGTAAAGTTACTGTTCAACATGCGGGTAGTTAAGGTCATTCAGAGATTTTCTTGGTTGTAAAATGTACAGTATGGGCTTCAGGCAGACACAAGGCTACAAAGATTTACAAAGTGTTTTATAAAACAGTTTTCACAACCTGGAACTATGCCTTTGCATAATAGAGTTCTGGTTGATGCACCAGTAATTCCTGTCTTAAGTATCATGTTGGCAATGGTCATGAAACCTTCTTAAAATTCAGCCTTGTCTCCGTTTTGGCAGGCTGCATTAGTATGCCACTGTTAATATGTAGATGTAGTTTAATGGGTATATTTTACCTGCACTATTTACCAGCAATATGGCCAACTAAAAAGAAGGTGTTAGCAAGCAGTAATTTATCTAAACTGTGAAACCACTACAGCTCTTTCACTGTGATTCCCATAAAATATTTACAAGGGGGAATACGTGTACGTTACCAGCTTCTCTCCTGTATGTGGGATATTAAAATGTGCACTATATCTTCTAATCATTTTGATGTATATAAGGGATATGCAATATTGCTTTAATGTATACAGCGTAAAAAATTTTGTAATGCTTGTATTTAAAAAATAAATCTAGTTGGCCTTAGGAACCTAAAAATCTCTTTATTCTACTTTAGTTAAAGGGCAATCAACCATTTTTTCCTTTAGACAAATGCAAATAAGTGTACTTTGTTGTAAATGTTGTAAAAATATAGTTCTGTATGTATCCAAGTCATACCAATGAATACTTCGCTAAATATGAGGCTGAGTAAATTATCTAATGGTTTTGACTCGCTCTGCTAAAAAGCCTGCACCAATTTGAAATTGTTTGAAATGCTACATGCCTCAAAAATTGGGACAGTTATTTCAGGACTGAATCTGCCCTGGTCACACCCAGTTACAATCAGACATGCAACAATCAAACAAAAACTTTACTTTCTTGATAACCTTTTTGGAACCACAATTTGGGGGCACAATTGGTACTATTGGGAGGTCTGATGCTATTTCATGAGTGTATCAATAAAAGTTTTCTTTATTTTATGTCTTTGCAGTTCTGTAGATTTTACTTTTCCATTGTCTTGTGGTTATATCATAACATGGGCAAAGCAACCAACTAGCAGTTGGATTTAATCTAGTACAGTTTGAATTGATCTAACCTAGTAAAATTATACAGTTGATTCCCACTACATGGTTAGGATGGGCTTAAAGTATGCTGCAACTTTATGACAACCTGACCAGTTGGACAGCAAATATTCATCTTTGGAAGAAAATCAATGAAACTGTCCAAGCGATTATGGGAATGTTCCTACATACTGTATGTTCTCTACATATTAGGGATGCACCGAATCCACTACTTTGGATTCGGCCGAACCCCCGAATCCTAAGCAAAGGATTCGGCCGAATACCGAACCAGATCGGAACCCTAATTTGCATATTCAAATTAGGGGTGGGAAGGGGAACTTTTTTTACTTCCTTGTTTTGTGACAGTCGCGCGATTTCCCTCTCCACCCCTAATTTGCATATGCAAATTCAGATTCGGTTCGGCCAGGCACAAGGATTCGGCCGAATCCTGTTGAAAAAGGCCGAATCCCGAACCGAATCCTGGATTCGGTGCATCCCTACTACATATTGTTATGAAACGAAAATTAGATTTTAACATATCTGTGCTGACTGTCAAGCTTCAAGAGTTCCAGTGCCTTTTCCATTACTGGGTTACTCATCACCCTTGTAAAAAATATACAAACATCAGCAGCATGGAAAAGATTAAAACATGTTTATCACAGCTATGAGATCTATTATCATATGGGTCTTCGCAACGTGGAGCACCATAACTCAAGGCTACTTAAAAACATTATGTAAATTGTAAAATAAACCCATAGAATTGTTTGCCATTGGTGATGATTTATGCCAGTTATATTAATATTATGTACGTGTACAAGGAAAAAAATATTTAAAGCACTGTAATGAGCACGTAATTAGTTTTAGAAAGCGAGAACTAGTCTACCCCCATTCAACCTGAGCTTAGTGCATAGGGTATGTGCTTTACATACTGTTTGCCTATTTATTTTTGTTTGTTTTAATTAAGAAATATCTATGGTTACTGTTATTTCTGACACAAAACAAGAATTTGAATCCAGTTTTACTTTAGCACTTCCTGTCATTTCCTGATCCCACAGAATTTCAAAGGAGCTGATTCGAATTCGACTGAGTAGCCCCTGATAATGAACTGGTCAAAGGTTGCTGCTTATAGGAGGGTGAAGGGTTTGTTTAAAGGCACATAGGGAAGCTCTGAACAAGTTGCCCTGTTTAAAAATGAAGGGTGGGGAGCAGTAAGGTCAGCGAACTTTGTACTTTATAATGGCAATAGAAAGTAATTTCAACAAGAATCCTATTGTGTTAATGTTCAGCAAAGGTGAGTTAAGGTTATACTCTCCCTTTTAATGCTGGTTTAAATTGGAATCCATTAACTAAGTATTTTAAATTCAAAGTTTGTGTCAACATTGGCTTGTTAGTACACGGACTGGGCAGGATGTGGAAACTTTAGTGTATGCATTTTCATGCCAAAACCCACCTCTTCTGTGCACTAACAGGCCTGTTAAAGGAAAAACTATACCCCTCAAACAATGTAGGTCTCTATAAAAAGATATTGCATAACACAGTTCATATGTAAAACCCTGCTTCATGTAAATAAACCATTTTAATAATATACTTTTTGTAGTAGTATGTGCCATTGGGTAATCCTAAATAGAAAATTGCCATTTTAAAATATAAGGGCAGCCCAGTGGGATCGTATGACTCATGGTGCACACAAACATACCAAACAAACTATACTTGTTAGATCACATGACAGTTCTGTCTTGCTTCCACACTTCTTCCTGTTACAGGTAGCTCAGAGACCATCACAAAATGGTGGTTCAAGGCAAGAGATGTAAAATGGCAATATTTACTTAAATATATTACAGTTTGATAAGATTCTGTAATATGCCACTTAATATGATAAAAACTATCTGTTGCTCAAGTATTCATTTGGGGGTATGGTTTTCCTTTAATTCACAGTGATTTCAGGGCAGAAGAAAGCAGATCAGCATTTTCTTTTGTGACATGACTTTGGCTAATGTCACACAGGGCTGATTCAGGGCCTGTGGATAAATGCATGCCAATAATCAATCCTTGCGCTGAGAATCAGGCCTGTGTTGCATTAGCTTAAAGGAACAGTAACACCAAAAAATTAAAGTTTTAAAAGGAATGACAATATAATTTACTGCTACTCTGCACTGGTAAAACGTGTGTTCATTTTAGAAACACTGCTATAGTTTATATGAACAATCTGCTGTGTAGCCATGGGGGCAGCCATTCAAGCACAGGATACACAGTAGATACAGATAAGTTCTGAAGAATCACATTGTATACTATAGAGCTTATCTGTTATCTGCTGTGTAGTACCTTTTCTCCTTTTTCAGCTTTGAATGGCTGCCCCCATGGCTACACAGCAGCTTATTTATATAAACTATAGTTGTGTTTCTGAAGCAAACACCCCAGTTTTACCAGCACAGGACAATAGCATATTATATTTTCATTACTTTAAAGGGGTTGTTAACCTTCAAAACGTGTTTTCAGCTTTGTTTACCTTTTTATTTTTTATAATGTTTCCAAAATTGAAGTTTAAAGTTTAATGTTCCTGTCTCTGGTGTCTCAGTCTAGCAGCTCAGTAATTCAGGAGCAGATTCTGAACCGTTACAAGTGGCTACATTCTAACATCTGCCTTTATTGAAACTCATAAAAAATGTATCAACTAAATTTATCAATTTAGAACAGTTACAAAGTGGGCGACCCCCCCCAGGCTGCTTCAGAAGGTTAAACATTAGATTTTACACTCCAGTAATAGAAAAACGATTGCAAATAGAAAGTGGTTGCAAAACATCTTTATTTCTGGTGAAGTATCTGAAAACAACTAAACCGGAAAAAGTGTTTGAGGGGGAACAACCCCTTTAAGACACTTACATTTTTTGGTGTTACTGTTACCTTAAGGTAAATTGGCTTTAACAATTACATTTACTTATGTAACAATATCATATTTTCTATGTAGTGAATAGTTATATAAAGTAGATCCTTGTGTTGTGCAGGGAACTCCTAACCCATGATCTAGGTCTTAAAAAAAAAAAAAAGTTTAAGAAAAAGAAGCAGCAGCTAAGATGATTATATTTGTACAGACGTGAGATTTGTTTGCTGCTTATATAGGCAACTGCTACCTGCAATTTGACATTAACATTATGTGGGCTTTCTACAAAAGTCACATTTGCCAGCACCATTGTGCATCCAACCTGACATACTTTGAGAGGTATAACTATTTTTTTGGTGAGGGGGGATATACTTGTTTATTAGTATTGTGTAGCCGTTGTGTAATTTTTTTCTGCTTGTGGATCATTCGAAAAGCTTACTGCCTCATTCCTGTTGAGCAGGGTTCCCTTCCAAAAGCTTGACAATTAAGGCCACACCCATGATCTTTTCCACCCAAATTCCCATCCATTTTCTACTAAGCCCTGTACCTTTTCGGCATTTGTTTCTGGATTGTCCTACCTAAACTGACTATTTCAGTGTGGTCAAACCTATTTCAAACACATAAAAAACCTTGTCTGCCATTGGGTAATGGCAGACAGAGAGATTTGTTGCTCACAGTTAAAGGAATTGTTCATTGTAAAAATAAAAATTAAGAAAATAGGCAGTCAAAATAAAAAATGTTTCTAATATAGTTAGCCAAAAATGTCATGTATTAAGGCTGGAGTGACTGAATGCCTGACATAATAGCCAGAACACTACTTCCTGCTTTGCAGCTCTCTTGGTTTCCACTGATTGGTTACAAGGCAGTAACCAATCAGTGACTTGAGGGGGCCACATGGGCTAAAATTGTTTGTGAGGTGAATGCTGAGGATCAATTGCAAACTCACTGAACAGTTATGTCCCCCCTTACAAGACGTAGACTAACTCAGCGTTAGAGAGCTGAAAAGCAGGAAGTTCTGTTCTATGTCAGACATCCAGTCGCTCCAGCCTTTATAGAAAACAAAGCAATATATTTTTCCACCAACAATTTTTGTGACATTTCTCACCCGCATTAGCGCAGATTTAACCACAGGTGACAAATCTCCACATCTGCCAAGGGGAACAATCACGAAAAAAAAAAAATGTAATTTAATCTTCATACTGAAATAAGAAACTTTCTAAATACAATCAGTTAAAAATTCTGTGCCATTTCTGAAATAATCAAGTTACTCTTCACTATCCCTCTCTCAGCATCTGTTTCTCTTCATTCTCTCTTCATTCTCTCTTCATGCAGGAGTTTGTGTCAGATATGAATTGACAGTTCGATCCAATATGTCTTATAGGGGGTCTCCCTTTCCTAGCAGCTGTATTAGAGCTCACTCAAATAACTGATTCCAGGACAAACAAATCTAACAAAATAACTGACTTTGGCACAAATTCTGCATTTAGAGGGACAGGATTTCTGGTTATTTTAATAGTGAGCTCTAATACATCTAGGCAAAAGGAGCCCCCCTAAAAGATATATTCAAAATCAGACTCCTAACTCCTGCATAAAGAGAGAATGGAGACAGAAACTGAGGGGGTATAGTGAAAAGTAACTTTAATTTTTCAGTTCAGAATTTTTTATTGGTTATGTTTAGAAAAAAATCTTGTAAAATGTTGGAATAAACAGCTTCAAAGCAGTATTTTCAAACTGCATGTGTTTTTTATTAGCAGTGCAACACACTTAAATGTTTCGGTTTACAGTATCTTATACCTTTTGGGAGTGTGACACAGACTCCTAGGAATTCACAGCGATACATTTTTTGAACTTATATGCTGGGACCAGCAATTTGTCTTACTAGAAAAAAATCTTATTTTGGTATGATGAAGCTAATATTATTATTTTTTTTCGAGATATTTCCCCCTTAAGAATGCAATATTCCAACACAAGACCGCTAAATCGCAAAATAGTTCCATTGGTTGCAGTTTTCATGCAGTAGCCTGTAAATTGTTAATAACCAAGTGCTATTACTATTAGATTTATGACATTATGATTTTGTTTTATTCAAAATAGCTTCTGTAGTCAAAATCTTTTAAATTGTTCTCAGCTGCCACCTGCTGGTTACTTTCTATATATTCTGTATAACGCACACGGAAGTTTACTACTGATCCATACAAGACTTTCATTCTAGAACAGTATAATCAGTGGCATAAATAGAGAGGAAGCAGACCCTGCAGTCGCAGGGGGGTCCAGACTGTGGGGTCTGCTTCATCTAAAGCTAATAGAAAGCCCCCTCCTCCCCAGCCGCTCTCTTACCTGCAGCGGGGAAGGGGGGTGCAAGTCGAAGCAGGAAGTGGGCGGGAGGATGGCAATCAGCGTGCACTGGGGCCCTTTGAAGATTTTTTTCCTAGTTATACCACTGGGTATAATCTTTTATCTAAGAAGTGTATATACCTAAGGGTTGAACTCTATGGGTGTCTTTCGTCGGATCGTCTCGCAGTAACAAAGTTGGATGTAGTCACAGGTGTCAAAATATAATAGAACTGAATGAAAAGTCGCAGGTAAAAACTACACACGATAAGCTTTCTGCATGTGGAATGTAGTTTTTACCTGCGACTTTTAGTTCAGTCTCATTATAGTTTGAAGGCTCAGACTTGTGGTCTGCATTTTGTCATTGCGAGACAATCCAACACAGTGGCGTAACTACCGGGGGACAGGGGCGCTCCGCCAATGAGGCGAGCTGAGCCGCTCGCCTCAGGCGGCAGCGCCAGACAGGATTCCAGGGGCGGCAAAAAGCTGCTCCTGCACCTTTAAGAGCCGGATTTCCGGTTTTTAAACCGGAAATTCGGCTGCGCTATTGCGAGAGAGCGCAATTGCGCTCTCCGCAATCGTGTTCCTGCTTCCCCTCGCCGACAGGTAAGTGGGTGCGGCATTGCAGGAGCCGCCTCAGGCTCCTTCCCCAGAAACGGCGCTGCCGGGGGAGCAGGGGGTGCGATTGGGCCAGAGCACGCACCCCCTCAGGGCCCCTCGGCAGCTTGCGCGCCACTGTGTTCTTAGGTAAATGCGCCCGTAAATGCAGCAGTTTCCGGGGTCTGGAGGGGGCGGGGCCCGGCTGCATGTACCGTGCCAGGGCCCGCCCCCTCTAGTTACGTTTCTGATCCGACGAAAGACGCCCGTGAAGTTCAGCCTTAAAGAAAAAAATACTTATAATAGGTACCAACCTCAGGAGTTACAGATTGCTACTGAAGGTTAAGCAAACTCTTTTTTTTACCTTGCTAACTTTTTGGATGAAGGATAGAGAACAAAAAGAATAACAGATTATGGAAATTATATATTAGAATAGGGTTCGCTATCTCTAGTAGTGGTGCTAGCTAGGTGATAGACAGTGGAGTAACTATAGAGGGGGAAAAGGGGGACCTGGGTTGTGGAGTTGGCTTCATCTATAGCACCAAAATCCAATGTTAACCCAAAAAATTATCTATTGCCTAATAAAAGAAAACACAATTATAAGCAATATGAATTTAGTAAAACTTTAATGCTTTAAAAGTAAATGTAATTGCTATTGAAAGCAGCATTTGCTAAACTCCTGGTTGTTACTTTTTAAACAATGTTGGAAAAGCCAGTCTGCTCCAGCAAGACAGGTCTCTTAGGGCAAGGCCAGACGTGGCGTTTTTGCTGTGTTTTTACGTTGCGTTTTTAAAAAAGAACAGCCAGGCGTAAATACGCATAAACTGCACTACCACTGAAACTAATGGAAAACGCACTATGGCAATTCACACAGGGCGCTTGCAAGCTGAAATCCGCCACAGGACACCAGTATTGGCGTTTTTGACCAGAAACGCCAATACGTCAAGAAACCACCAAATCAATAGACTCTATGGGATCTGCACGTTTGAAACCACACTTTGTGTAAATACACAGCGTATTTTAAATATGGCGTCCAAATTCTCAATGAGAACAATTAAAACAATAAGAAGTGCATGTTGGGAAAACGCATGTTGACGGTCACATGTGGTTTCAGTGGCGTATTTACGCCTGGCTGTTCTTTTTTAAAACCCCAACGTAAAAATGCAGAAAAAACGCCACATCTGGCCTTGCCCTTAATCATTACATTGTTTCAAAAGCCAGAGCCACCAGGGCAGAGAATACTGCTTTCAAATAGGGAAGGAATTCTGTCGAGATTTTTATGGTGTAGTTTTTATTTCTAAATTACACTGCAAATAATTCACTCTACCATGTAAAATTTAATTTCTTTTATTTATTTTTTATTTGTAATATTGGTGTGTAGGTAGCCATGTCAGGTCATTTTGCCTGGTCATGTGCTTTCAGAAAGAGCCAGCACTTCAGGATTGCATTGCTTTCAGGCAGGCTGTTTCTCCTACTCAATGTAACTGAAGGTGTCTCAGGGGGACATGGATTTTTATTACTGAATGCTGTTCTTATATCTACCAGGGAGCTATCTTGTTACCTTCCCATTGTTCTGCTGATGGGGGGGGGGGATATCACTCCAACTTGAAGTGCAGCATTAAAGAGTGACTGAATAGAATTGTAATGAATGCATACTGCAAAGTGCCTTAGAATTATGTTTTATTAGGGAAAAAAAAAGCATGGTCTTTAAATGTACGTGTGCAGCTGCGTGTATAAGTGGGAAGGGAACGGAGAAGGCAGCTGAAGTTTTATGTGGATAGGAGAATCTTGTGCAGGCAGCGCCCCTCTGAAGATTTTGTCTCAGGGGGCCCAGCACTTGCTTTTTCCACACCTCTCATAAAGATTCTGGAGCTCATTTACTTTCAGGGCAAAGTATTGAAAGATAGGTGCAATTTGCCATGTATTTACCCTTTAATTTGCTTTTCTGGAATTCCAGTGTAACTGCACCTACTGTACAAACATGTTACCCCAGAGCTGTTTGAAGATCTATCTTGTGTTTTCGTGATCCGAAAAATGTTCACGCACATGCACACAAACTATCAGATTCTGTGTTGTGCTTGTGCACATTTTTTGCCCAAAAATCATACGAAATCATGGAAAGTCACTAGAAAACAGGGGAATGCTTAGGAGTTACAGGAGACCAGGGATTAAGCCCATGAAAAATAGTGGGGGTGACAGCACTAATATTCTGCCCAGGATCGGACTGGGCTGGCGGGACACAAGGAAAAAACCCAGTGGGCCCTGCCGACTCAGATCCGCTCCCCCCCTGTTGACACTCTTTGCTCCCTGACCTCTCCCCGCCCAAACCAATAGAAGAAAGCAGGTATGCACAGGTCGGGGGCAGGGGGGAAGTGTGATGGAGGAGGGGGGCCTGAAGATGGATGGGGGGAGGGAGACCACCCTAGTTCAACACTGCCTACTTATGTTACTCAACATACCAAAGTCATATGAATAAAAGTGAACAGGATGCACATACTTTTTAAGGTACCAAAAGCCTTTTATCAAGCTTATTTAGTTAAATTATTTTGTTAATGGTTTGAAAAAACATTGTTAAAAGCACTGATAAGTTGGCCTGTTAGTGCCTTTTATTACATAACCTCCATTATATTCTAAAATAGCCTCATGGCAAAAACCTTCTAATTAAAAACTCTATACTGTAGAGCAGACATATCTTTGTGTCCTGACAATCATAATTTGTATGAAGCAAGATAAAAATATGCAATCTCATATGCTGTTAACCCCCCCCTCCATTTTTGGAGTTACCCAATTTTAGCCCCCTTCCACTAGTCTCCTGTCAATCTACTGAATTCTCTATTTAAATTCCATGGTGTGCTTGGATTCCATAAGGAAGCATTTACGCATGTGTGGATAAAGTTCCAATGACTTCACATGATCATTTGCACATGCACATATCACTTCAGTGAAATTTTTCCAGCACTTCGCTGCACGCGTCGCAAGACCCCCGAGGTTGAAAGCTCTGCAAATAATAATATAACATTGTAACCGATGCCATAGAGCATTTTGCTGTCCAAAGAAGCAGACTGGGCACCTCGTATTACTCCACTATTACCCACTGATAGAGGGTCGATGTAGTCTATGTTCTGGGGAAGGGAGAGAAGAAAGAGAGTTGCAAAATAGCATAACGACTGGTCCTCTTTTATGTCTTCTAAAATACAAAGAAAATAGCCTATTTTGTTGTCTGATCAATAAATGGCTTAACACAATGTATAATATATTATTTAAATCAGAGGGGTCCCTTAAAAAATTTACGTAAATTATTTCTATATTGTTTGTTTTAATGTTTATATACAGGTATAGGATCCCTTATCCGGAAACCCGATATCCAGAAAGCTCCGAATTACGGAATGGCTGTCTCCCATAGACTCAATTTTATCCAAATAATCCAAATTTTTAAAAATGATGTCCCTTTTCTCTGTAATAATAAAACCGTAGCTTGTACTTGATCCCAACTAAGATATAATTAAGCCTTATTGGAAGCAAAACCAGCCTATTGGGTTTGTTTAACGTTTAAATGAATTTCTAGGCATGAAGATAAAAATTACGGAAAGATCCGTTATCCGGAAAACCCCAGGTCCAGAGCATTCTGGATAACAGGTCCCATACCTTTACTATATATAATATTGACACTCAAACTGTTTCTGTACTGTACTTTGTAGCAATATTACATGCAGGCAAAGCCACTAAAGAGGGGTTTTCCAATACCCATTTTACATCTTTCTCTGTCTGGCTTTATCTTTTCTGTTATATTCTCTTCTAATTTGCACTTCTCATGCCAGCCCCATTTTGTTCCTTTTCTAATCCCTTTAAATACAGTTGTATTTTCTGCTATTCACCACACCTATTTCAATTGTCTTCTTCCTCCACTCCTGTTACTTTTAGATTCTGCAAACCTCTCTCTCTCTCTTCCCGTTTTGTTTTGTTCTACCCCAATCATTTGCCCCACCCCTTCCCTTTTCTCTACAGGATTTTCTTTGCCTGCTCCATGTCACTTTTAGTAGCAATGTTCCTGTGTGGACATTTTGGTTAAGGGCATTTCCAGGCTCATGCTCTCCTCGATTTCCTGTTCCTCTTACTTCATTTCCTGTTCCTACAGGACTGAGAGAAAGCGTGGTGTTGGCATGGTTTGTCTGCCATGTTAGAGATAAATGCATGTGGTGTTCTTGCAATTGTCTGCGTCATATTTAGAAATGTGGCAGACCCAGTACTAGCCAAGCTGTCTTTCAGAGCAGCGACAAAGGGTTGAATAACCTGACACAGATTTAAATATAATAGATTAAATACAAGAGCTGCAGAGCAAACTTCGAGCCCATCATGGCTGCAAAAGGCTACAGGATTTTGTCTCAGCACGGTGAGTAAATTGCTACTGGGTAGGTGCTAGTGTTCTCACAGTCAGTTGAAGAATCTGATTCTAATTTGGACTGATTTGCTACAATTATCTGTTTACTGTATCAGGCTAGTATATGCCATTATATTAACAGGGGATGACTGCAGTTCATTTTAGTATCTGTTGATGGTGCAAGGTGTTAATTTGAATGTGTTAAATAATAAAATGCTGAGGGTCTGCCTTTAAAATAGCAGGGCTGTTTCTCATAGCAAAACTAAGAAGGAATGTGTCCAGGCTTTCCATGTGGTAACTGTGAGTATATAAAGGACATGCTATACAGTGAAACCTCAGTTTTACATCCCCTGATTTTGTTATCCCACATTTTAAATAACTTTTTGGTCCCACCTCTGTTTTATGTAGAATACACTTCCCTGATTTTACAGCATTTTTATTGGTTCCAAGAGAAGCATAAAATGGAGGTTCTACTGTATTGCAGTATTTTAATTAGGATACCGGCAACATGCAAATTTCCATGCAAAATCACCCTACTCTTTTTCTCCCTGAATGGCAGCAGCAATTCATAGGTTTCATGTGCCTTGTATTTGTACAAGTATTAAGTATGATAATTAGTAAAGAGATATATAAAATGATTTTTTTTAGATTATAATAGTAGAGTTATGGAACCTGTTATCCAGAATGCTCGGTGCCAAGGGGGTTTCCTGATAACGGATCTTTCCCTAATTTGGATCTTCATATCTTAGTCTACTAGTAAAACATTTAAACAGGTGAATTTAGAACTCGCCACAATAAATCTCTTGCTTTCTATTCATTCCTATGGGATTTTTAAAAGCATATTTATCAAATGGTGAACTCCATTGATAAATACATTTCTTAAAATCCCATAGGCTTGAATAGAACATGGTTGAGTTTTCTGTGGTGAGCTCTAATCTCACATTTTGACAAATCTGCCCCCAAATATATCCAATAGGATTGATTGCTTCAAATAACGAGTAATTGTTTCTTAGTTAAAATGGAGTCTGTGGGAGGCTGCCATTCTTTAAATCCGAGCTTTCTAGATAACTGGTTTCTGGATAACGGAACCTATAATTATGCATTGTATTAGTGACATTTGCCTTTTTTAGATAAGCAGTTTTACCCTGATTTGGAAAAAAAAAAAAAGCAGGCTACAAAATGTATTGTTTTGCTGCTGTTTGTCACTCCTCTTTATATGGATGCCCTCTTCTATTCATATTCCAGTCTCTTATTCAAACCAATGCATGTTTACTAGGGTAATTTGGACCCTATCAACCAGCAAAAATAACTAAAATAAATTAAAAAAAAATATATATATATATTTATTTATTTATAATTAATAAAAATGAAAACCAATTGCAAATTGTCTCTCTCCATCATATTAAAATTAATTTAAAGGTAAACAACACCTTTAACCCAGAGCAGCAACTTTACAGCTACTTTATGCTTTAACATTTTCTTTAGGTTGCTGTGTTAACTCGCGGGAGGTGATATTCAGATTTACATGGGACATTTGGAAATGGTAAGCATCTTGATATAATCCAAGTATATGTAACTAATTATCTATTTGGTTATTCTATTATTTGATGTATACTGTAAGTATGGTCTGCTGAGAACACATGCCCTCACTGAGAATACCATTATTTAATGAGAATACCGATGTACTCGATTAACTTGAACCAGACTTAGGTTTCTATAAGAGAAACAACATACATACGTATGTATTTGATTACATGTGTAGTTTTAGACAGTTGGGTGTTTAATTGTTGATCTCCATCAAAAAATGCCTGCAGTATCACTAGCCTAACCTTCATCTGATGCAGCTTGTTCTCTAGAGAGGCAAGCTACATTTATACTGGTTTTAGGCCTTGGGATATCATTGATGATGATTATTTCTTTCCTGGTTAATCTGCAGTCTTGATAAATTTAAAACATAATAAAAATTGGCATTGCTGCAGGAAAAAAATATTATTATAATAGGTATGGGGTCAGTTTTCCTGAAACCCGTTATCCAGACAACTCTGAATTATGTAAAGGCCATCTCCCATAGACTCATTTGTAAAAATGTATTTCCCTCTTCTCTATAATAATAAAACAGTACTTTGTACTTGATCCAATACGAAGATATAATTAATCCTTATTGGAAGCAAGATCTGGCTTATTGGGTTTATTTAATGTTTTCAAGATTAAAGTCCATCGAAATACACCAGTAAACCCTCAAAGTAATGCTGCTCCTCTGTCAAAAGAAACACTGCATTTTTTATCCTTCTATTGTGTACACATGGGCTTCTGTATCAGACTTCCTGCCTTCAGCTTAAACACTCCTTGCCCCGGGCAAGAGCATGCTCAGTTTGCTCCTCTCCTTCTCTGCTGTAATCTGAGCCCAGAGCTATAAGTGAGCAGGAAGTGACATCACACCAAGCTAATACTGCAGCTGCTGTCCTAAACAGAGTTTCTAGAGCTTTTTACTCGGGTATGGTAAAGCATTCTACAGAATAAATGTAGCATTTTAGCTTGCACTATTGCAGCTAATCTATTGGCAATAAAATGCCTCTGTGGCTTTCCTTGTCCTTTAAGGCATGAAGATCCAAATTACGGAAACATCCGTTATCAGGAAAGCCCCAGGTCCCGATAATTCTGGATAACAGGTCCCATACCTGTACTACTTTCCACAGCCTAAAAGGCAGTGCTACTTTTTTTTTAGTGGTGCCCAAATGCGGTGTCTGGAGCACCCTGTGAGAATCAGCACTTATACTGGCACCAACCTTCTTTCTTGTCTGCACCCTTAAGCACTGTGCTGGCCCAGGTGCAGGCACACACAGCGGGTTTCTACCCCAAAATGCATATTCACTCGTGAAATCCTCTGTGTCCGGCTCAGTGCAGACAAGGTAGAAGGCAGGTGCCAGAGTAGATACCGAGAATCAACTCTGTTGTATTAGCCTAAATCTTTGTGTGATAAATGCGAAAAGAAGTTTGCGGGAGGACCATTTCTGGCTGTGATTACACACTTGCCTGCACTGTGAATGATGAGGGCACCATTTTTCTGAAATAAAACTGAGCATATATATATATATATATATATATATATATATATATATATATATAATTTGTTCTTTTATATCTTGCATCTTTCTTCCAGTTTCTTTCTGACAAGATGAAATCCAGATGTTCTTGTTATATTCAAAAATGGTAAGCATCTCTGTACAACCAAGGTGATTGAAACTAATGAGATCTTTGGTTATCCTATATGGTTGATCTGTAAATCTGGTCTGGTAATGATGACACACTTGCCCTCACTGAGAATGCCATTCTATAATGAGAACACCAATGTACTCGACCTGAACCAGACCTAAAATTATACAAACTGGAATATATACATGTGATATGTATGAATTGTGCCTGTAATCTTCCATATGCTAAATATGACTGACTATTCTGTTGACTATTACTGGTGCTTTTTAGTCTTCTACGGTATGTAAAAAAAAAATGTAACATAAGCATGCTGTATAGTTAAATTCATAGTTTTTATTCCATCATACTAAAATATCAAAACAACCCCTCATGGAGCACAACACGTTTCATGCTTACCCAGCACTTAGTCATAGGCAATCCTTTCTACAGTATGTGTATCCCCAATTTATTCCACATGACCTACTCAACTTACCCAAGAACATGAGGGAAGCCCTCTCCACATACATCATTGTTCAGGGCATGTGTACTTACAGATATGTTGGTCTTCAGATTACTTTTCTGACTTTGGTCTATTAATAAAGAACTTCAGCTTCCTCTTAGACCAAGTTATCACTGAAATTTATCAGTTCAAAATACAATGATTTTCTATGGGAGGTTGTACGTTTGAGTCATTGATAATTTGCTACTCAAACCCAATGTTGGTGAAATGCAACCAAAATCAGTAAAAAGTATATACCGGTAAGTGAAATTTATTTATTGACTAGATTTTCAGGAATACATTATAAAGATATTATTCTTAGTGTTTTTATTTTGACTGTTAAAAGAACAATTAACTCTGTCTTGGTAATGATCCATTCAACTCTTTTCTCCTCTTAATCAGGTCATTAATTCTACTGCAACACTGAAGCGCATGGGTAAACTAGTTGTGGCAACCCATTTGAAACTGTTAATATTGAGGTAATACATGTTATGTGGAGAATGTATATAAATTCTGGCCGTGATGACACACTTGCCCTCACTGTGAAATTTGTTTCTGTGATGAGGACAATATTGTACTCCAATCAAACAGAGCCTACGTTAACTAGATCTATTGTTATGTAATAAAGTGTATTCCTCTTGTCTCTCATCAACTTTCTTCTTTTCTTTAGTTTTCCAAGTGAGTCCTCTGGCATTGACATCTAGATTTGTTGTCAACACTTAGAAATGGTAAGCAGCTCTGTATATCTCTGTTGAAACTGATTAGGTATTTGGTTATCCTGTGATAACATTTGTAAATATGGTCTGGTAATGATGACACACTTGCCCTCACTGAGAATGTTATTCTATAATGAGAACACAACACCAATGTACTCGGTTAACCTGAACCAGACCTACATTTGATTTGATTAATTTTAATAAATTAATTGTATACATTTGTATGGGCTTCCACTTCTGTATGATGTATTCAACTGTATGTTATATGTGACTCCGTGTATTTGCATCATAAAATATTAACACAAATTGTCCATTCTGATGTAAGCTTAATTCAGCTTTAGCCTTAGCTTTTTGCTTTGCTTTGTCCGTAAATTACTTCAGCATCCTATGACTAAAATAACACTAAATTTTTACCAGCCCAGATCTGGAGAATTGCAGTGCCTTTCCCAGATATTGGGCAATTTTAGAAAACATAACTATATAGGCCTTTAAAACGGAGTGACAAATCTAGGGATGCAAACATTATCCCTTTTAAAGACTGAGGCCTCTAGTACACTTGCATTAATTCTTCTCTGCAGTATAATGTTTTGGAGCTACCATTGTCCCCTCAAAATCCATCTTATCTGCAAGTATCATTGCACACTTGGTGATTTGTTGCTCAGCAGCTGACCAAGTAATCTCTCAGGGTTTCATAATTTACTATTCCCTCAGGCATAAGTACAAGAGCACTTAAGATGGCCATAAACACACAGATATAGTCTTATGAAACAAAGATTTGTATGATCTCCAGGCTGTCTGTGGTCTCCTCGTCCCCACAATTTTCATACCATGGCAATCGGTTGTTTAGCCAATCAGACAGGTTAGAAGATTTCTGTTGGATAACTATAATCATGCATTGCCTATCTGAGGATATCAATGGGTGACTTTAACTACTATTTGCGGGACACAACTTTTGTGCAATTGCAGTCTGTCGCTTAATGGCCAAAACATGGTTAGTTTTAGGTTGCAATGGTTCCTATCCGAACGTTTGTCGTACAAGGACTAATATGTGTGTGTCTATGGCCAGCTTAAGGGGCACAAGAATATACTTAGTGCTGAACCACACAGCACTTCTGCCTGGGAAAAAAAAGCTGGGGCACAGGCCAGTGCTCTTGAGCTCTGTGCCATTTCCTAAATTGAACATGTGACTGACGTAAGTTTGAGACAGGTGGTTTCTCTTCTGTTAGCCAACGCTGAGAATCCCAAAGCTGATAAAAAAAAAAAAGAGCACAATTTTGCCTCATAAACACATTTTGACAAAAGTGTCAGACAAAGAGAATATTTGTTATAAAAATCTTGCAGTGTTATTTTGGTTTTATTATTATTATTATTCATCTTGTTTTAAAGGTTAAAAGAACTATTAACTCTGTCTTAATTTTTATTATAATTAAAAAAAAACACTTTTTTTATAATTTATTTCTTTCTTATTCAGGGCATTCATTCAACTGCTTAGCTGATAACCTAGTGGCTACTCGTTTGAAACCATTGTTATTAAGGTAATAAAAGTACAGAGCAGTTCTCTAAGGGCAATTGCACATGGAGCTACTTGTGGCAGCTACAAAAAAGACAATATGGATAATTATTTTTTCATGTGTTTTAGTAGATACAAGTAGCTCTGTGTGTCATAGCCCTAAAGCAAATGCCAGACATAGCTGTTTTTCTTGGCCTGCATTTAAACGTGTCTATCAATCTTTGTTGGGTTGGCTCAAAAATAAGTATGCAGGAGAACCCATTTTGGCTTTGATGACACTTGCCCTCATTTAAATATCTGGTTCTGTGATGAGGACTAAATTATACTCCTATCCAAGTGATCCTAATGAGTACTAGGGCTATAATATATGTAATATTTTCTCATCCAGATGTTTGTAATTCATGAGGAATATGGTTATCCTGTCTGCAAACAAGGTCTGGTAATGGTGACACACTTGCCCTCACTGAGAATACCATTCTATAATGAGAACACCAATGTACTCAACCTGAACCAGACCAACATTTCTTTAAACAAAACCATATACATATGAAAGTGCTCCCAGTAATATGTGTGGATTATGACTGTAATCTACCTCTTTAGTGTGTGTCTGTAATGTGAGACACTCAGCGATTTAATATCTCTGCCTATAACAGTTCCCAGTTTGTTGCTGTCACTTCTGCCCCAGCAGACGGTTTCTCCATAGGACCATTTAATATCCTCATTCCACGGTCTTTAAAGTGATAACGACACTACAAAACTACTCTTCAAAATATTAGTGTATTTCAGAAGTTGCCTGTAGGTCATGATTTATTTAATTTTTTTTGCTGTTCGGTCTGCTTTTGTAAGTAAAAGTTTCTCAACCTGTCAAAGTTTCTTATGCTAACTACTGCTGTACAAATATGGCAGCCCCCCCTCATAGATGCACATTGGGGATCAGACAGAAGACAGATAATGTAGCTAATAATGGGGGCAAATATTTTTATGGCAAAATTATAAACCACATGCAAAGATGTTATAACAAGATATAAAAGGTTTCATTTTTGGTGTCGGTATCTTTAAGTTCGCCACTTTTCTGGTCTCATCCTCTTCTAAGTAGGATATTGGTTGTGATAGGCAGGCCACCTCACATGCACAGATAACTGTACAACTCTTCATTTCATAACCTTGTTTTAGAAGGTTAAAGAAAAATTGGTCCTGTGTAAATTTTTTTTTTAATTTCCTCTCTTTATCTAAATCAGGTCATTCATTTTCCGCTTAGCTGTACATGAATAAACTAGGCGTGGTCTGGCCTTTGAAAACTGCAAAAGAGGTAATTAAACTTTTACATGCAAAGTATTGTAGAAATAAATGTCTGTAATTCTTTGTGGGTTGTGGGAGGACTTGTTTTTGCTGTGATGACACACTTGCCCTCACTGTGAACTGTGGTTCTGTGATGAGAGCAATATCGTACTCAAATCAATCTGAGCTTGACTTGTACTAGAGCTAAAACTTATGTAATATTTTGTCTCCTCATCTCTCATTCTTTAACATTTTTTTCCAGTTCCCTAGTGACTTTTCTGACAGTTTTTAGATTGAATTAAGGTAAGCATCTCTGTTTAATCAAGATTTTTGTAATGGAAGTATTTGTTTTTTCATGTTTTAATTTAATTTTAAAATTTGTGGGTCTAGTAATGACACACTTGCCCTCACTGAGAATACCATTCTATAATGAGAACCCCAATGTACTCAATTAGCCTGAACCAGACCCAAGGCTTTTATAAACTATATTGGTATCTAAGTGCTACCAGTCCTTTTTAGGAATTGTATAGATCATAACTTTAATCACTCTTGTGTTACATACCAGATGTGTAGTTACAGAAATGTGGAAGTGTAGATTTTGGTAAGGCAAATTTCTCTAGGTCTGCTTGGGGGACACAGGGACAGTGGGTATAGCTGGAACCACTAGGAGGCAGGACACATTTAAAAAATTGAAACTTGACCCCTCCTCCTCCTGCTATACCCCTCCTCTGTAGGCAGAGACACCCAGTTTCGTTGTGTCCTCAGGAGGTTAGGACCGTCTCCTGCATTCAGGAGTATTTTACTATTTATTTTGCTCAGTTTGGCACCTTGTGGCATCGGACACCCGCTACGGCAGGAAGGTACTTCAGGCTGCAGTGGCTGCTTCCACGTAGGCCTCTACTTCCCACCCTAGATTCAGGGGACAGCTTTGGTACATCCCCACTGTCCCTGTGTCCCCCAAGCAGACCTAGAGAAAAGGAGATTTTGCGTACTCACCGTTCAATCTCTTTCTCTTCAGTCGCTTGGGGGACACGGCTTCCCTCCCTGGATAGAGGCCTTCTCGTGGCTTCAGACTTGGTTGACTCTTCTTCTTGTAATTAGTTATCAGATTTTCTGTGGATTATTAATAACCTCCTGTTTCTCCTTTGGTACGAACTGAGTGTCTCTGCCTACAGAGGAGGGGTATAGCAGGAGGAGGAGGGGTGAAGTTTCTATTTTTTTTGTGTCCTGCCTCCTAGTGGTTCCAGCTATACCCACTGTCCCTGTGTCCCCCAAGCGACTGAAGAGAAAGAGATTTTATGGTGAATACACAAAATCTCCTTTACAGCTCCTATAATTGGAGACATGTCAGTGCCTCATAGCCCCATAGCTCCTACCTTGTAATGTGTTTTGGACCATTTGGCACCTCTTCAGATTAACTGTAAGGGGCATATTTATCCAGAATCAAATTTGTGAACTGTGTGAACTCGAATGTTTGGGTATTTATAAAAAAAAATATCCGAATGTCAAACTCCAATGAAAGACGACGGGGGAAGAAAAACGAATGATCAAGTTCATGTCCCAGAAAAACCCAAACCACTAGAATTGATCAGGTTTATGTTCCAAAAACTCGAATCGAGTTTTTAGCTGAAAACCACCAAAAAACTTGAGCTTTGTCTAGGACAACTCCCATTGACCTCACCAGCTTTTAGATGGCACATTTTTACATTAGGATTTTCAAGTTTTTGTTTTTTTTTTTTTTTGCTTAATAAATACCAGACATTCAAGTTTTTGAAAATATAACTCAAATGTGTGAGTTGGGGTGCAAAAAAAAGAAAAATCGAATTGTGGAAAAAGTCAAATTTGATTTTTATAAATCTGCCCCTAAGTGTCTGTAATTTATATTATAATATATTCAGGATCTCTGTCAGAAGCCCACACAGTCTGACAGCTCTATCCTATATTTTTAATTTCATATAAATTTCAACTACTAGTCCTTTAAAGTTTCTTTTGGAGCAATTATGGTTTCTTTTTATCTTGAATTGTGTTACAGAAATGTATTCATTAAGATCCAGTTTAGAAAACAAGCAGTCAGCACAACAATCACTTCTTCTTTAAGGTGGTACACATTCTTCAATGGTAGCAGCAAAATCACGGGTCCGCACACGCTCTATATATCTGCAGTCAGGGATGTGGCCCCCTCTATTAATTTATCACTACAAAGATCAACGTTTCGGGGGGTTCAACCTCCCTTCATTAGGATAAAGTTCCCAAGTGTTACACACACCTATAAGTGCAAAGCCCAACCCTTTTCCCTACAATTCAGTGCTATACCACATATCTCCAATTTTTTAAACCCTTAGGTATGTCTATTCCTTAATTTCAAAACTATTACAATAAGTCCTTTGCATATACAGTAAGTCCATTAAAACCAAGGAATCCTTCATATTTTAAAGTGTACATTCACAAGATTCCATAATAAATTATCCATACAAATATTAAAATGTATTAAAGTGCATAATAACATTACTCACTACCAGTGAATTTTTACTATCACCTGATTGTAAAGTAATCCCCTGGGTAATTTTCATCTGATGAAGGGAGGTTGATTTTGCTGCTACTGTTGAGGGGCCTTGCCGGGGCCGACGGAGAACCAGCACCACCATTGCAGGTAAATGAAGTGGTTGAGCAGTAGATATAACACATTATATTACACGTTATTCAATGGCCACTTTCCACTGACATTTCAAGCAGGGACGTTAGAACAGAGCACCAAATGTAATTCTTATTTAAAAAGCCTTTATTAGTGCTCAGGGCATTACAGCAACATTTCAGGACATGTGGCCTTTTATTAAGCTTGATAAAAGGCCACATGACCTGAAACTTTGCTGTAATGTCCTAAGCACTAATAAAGGTTTTTTTAAATAAGAATTATGTTTGGTGATGTTCCAACGTTTCTGTTCATTAAGATCCAGAGCAGCTTTAACTTGGGAGTTGTGTATTTGGGGTGTAGTATATAGCTAATGCTTTAATTAGCTAGCTGTGGCTGGATTGTGCAAGAATAGCAAATTCAGTATTTGCAACTGATCAAAAAAATATTCAAAAACAAAGACCTAAGGATATAAAATATCTTGGTCTATTAAAAATCAATGCTATTTCTTGTGGCTCACTATAATTATATATTTTCAAATTTCAGGAGGCAAGTCCAGCAAGAGGAAAAATCTGCTACATAGCTTTTGAAAACCGCTACTAGTCTTTGCAACAGTGCCAGGCCATCAGGTGAAGACGCCACAAGGCAAGGAATCAGCCCACTCCACTGTTTTCTCCGCTTGTCCTGAAAAGGCATTCCCCAACACTGATTTTCAAGACCAGTATCACAAGATCTTTGTATTGTGTGAAATTATTTTGCTGCTGCAGTTATGCATCTACTCTAAACTTTATTAAAATATGTTTATTTAAAAAAAGAAGAAAACAAAAGCCTCCATTGTGTTTTGTTTCAGTTGAAAACACACCAGTTTCACCTTTTCTAACAGGCAGATTCCAGCAGTGTGCAAAGAACTACTAACAAATGGCATGGCTGAGTTGTTTACAGTAGGAAAAATGTTGCTCCTGGGATGTACAGTAATAAACAATGTAAATCTTAAACTATAATTGCTTAGTGTGTTTTGACTGTTGCTGCCCTCCAAAGATGGTCAAATTGCCCCCAATCGCATGCCACTCCTTCACACTTGAATATAAAACAACCTATTAAATGCACTAGGAGAGGTGGCAGGTTGAATTTGGTACCAAACTATTCAAGCAGGATTAAAGATTACAAATTAACTATGATGCTACATTATCCTTGGACTTAAATCAACTTTTAGTATGATGTAGAGTGATATTCCAAAACAATTTGCAATTGGTTTTCGTTATTTGCATTATTTATCTTTTTTTATTCAGCAGTTTGCAATTTCAGCAATATGGTTGCTAGGGTCTAAATTACCCCAACAACCATGAATTGATTTGAATAAAACACTGGAATATGGATAGGAGAGGGCCTAAACAGAAAGATGAGTAATAAAAAGTAACAATAGATTTGTAGCCTTACGGAGCATTTGTTTTTGGTTGGGTCAGGGACCCCCATTTAAAGATGGAAAGAGTCAGAAGGCGGCAAATAATGAAGAGCAATTAAAAAGTTGCTTAGCCATTCTACAACACACTAAGAGGCCGATTCACTATTGGTCGAATATCGAGGGTTAATTAACCCTCGATATTCGACTGTGAACTAAAATCGTTCGACTTCGAATATCGAAGTCGAACGATTTTGCGCAAATCCTGCGATCAATCGATCGAAGGATTTTTCATTCGATCGAACGATTAAATCCTTCGAATCGAACGATTCGAAGGATTTTAATCCAACGATCGAAGGAAAATCCTTCGATCAAAAAATCACAGGCAAGCCTATGGGGACCTTCCCCATAGGCTAACATTGAGTTCGGTAGCTTTTAGCTGCCGAAGTAGGGGGTCGAAGTTTTTCTTAAAGGGACAGTACTTCGACTATCGAATGGTCGAATAGTCGAACGATTTTTAGTTGGAATTGTTCGATTCGAAGGTCGTAGTCGAAGGTCGAAGTAGCCCATTCGATGGTCGAAGTAGCCCAAAAAAACTTCGAAATTCGAAGTTTTTTTTATTCTAACCCTTCACCCGAATTTAGTGAATCGGCCCCTAAAAGTTCATTTAAAGGTATTGTAACTTGTGGGGAAATGCCGCCCAAGGCAAGGTCCTTGTCTCATGGCAGTAACGCCCCTGAATACCGTGTATTTTTGCTCAGTTACATACTTACGTTGCTGCATTTTGACAGACTTGTTGCCTTTACTTTACATGGGTTTTAGACTAATTTATATTAAAATGTAAAGTAGCATTACATTATTATTGAGGAAATGCAATTGATTCAAAAAGGTTGTGTCCTGCAGGCTGAAGGGTTTTTAGCAAGTTAAAGATATGTTCTGTTTATTATTTTTGCCTTGTTTTTAAAGCATTGTTTTTGTAATTGTAGTTAACAAAGTACAATACACGAAACAATAACGCCAATTTATGAAGGTGGATTGCAAAAACAGGCACAAACTACCATTGGTCTTGCATCCAGGGTGCTGGTGTTTGCAAAGACCTGTGCTTCCTCTATGAATACAGAGATGGCTGCATTCAGCAGCACTGTATTCACAAGGGGTGGCATTTTGTAAAGAGCAGATCAGTGTGCAAATAAATGGCCATTGATGGCTTGTTTTTTTTTGCACTTTGTAAACTCTGTTCTGTAAATTATCCCTTTTGTGTTTTTACATAGTTATAGACTGTTAAATATTGCCACCTTTAGGTCAAAAATTTATACTAAGTCTGTTGCTTGAGAACTGTCCATGTTAAGCTTGAAATAAATTGCATCCTAAAGATCACAGGGTAGAACCTTCTACCTTTTGCTTGTGGTACTATACAACTATTGAGAATTTAATACATTTATCATGTCCTGTTAGAGGCCCCAATGTTCTCAGAGAGCATCAGCACATGATGCTTGCACTTTGTGTCCTCTTATCGCTTCTACTGCAGTAAGACAAGGGGAGGGTATTTTCTTGGTGTATTTGCAGCTCCCTGCCTCCATGAGCATCATTAGGTCTGTCCTGTCTGCACAGGAGGTCAGGACTGTGGCATGAGGCCACCTTGCTCCAACCACCTGCCCATCTTAAGAGCATGCACAGGCATGTGCAGACGACTGGAGGAGGTTAATTTGAAAAGCGAGTGATGACAGATCAGCTACAAGACTTGACCGGTTATGGGTAGGCAGAAAGAAGAGATACATACTGTACCAAGCAGACCCCCACCACCACTGTTGCACCCTTGTGCCTCTTCTAGCTATACCTAGTTCTAGCCGTTACAAAATGTACCCTGTTCCCGTACCCTAATAGTGTTTAAGATGTTAGTAACTACTTATTCTATGCACCTCTCCTGATAACGTTGCAGGTCTCTCTGCCAGCTGCTGCCTGATACTTGGTTTTTTTTTTTTTCATCCAGAGACTGAGCCACAGCCTGATCACATGATGCTCTGCGTGTGTAAGATAGTGTGGTAGAAAATGTCTGTTTCAGTGTGGGGAGAGATGCTAAATCTGCTTGCTTCTGTGTGTGATTGCGTCTTTGTCATCATTAACATTTTGCTGGTGTTTGTAATATCACATTTGGAAAGCTGCAGAATTGCTTTACTCCAACAAAAATCTAACATTTTGGCATTCAGTCAATTGTAAATTTGTGATCTTCCAGCATAAAACACCATTTTACATCAAACACCAAATTATTTTTAGTGCCACTTTTGTGATTTGCGAGTGTTTGCATGCGTGTGTGCACTATAATCACATAGTGACACTATTATTGTACAGCAACAACTATAGAAATATATATATATATATATATATATATATATATATCTCTATATATATATATATCTCTATATATATATATATCTCTATATATATATATATATCTCTATATATATATATCTCTATATATATATATCTCTATATATATATATCTATATATCTATATATATATATATATATATATATATATATATATATATATATATATATATATAAAAATATATGGTAGCGGAGCACTCTATACTTAGTGTTGCCACCTGGCCAATATTTTACTGTCATGGCCGATAAAAGTTATGGTTGATCCCAATGTTATTAATAGGGAGAAATGATAAATATATAGGAAGGCCGGTATTTTTTTCTTGAAAAGGTGGCAACCCTATCTATACTGGAAATATAATTGCCTTGGTGCTTAAATAATGAAAGTATGCAAACGTTCAAAAGAGGGCATTGTAAAGTATAAAGAGTGCTTTACTAAGTTGCTCAGTTTTGAACCTGTATTTATATCTATATATTTATGGTATAATATTAATATAGTAGATGGCCAGCCTTCTACATAGATTTTGTCGTATAACATAGTATAACTTTTGGACTACATCCGTTCCAGCTGGGAGGCCATATAAAGTACATATTACAGCAGCCAGAAGGCCCCCAAATCAGCATAAATACATTGTGCTGAAAACTCACCAGTTCTTAGATGGAGAAGAAGTTTCAACACTTCAGAATCTCTCTTAAATATGTTTAACCTGAAGCAGTCACTTGGTAGCACCATTGTGAACAATTTGGCTGAATGCAAAGCTAGTCATTTATTGTTTTTTTTGTGAATCCCACCTACTTATTATTATTATTACATATTTATAAAGCATCAACATATGCTGCATGGATGCACAGTACACGGGTTTCTAAACTCTACATACAAAATTATAAACAAAAACAATAAAGAACTAATGCAATATTAGGAACATTTTCTGTGGATGCCTGTGTTTGTGAAGTTAGTCTGTTTGAAATTTGTATAAAGAATACCAAGAGTCCAAACGAGGAGCTGTAATTGTAAATTAGGAACAATGAGTATCTATTCATTTTGTGGTAGTGTTTCTTAGATATGGTGATGGGCAGGAAAGCGTTAAAGGCTACTCAGCAGGGAGCCCCGTGACTCAGCAGAGTGGAGCAGCAACTGTTCATACTGATAACAAGGAATTCCAGGAGGAGCAGGAGGGTGGAGTGACCACAGAGTAGTGCGCCTTTTCTCAGTCATCAATAGCTCCACAGCACAATACTGACACTTATTTTATGGATATAATGACTGATATTCCCTTTGTGGCGTTTTGAAGGAAGGAGTAAAAGCATCTTATGTGTGATCATTAAATGCAAGTTAAAAGTTGAAAGAGTTCATTCCCTGCAGGTAAGGTGCTACTTGCCAAAATACGGCACCGGTGGTAATGGGGGGGGGAGGATAACTGAGGTCTCCTGTTTTGGTCTACAATAGCCATCATTCCACTATGGCATTTGGGAAGTGTAGTTCAATAGCATTAGTAAAACAGCATATACAGGTGGAGGTGCCCGGATGGCAAGTCTGCTGGCTCAAGTAACCCCTAACTGTAGGGAGGGAAGTGGAATGTGGCAGTGACCGTTAAATGGCGATCCCCTATGGTGTTTGTCTCTAAAAATGTGATTATAGATGGGGGAAACCCATTATGTAACAGCCTCTAACTCTGAGGCTCTGTATGTATAGAATGGCAGGGAACAGGGTTTTAGGGGTGACAAGCTTCTTAAGGTGAAAAAATGTTCTCTATTTCAAATTTGTATGAGAGGCAGTGTGGAATAAGTCTAGTCAGTGGAAACGTGTGTTTTCATTTCCTATTTATATATTTATTTTGGTGTTACTGTTCCTTTATGTCTGTATTGCATAATTATCCTTGACTGTAGACCCCCATTCTTTCCTTTTCTCCCACCCGGGTCACTATTTTTTTGACAAGTTGTTTGGGCAATAGGGCAGGTCATGGTTTTATTAATATTCTCACATAGAAAACAATACAATACATATTTAAATATGTGGCACTGCATTAAGAGAGATCCCCCAAAAATCCACAATTTCCCCTTGGGCTTCTCCTGCTGAAACTCAGTGATTTAAGAGCAAGACAAGTGTTAAGGGAGTGAAGTGTTTATGTTTATGGCCCTGACAAATTTAACAGTAACCTCAGTTTGTTGCAAGTGATAGAAAAAGCATGAGGGACCCCAGGACCTTCCTGTGAACATTATGTCACACCCCTTGAGCTGCTATTTGAGTGTTTCCATGTGTGTATATTAACATCCTTGTGGCTATTTATGCATTGTTATTAATTTTCTCGGCTGATTTTCAAATTGTTCAATATTTACTACAGTCCCTGCTAGTGATGAGTCTATTACTGACCATTTAAATCTTTTCCTTACGCATGCCATTGATGGGATCCTTTCTGACACTAACGGCATAACTTTAGGCCACTTCAATTTGCTATTGATATGGCCTTGATATCTTTTAAACATCCCCTGTGATTATGAGGTAACCGTAGAACCCAGGCAGCTGCTTCTTTTATAATGAAAAACACACTGGCATATCCTATTATCAGAACATCATCATCTTCAGCTACTTCTCAATTGTCTTTTTAGGTGTCCGGGATTGCATATAAGAGCGGAATAATAACCTTTAAAAGGAGAACTAAAGCTTAACTAAAGAAGTAGGCTAGAAATGCTGTACATTATGTTTTGGGCTTCTGTACCAGCCCAAGGCAACCACAGTACTTTAGCAATAACGATCTGTGTCTCCAAAGATGCCCCAGCAGCTCCCCACCTTCTTTTCTGCTGATTCACTGCACATGCTCTGTGCTGCTGTCACTTAATGAACTAAGGGACTGATTCACAATATACAGTACACATAGAATAGACATGTCACAATATAAGACTGATTAGTAATTAATATAGATAATTATTACAGCACAGAAACCAGTGCAATTAGCACCAGAATTTAATAATCAGCCTTGTAGCATCAGTTTATATTACAGGCCACCCTCATTTTCTGCTTGATAATTAGTGATGACCCCTAAGCTTAGCTTCTCAACAACTGCTCAGAGCCCACTGAGCATGTGAGCGTTGCTGACACTTTCCAAGATGGTGACCCCCTGTGACAAATTTGAAGTCCTGGATCATAACTGCAGTATACAAATATGACATTTTTAGCCATATTTATTTGTAGGGTTTAGTTCTCCTTTAACTGTAACTGCATATGTGCATGGTCCCAGACAGCAGAAAGGAACAATTGAGAAATTACTACCTGCTGAGAACTCCCTTGGTGGATTTCGACTCAAAATGCCAATTCTTGTGTTTCTTTGACAAAATCCATCGATTTTAAGCCGGAGACTACACAAGTCTTCCGGACATGAAGAGAATACTGCTATATGCCACGTGCTTAAATCGGCCTGCAAATTTCAGCAGGCTGATTTTGCCCCTTTCTGGTCCTAGCCTAATGGTGGTCTGAATGATAGGGTAGAAATATAATCTGTGTGGTTTTCGGTGAAGAGGAGCACCTGTGATCATGATCATGATGAACAAAGACAAATGGGCATTCCCTAGTGACTTTCACTTATCACCCCGAACCTTCTCGTCTGTCTCTGCCCTTAAAATTCTTTGTGGAATATGTGCAACCTTGCACTTTGTAGAAATATATGCCCCACATTGCCCCTGTAAAAGTAGATATCAGCAGCACACTGTAGATTTGCATAAGCGTGAGATTTATTGTGTCAAAACATTTCAAACAGGGCAACGTTTCGGTCCACCCGGGCCCTTTATCAAGCCAGGTCCTTTATCAATCAAGAGGCTTGATAAAGGGCCTGGGTGGCCCGAAACGTTGCCCTGTTTGAAATGTTTTGACACAATAAATTTCACGCTTATGCAAATCTACAGTGTGCTGCTGATATCTGCTTTAACTGGATTATTTGACCCTGAAGCAGGCGTGGGTCCTTCAGTACAGCACCTGGTACAGCAGAAGGTATTTATTCGGGGTTTTAAGCTCTCCACTTCTGACATTCCATTCCACATCGCCCCTGTAGACACACAAAAGACAGCTAAGGTTCTTAGCTCTGTTTGTAGTTGTTTCATGTTTGTGTAGACAGTCCCTAATAAGAACATTTACTGGAAATAAATCTTCCAAAAGGTTCAACAGGGCTCAGATTTTTGGTCGTGGGGGCAGTTCTGAAGAATGGGTGAAAACTCTGAAACCTGTGATTAAAGACTCTTTCTGGGGTATAACGTTATAGGAAAAAATCTGCAGGCCTAGGGGAGTCTACATTTTGGGTGGCCCTGAACAATGGCTTTTTATAATGTGTGTGTATGTGGGGGGGGGGGGTCGGATGGTGTTTTTACTGTAGTGGTGATGTCTGTGTCGACTTTTGGCCATAACTACAGTTCACAGAAGAGGCATGTGCCTATGTGCAACAGTTGGAAGGGGTATCATGGCAGCAGGGGACAATCAGGGAAATTTATTGCAGAGGGTGGGATGTGAGGTAGGGTTGGGAAGGAGGGTCCTGCCTTGCATGCAGTTAGCCTTTGGTCCAGCACTGGGCAACTCTCTGGGTGCATGGTAGCGGTGAGGCTTATATGGGAAACTAATAGGATCAACAAAAGGAGTGGGGGACATAGCAGTGTATCAAATGCAGTCTAAATGAGGTTAGAAATGATTTTAGAAATGCTACGGAGAACTTCTGGAGTAAAAGGCAAAATCTGTGGGTGCAGGTAGGGCATATTAAGGGTTGGTTAAAGAACGCTTATGCATCCATTGGGTTATTTGGGATCTAGAGCCTTCTTAACCTGAATGACACAACTATGGTTCTCCTATGCTTTCTAGTTGTTTCTTTTGTGAAAATATCCAGCATCACTTCCTGCTGAGCATTGGCTACATTGAATTTTGAATTTCTGATTTGTTTTCATTTGATTTACCCTAAATACCTTTGTAGACTTTCACCCCTCAACAATTGGCACTAGGCAGCCAGTTTATCCAGTCAGCCATAACTGAGGTTTGTTTGTAAACACTGCTTTCAGCCTTTATTTCCAGGGGGGGAGGGTGCAGGTCTCGACTGGGATTCAAAATAGGCTCTGGCATTTCAAGTACAGAGAGGCCCAAACGGGTCCCCACCAGCCCACAAAATAGTGACTGTCTATGGCATCTTACAGCAGCCCAACTGGCATTTGCCAGAACCCACAAATTGCCAGTCCGGGCCTAGGGGTGGCACTGAGAAGTGTGCCTTGATTTACAACACTACTACTACAATACCAGGCACTTTTATTTCATTTATTTAATGATTGACATTCCCTCAGGGTGTTCTGATGGTAGGAATACACACGGCATTAAATAAATGCATATTAAAAGTTGAATGCGTTCACTGTAGATAAGGTGTCTTTAAAATGTAGCACTTGCTGCAATGACAAGAGGGAAGTGTAGGGTTGTGTAGTTGTGTTGAGCTACTATTTGCATCATTTCACAATGGCCTCCAGGAAGTTTTAGTTGAACAGCAGCAGGAGAGCAGCACATTCCTGACTTCAGTTCTTTCACTGCAGCAAAGGTCTCTGCATAGCGTCCCGCCCACTAGCCTGTGTGTGTGTGAGAGAGTGCAGGGCTGCACACAGCCGAGCCTCCCGGTAATATCAGCCAATGAGAGATTAGGATTTCGGAGAACAGTCAAAGACTGTATCGAAGAGGCAGGGTTTGGGCTGGTGACGTCATTTTAGGACGGTTTTTCAGAACAGGTGGAGGGCTCCGGGGTCAGTGGCAAGATCGGAAGCCTTGAGAACCCCCCCCCTTCAAGATCACCTTCATGACGTCAGAAAGGTATAGTCTTTCATCATAGGGAGGAATTGGGGAGTGGATTGTAGCAGTGACCTGGTAATTCTTTGGGTTCAGGGATATTGGAAGATGAACTATATTATACTGTCAGAGAATAGGAGATGGGTTCTTAGGGCATGTCTTTTTCCCAGCATGTGCATAAGAGGTACTGAAGAATGAGTGGGCTTTCATTTGCCATTTATAAGCTACTTATTGGGCAGATTAATGAACAGCACAGCCACTGTTAGAGAAAGGGCGACCTTACAGTATTAGGGGCTAAGGGTTCAGTGTAATATTTCACTGTAACTGGCCTGTGTGATTATGCATGTTCTGACTGCCTATCTGTCCCGCTGGGTTGTGCTCATTTACTGTATATATAGAAAACATTACATTGTACAGAGCTGCAAAACATGTTCGTGCTTTATAAATACATGCTAATAATAATTAGATTCATAATGACAATAATAATTATATATTAATTTCCGAGAAGAGATAAATCCTCCTGCCACAGGCCATCATTTCTTATTGCAGAAGGAAGTCTAACAGAAATGTTTTTATATCAAGAAACAGAATTGATGCAACTTAGTCTGTAGTTGAATCTCATGCCGTTAGCAAATATACCTTTTCTATTAGTCTGGTAAACAAGTGGTTTGATATGGTTTCATTATTTTACTATAGTGACCTATATACAATAGTAGAAAATGGGTTTGTTATATATCTTGCCATGCACTGCAGTGGACTTGCAGGCTAATGCAGGTTATTACAGCCTTTTATAGCTGGCTAATTTCGAGTTCTTGAATTTTCTCTGATTCCCCTTTTTGCTCTCCATTTCTTTGTGGGTTTCATTCTGGCTGTTCTAACTAACCACTCTTTAAATTGAAGCAATCCATGTTTTGGCATATTTTTCACAAAACCCTATTATTCCTGTTTTTAAAAAAGTTTCTGTTTTTCATTGCCCATGTTTCCTAATCGGCATGCTTTTTTTTTAAATAGTTTTTTTTATTTTGCTTTTAATGTAAAAAAAAAAAAAAAGAAAATAAATATCATTTAGAACATATGAACAGTGACTGTCACAACACAAAGGAAATCAAGTAACATCAGATTATCAAGGTGCATATCAAATTACACATAAAGTTCAGATATCTGGCAAAAAATACTTGAGGGTTAGTATCCAACCATGGTCCCATGTTTTTTTCAAACTTTAGTATGCCAATTTGTTTGGAGGCAATGCAACAGTTATCAATCCATTGTTGGATTGTAGGAAAATTGGGGTCCATCCATTTCAAAATCATTTACTTTTTTGCATAAAACATAATGGACGCCAAGTTATCCTTTCCTCATCTAAGTTGGACCCTTCAGCAGCTTATTGGCCTGTCTGTAGGGCCCAACTACAGGGTTGCCATATTGGGCAGATTTGAAAATCTCATCAGAAAAGGATCATATTGGTGCTCTATGTTCATTTATCCAATGGGTCTCCATTGGCCCTCTATATGATGGCCAATGTTTAAATCAGCCTGATTTAGCTCTGCACTTCGATGACCAAATCAGGCCCAGATCAGCTTGTTTGTTGACCTTGCCTAATTGGCAGATCTGCTTGTGTATGGTCAGCTTTAGTCAAGGGGGTTGCTAATTTATCAAGACACTAGGGACATAGACATTTAACTGGGGCTTTTCAATAACAGGGGGCCAGACTATGATACTTAAGTGCTCATGGAACTTTTATACATGCTGCACACTGACAGTGAAGAAACTGTGTTTTAACTCTTTGGAAGCTGGTGATCTTTACAAATTTCAGTTTCAAGCGGTATTGAGATGTGGGGCATTGTGGAATTGGGCTGGGGATGTACCTTGAGTTTGTAGGTCTAGCAATGCCCTTGTTCCTCTCATTTCATTATGCCATCATCTTAATCTCTGAAGCCTAAATATTACATTTTGTTATAGCTGTATTCCTGTTATGGCACTATAGACTCCAGCTCTACGTATCTTATTCTGTTCCTGTGAAGCCCTACTTATGTAGCTTAAAGGAGTTCCCGTTTGAGTACACTGTTAGTATGATGTAGAGCAGTGCTGCTCAGCTGGCGGGCCCCCATATCAAAGCCTGGTTGCTGTGACTGTCTGACGGCTTAACTTGTGTAAGCATTAAAATGTATCAATACTGACTAGCTCCTGCATTGTTCACATCCCGGATTTAGACTATAAAATCCTTATTGTTCACACCTGTAAAACACTGAATTATTCACACCTAAGACTGTACAGACTGTACAGTAAGTGTCTGCATTGTTCATCTGTTCACGCCTCTCTACTCTTCTTGCCCTATGTTGTATGTGTGCCATACTTTGCCTTCCCTGCTCTGCCTGTGTGTTCTATACTCTACCTGTATTACTCTGCTCACAGTTAAGCCATGTCAGAGTGTCTGGACTTGTAAATAACTCTATGATAGGGGCTGGTGTTGGCTAGAGGGTATCACTTTAAAGGGCACCTATCACAGCTAAAATCAAACACATATTAACAATCTGACCAGTACAACCTAAACACGTTTAATCAAACTACATATATAGTTTTTTGAAAAAAACTGCAGGTTTTAAAAAATTCCTTACTTTGTCAAATGGGTTCTTTCACTGATGGAGTCTATACTGAAACTATAACAGCGACTATAACATGCAAATTTCGGGCGCATGCTCAGATTGTAGCACTGCCGAGTCCTAATTTGCTTATGCAAATTAGGGGTGGGGAGGGAAATCGCGTGACTTTTCCTCACAAAACAAGGAAGTAAAAATGTTTTCCCCTTCCCACCCCTAATTTGGATTCGGTTTGGTATTCGGCCAAATCTTTCACAAAGGATTCGGGGGTTCAGCCGAATCCAAAATAGTGGATTCGGTGCATCCCTACTTTTTACAAAAGCTCTAGTAATGGTTTATAATTTTTTGCCACAATAGGGCCTAATATTTCATATATTTACATAGTTTATACATTTGCATCTGTTAGCTTTGTTTCAGACTAGCATACTTACTACTCCACTCTCATTGTTACATGTATACTGTTGCAGGAAAACATGTTTTTTTCAAAACGCATCCGTTAGTGCTGTTACAGCAGAATTCTGCACTGAAATCCATTTTTTTTAAAAAAGCAAACTGAATTTTTTGTATTTGATTTTGACATGGGGATAGACATGATGTCCATTTCCCAGGTGCCCCAAACAATGTGACTTGTGCTTTGATAAACTTCAGTCACTCTTTACTGCTACACTGCAAGTTAAGGTGGCTATACACTAGCAGATCTTTCCCTGACATGCCCACCAACGGCAGGGCCATATTGGGTTAATCCAAACGATTAACCGCCAAATGATCTGACCTTTCCCCAAAATGCCCACCAACGGCAGGGTGATATTGGGTTAATCCTCCTTGATCGATATTTTGTCCAGATTTTTTTAGCACATGTAGGGGGCCCTCCAGCTGTTAACCCCTTACAGGAAACAATCGTGAGACGTTGAAATTCTTTAAATAAAAATGTTTCTGATTTATTGGAAATAACAAGGATTTTGTACAGACATGCTTCTGGTCACACACAGTCATGCAACATCAACTCCTGTGTCCCAATTGTTCTTAGTTTTCCACCACAGTTTCCTAGGGCCTTTCCCAGATCTCAGGCAGGGTTAACTCTTACCATTCTGGACTCGTCCACTACTTGGTTCGGTAATCCGGTGCACCTTAGCACCCCTTTACCATTCCGCCAAGCCTTCCCGTCTCAGTAATACGGTGCCACACCAGCACCCCTTTACTATTCCGACCGGGACCCCTCACAGTCCTTCTTCGTGCCTCAGGCCTCTTAACCCTCTCCTGTGTCTTCCCTATATTCTGGGTCCCTAACTTGTGGGGTATCCACGGAAAACTAATTTCCACTATACTCCTAGGTGGGGCAAGGAACTACCCATACTAACTTTCCTACCTCAGACACCTAGTGCCTGCTAACTATAAACTACTATGCTAAGTTCTTTCTTACTTTCCTTCTGTTGTAGCTCTTCTTCAGGACTGCTCCTCTTCTGACAGCATCCTCCCATTCAGACCCGGACTCTAGGGTGTGCCCTTCTTTTATAACTGCCCAGCTTCCAGTCACTGCTGTATCACTTCCTCTACATGTGCTGGTCCTCATTTTGTTCATGTGCCTCCCACCTGCTAATGGGGAATAAATCACACTTTCTTACCCTTGAGCTCCACCTGCTGGCCATTCACTCAAATAACACTCAACAATTTTTAACACATGCTCACACACACTATTCAATCAACTTTAAATCACAATACAATTACAACATTTGGTTCACCCTCTTACACTCGCGCCCAGTTGAATTAAGCACGTCCTCGTGCATACAGCAAACATACTAATAAAACAATGACCCAAATAATTGTGATGCACCAAACTTGTATAGAAATAGAACATGTTCTATTAGTTTCATAGAACTATTATTTTTTAGAAAATCAGTAACAAAAAGAAATTAGCTTCTTTGCATGAAGTCATTACATCATGACAACATAATAAACAATTCCCTCCTCAGGAATAAGTAGAAGTTCTGAAATAGAAAACAGTCAACATTGAAACATGTTAGGCAGACACATAATACTGTAACTTTCAACAATAAAGTTCAACTGAACAAAGTCACTGGAAAAACAGTCCCAGAAAAAAAAACATTCTTCACCAGAATTTTTTTAAAGTCAGAGTCCAGCAACTGTCATCAAAACAAGATCAATTGCAGAAAATTACTGGAAACATGAATGAGTGTTGCGCCATTCTTTCAGGCCTTATACCATGCGCTGGAACCAGCGCTTGGTTACCTCGTGTGAAACATAATAGGCTGGGTGGGGCTTCTCCACTTTCAGGCCATCGAATCCCATGACATCCTTGCTGAGGAGACGTTCTGGAGCCTGTTTGCAGACACTCCTCACATGATGTTGTAAGACAGTGCGTCCCAGCCACCACTTAACCAGGCAACCCTTGACTTGGTCCTGGGCTTGTTGCCTATCAGCACTATCAGGCTGCTGTAAACTTTTGTCATCCAGCTGTAGATATTGCAGGATATCCTGATTGATCCACTCCTGCAACTGGGCCTCTACACGTTGGTAAACCCACCTCGGGGCATATGGCATAAAGAACCCCATCGCTTGTGCACTTCCATATTAATTTTTCTTTGCACTTTCGAAATGGCGCGGAATTTCCGTGGTGAGGCCTCTCCTGGAAGGACCCAGAACTCCCTGGCTTCCTCAGGCAGCATGAAGTCTTCCTCAGCCAGTGCCAAGGGGAGAATAGCCCCGGATTCAGACCCCATCTCACAATCTTCCTCATGGGCTTCGGTGTCATTCTGGACATCAGACACGTCCCACTCCTCACGCCATGTGGACTCAGTTGTCTCTCCACAGGAGTCGGCATGCTCACCCCAGTTAGCCTCGACGTCACTAGGGCCTACTGAACCGGAGTGCAGAGTGGTAGGTAAATCTAGCTGCGTCACAGTGGGGGTAGACGCGGCCGTTGCCGGTGGAGTATCAGGATGGGGCTCTTTCACCGGTTCGTTAGTTGGTAGAGTAGATTTCCCAGCCACGGCACCCTGTACAGCGGTACCTCCAGGAAGTGCAGGAGGCTCCTGTCCAGTAAACAGTAGCAGCTGCGGCTCTGCGACTACCACGGGAGCTGGCTGTAACTCTAGCTGCTTAATGAGCCGATCCACTATCTTCACGGTAGGCGGTAGCTGCTCCAGATAAAAGGGACCCATATAATGCTTACGCTTGCAGGTCCTGCAGCGCCCCTCGATTTCCACAATACCCCAACGCAGTTCAGCGCCGCAGCCGCCACAGATGGGGATTAGAAGAAGCTTGCCACGGTCAGTGAGTTTTTCCGCAAAGTATCCAGCCCACTGAAATCTGCGGCCGGTATCAATCAGCGGAGTGCTGGTAAGGGTTTTATCCATCGTGGTTACACTCACTTTTCACACTCACAAAAAGTTCTGCGTTCGTCAGTAGAAAGTGCTTACTCAAAATGGCGCCAAGTCCACGCCCGCAGCTCTATTAATAGTGACGATGCCCCACACAATATGGCCGCCAGCGTAATTCCTGTTCCTGTTGTCCTCCAACCAGAAACAGCGCCACCTTCAAACAACTGTCAAATGCACAGCTGTATAGTTCCAAATAACACAGTCCGTACCCTGCTCACAGCAGCGCCAAAATATGTAGGGGGCCCTCCAGCTGTTAACCCCTTACAGGAAACAATCGTGAGACGTTGAAATTCTTTAAATAAAAATGTTTCTGATTTATTGGAAATAACAAGGATTTTGTACAGACATGCTTCTGGTCACACACAGTCATGCAACATCAACTCCTGTGTCCCAATTGTTCTTAGTTTTCCACCATAGTTTCCTAGGGCCTTTCCCAGATCTCAGGCAGGGTTAACTCTTACCATTCTGGACTCGTCCACTACTTGGTTCGGTAATCCGGTGCACCTTAGCACCCCTTTACCATTCCGCCAAGGCTTCCCGTCTCAGTAATACGGTGCCACACCAGCACCCCTTTACTATTCCGACCGGGACCCCTCACAGTCCTTCTTCGTGCCTCAGGCCTCTTAACCCTCTCCTGTGTCTTCCCTATATTCTGGGTCCCTAACTTGTGGGGTATCCACGGAAAACTAATTTCCACTATACTCCTAGGTGGGGCAAGGAACTACCCATACTAACTTTCCTACCTCAGACACCTAGTGCCTGCTAACTATAAACTACTATGCTAAGTTCTTTCTTACTTTCCTTCTGTTGTAGCTCTTCTTCAGGACTGCTCCTCTTCTGACAGCATCCTCCCATTCAGACCCGGACTCTAGGGTGTGCCCTTCTTTTATAACTGCCCAGCTTCCAGTCACTGCTGTATCACTTCCTCTACATGTGCTGGTCCTCATTTTGTTCATGTGCCTCCCACCTGCTAATGGGGAATAAATCACACTTTCTTACCCTTGAGCTCCACCTGCTGGCCATTCACTCAAATAACACTCAACAATTTTTAACACATGCTCACACACACTATTCAATCAACTTTAAATCACAATACAATTACAACATTTGGTTCACCCTCTTACACACAAGCCTAGTTTTAGCATAACAAAACTTTGCAAAAAATACTGACGCATTTCAGATAATAATAGGAACGTGTCCGTGTAATTTTACCTAGCAGGCAAGTATTTTGGGCCTGCCACCGGCCAACAGTTAAGAAAAATGCTAGTAATGCATTTAAAGTGATACTGAAATGTTGCATTAAACTACTGGAGCGTTTTGCTTCCTCGCAGCTGATTGTATAATAATGCAGTCAAGCTAATGGTTCCTCAGTTTTCCTGGCTCTCAGACAATATTCTGTTCAATGTTTTTTGTTTTCCTGGATACTATAGAACGCACATCCATATTGTTCCTGACTGATTTTCAGACTTCCTTTTTCTTGGCTCGGATCTCCTGCTGTATTTACCTCTGCTTCCTTTTCAGCAACCGAGAACTGGAACATCTAAAGCATTTAGCATTTCCCTTCACTTGTTAATTGTCTTGGGGCCTGCACCTACACCAGTGATCATACTGGGAGGTGGAAGAAGGTATCAGGCTAGCTATATAAAAGTTCTATCTGGAAGTTGGAAGCCGGCATTTGTAAGGTCGCAGGCGGGGAGATGAAAAGCTCAACCCGCACCCCCCCGTGACCCGGAAAGGGGGGGTGTGAGGTCGGCCCGAACACTCGGGTATCGGGCCTGCCCGCACATCACTACCAAACAGCCATACACAGGCCATTATAAAGCAACAGTCTATGGCAGCTGAATGCAGCCCCAAGTTTCCAGATTGCCAGTCTGGGCAGGGTTGCCAGGTCTTTTTTATATATGTATAGGGGCCCCATAAGGACAATTTCAATAAATATTGGTAAAACAGCTCAACCTCTAGACATTTTAGTGGCCAGAAGATTTTTGCCCCAAAAGTGTCTGAAATTGAGGAAAGTCACTGGAAAATGCGAGAATGTTTAAGAGTAACGGGAGACTGGGGTACAGAGCCCAAAATCTGGTAATTCCCGACTTCTACACAAGTCAGTTCCATTGCATGCTGGGTACTGTAGTCTTACATTCAACTTGGCAAATTGTTAAACAAAAACTACATTAACCAAAATGCATTGGGGGATATCGATCGGGGAGACCCGTTGGAAGCCCCATACACATATCGGTCGAAAGGTCCAATATTGGCAGCTTTAATCTGCCCATGTATGGCCACCTTTAGATAAATATCACCCCTCCCAACCCCCACCCCAGCATCTCATCAGCAGTAGGGATAGAGGAAAAGCCAATAAGCAATTCTGCATAATAGTCTATACCATATAGTGACTCTGTAGGTTAGACTTTATGTCTCTTCTATGCAGGACTGTTTTCATGGTCTAAAATTTTGACAAACTCTATCTGCCTTTCTAGAAGGTAGGCATTCCATAATCATTCTAACTAATTCTATGCACGGACCATTATCATTATCAAAATAATAGTGGTAGGCTTATATAGTAATAAGTTAAATGCCTAGACTGTCAGTGCAGTTTTCAGTAAACAGGAGCACTGGCCCCATGTCTCAGGTAAGTGATTATAATCACTGAGGGGTACCTAATGTTTTCCCACTCTCCTTTAAGACATATAGGGTTATTGTTTCATTAAAAGTATCTGAACAAAAATTGTATGAACGTGGAAGCATTGTCAATGTCATAATCAATGTGATGTTGTACCTGAGCAACTTGTGAATAATCTATCATTATATAGACATAGCTTGAAAGAAATATTGCCAGTGATAATTTATTAAAGTGCTAATTGGTATTCCCCCCCCGCCAAAAAAAAAGGTGCATTAAGTTCCCATTATACCACCAAAATGCTTAACGATGTTCTTCCTAAAAAGAATGTGCCCCCGGTTTTGACGAAGGTGCTATCAATACCTATTTTAGCTAGCTGATTATTCTTTCCCTTCCCTGATTCTAATGAGGAAATAAAAACATATGAGGTTGGGATGAAAGATGCAGATTCCCTGCTTGCTGCTACTGAGCAACTATGACTATGGACTGTTTTTAACATTGAAAATGGCATCTGAATTTAGCCAAACACTTTTACACATGAATATTTTTAGGAACCAAAGACTGACAAAAAAGAAAAAGATTTTTTTTAGTTTTTTTTAATTTTTATATATATTTACATTGAGATTCCATTGGTTTTAGTGCCTGATGCAGGCAAAGAAAATACAATTAAGATGTTTTATGTCAAAGACTTTATAAAGTCATGCTATAAAAGTGAGTTTTCATCCTATGTCTTTTCTGAAGTTTGCATTATTTCTCTGAAGGATTAGACCTTCCTTCTCTTATTTGAAGGACCGTCTTCAGATTCTGAAATTTTGATAAATTCGCCTCCACATTTCCTCTTGTGTGCCTTGGTAGCTGGTTCATAATCCTTGTTACTAATTCTCCACAGGGGCCATTGCACTCCCACCAATGGCACTTCAGTAGGTCATATTCATCCTTAAAATCAGGGTAGGCCTATATAAAAATAAGAAAAGTGCAAGGGGAATCATGTTTAATAGAGTAATAGAATTAACAGATTGCTTCTAGTATAGCAATAAATACAGTGTGTTTAACCACTTACCATAATATTTGCGCCAGTCAGTCTATTAATACGCCTCTTGTGGTAGTGAAAGGTTGGTCCATGACTTCTATCCCTTGATTTACTGGAAAACTGATGTATGTGTATCATTTCATGCAGGAGGATCTGTAGAGTACAGAAAGATTGCATTAAATCGATGTTGTTACAAGTTTCTAATGTACATAAATTGGCTGAGCGATTGGAAGTCTTTAAAGCTGAAGTTGGTGTCACAAAAATACATATTGCAAATATGGAGAAAAAAGGAATAAGAAGCAAAATACTTACTTCCACTGTAGTCCTCCTTGGCCGTAAATCAAGAAAAGGCTTATTTAGGCAAATTTTCATCTTTCCAGTACTGGTTTCTAGGGCAAATCCAGACATTCTGCAAAACACAATGTGAATCTTTAATACTCAGAATTAGTTTTTACCTTTACTGTGTCAAATTACTACGTGATTTTTTCTATTGTTCAATTATACTTGTTTTCTTATATAATATATGCTTTTTGTTATTAAATGCTCTATAATCTACATCAGTGAAAATATCTATAATGGTAAAGTACAAACTTGAAGTTTAACTCAAGACTTACTCAGAAATTCTGTTACTCCATTTCAGGTCAGGTTCAGGCAACTTTCCCCTAAAGAATTTAACATTAAATTCCTTATATAGGGCATTAATGTCTGGTTTGGGGTCCAAAGTCTCCCATTGTGGATCTATAACTGAAAGTTCCTCATGAATTGGATTGGGCATTCTATTAGAGTGATCTCGCAGTTATGCGAAATGTATATTGCTCCATAGCTGCTGTTCTCCATGCATTGCAGTCACAGAAATGATCTATTACATAGAACATATACATATTTGTGGTTTTACATGAGTTATCATTGAAATATTTGTTGAACCTCAGTACTGACTTTCACACAAATTTATAAAGATGCCCCTAAGACTGCAGAAAGGATTGTTGGCCTTTTTTTATAGCTTTTATTTTTGGATTTTCAAGGTTAAACAATAATAAACATGGGAAGAAAAAAAAATTAGGACATAATTGTGACACGGTTCTGTGGGTAGTGGATGGGGGGGGCTAAAGGTTGTGGGCTACCAAATGGCCAGCTTATTTAAAGAAATAAAGAATAATTTTAGTTGTGAGGCATAACTTGCAGAAGGATTACAAAGGAGTTCAACAGTATCCTGTATGGGATTGGGACATACAATTAAATACTATAGGGGACTAAAATGCTTGGCAGCATCCTCTGTGCCAGCCTGGGTGAGCATATGTGTGGTACAGACATTGTTTGTTGATTTCTGTAGTGTATATGTGTGAGCACATGATTCTAGGATACCAGAAGAGTATGGTAGCACAGCACTGAGAAGACAAGTACCCTGGACTGGTGTATTTTTGGATGAAAAGGCGCTCATAACAACTTTCACTACCCACAGCGCTGCTGTTTTTCCTGTCATATTTCTGAATTTAATTATGCACAAGCACAATCTAACACACTCTCTCTCTCTTTTTTTGTCTTTTTCCATGCATATTTCTGGAACCAACACTCCATCCTTCTGAATCTGGTGAGTGGCAGACTTAAGAAATAGTTCTTTCCATGTTTGATGCATACATGTCATTTGAGGTGTAACTTTTAAATTCACAGTATAATATGGATGTAAAATATAATGCAGATTATTTAAAAACATCAAAGTAAGAGTGAGTACATTGCAGGAATCACAGCTTATTGATTGCGGTGAGATGTGACTTCAACAAGTGATACCTCCAGCCTCAGACTGTTGCACAAAAACAGGCAGTATTTTAGTATTTTATTGTCAGTATTTTAGTTGCCCCTATTCAGTTATGCTACAGGTATGGGATCCATTATCTGGAAACCCGTTATCCAGAAAGCTCCGAATTACGGAAAGGCTGCCTCCCATAGACTATTATACCCATTATAATCAAATTATAATTTCCATATTCTATAATATCTATAATCTTTATAATCCTTATTAGAAGAAGAACCAGCCTATTGGGCTAATTTAATGTTCACATTTTCTGGTAGTCTGGTAGACTTAAAGTATGAAGATCCAAATTACTGGAAAACCCAAGGTCCCGAGCATTCTGAATAACAGGTCAACTACCTGTATAGCCTGCCATGGGAAAATGACTGGCAATCTGTGTATTCTGATAAATGCCAGATGGGCTGCAGTAAAATACAATTGCCAGTCACTATTGGACTGTGGGGAGGGGGCTGTTGGACCTCTGTTTACTTAAAATGCCAGGGCCTATTTTGATTCTCAGTAATGACCTGGGTCTTAGCAACAAAAAGTGGGAAAGTAGCATGCAATCACTTCTTGTGCCACAGTCATGTGTAAATGTCATTGGATAAAATTGGAAACTAACTGAGACAGTTCTCCATATTTTGTTGCAAAGGCATTACAAAAAAAATCAAATCTACAAGGGTGAAAATTGAAATTATGAATTTCCAGGGTGATTTACAATAATCCTGCAGACTGCAGTGCTCTAGAGTCATCCTTCAACCACAAGTCCTAATATCACCTGGAAGTTGTAGTTCACCAACTACTACATACATAGTAACATAGTAACATAGTAAGTAAGGTTGAAAAAAGACACATGTCCATCGAGTTCAACCCTTTTTTTTTTTATTTTTTTTATTGACTACCTATCTGCCAGTTGATCCAGAGGAAGGCAAAAAACCCATCTGAAGCCTCTCCAATTTGCCTTAGAGGGGGAAAAATTCCTTCCTGACTCCAAAATGGCAATCGGACTAGTCCCTGGATCAACTTGGACTATGAGCTATTTCCCATAACCCTGTATTCCCTTACTTGCTAAAAAGCCATCCAACCCCTTCTTAAAGCTATCTAATGTATCAGCCTGTACAACTGATTCAGGGAGAGAATTCCACATCTTCACAGCTCTCACTGTAAAAAACCCCTTCCGAATATTTAGGCGGAACCTCTTTTCTTCTAATCGGAATGGGTGACCTCGTGTCAGCTGGAAAGACCTACTGGTAAATAAAGCATTAGAGAGATTATTATATGATCCCCTTATATATTTATACATAGTCATCATATCACCCCTTAAGCGCCTCTTCTCCAGCGTGAACATCCCCAATTTGGCCAGTCTTTCCTCATAGCTAAGATTTTCAATACCTTTTACCAGCTTAGTTGCCCTTCTCTGTACCCTCTCTAATACGATAATGTCCTGTTTGAGCGATGGAGACCAAAACTGTACGGCATATTCTAGATGGGGCCTTACAAGTGCTCTATACAGTGGAAGAATGACCCCCTCCTCCCTTGACTCTATGCCCCTTTTAATACAGCTCAAGACCTTATTTGCCCTTGATGCTGCTGACTGGCATTGCTTGCTACAGCCAAGTTTATCATCTACAAGGACTCCAAGGTCCTTTTCCATAATGGATTTGCCTAGTGCAGTCCCATTAAGGGTATAAGTGGCTTGTATATTTTTACATCCCAGGTGCATGACTTTACATTTATCAACATTGAATCTCATTTGCCACTTAGCTGCCCAGATTGCCAGTTTGTCAAGATCATGTTGCAAGGATGCCACATCCTGGATGGAATTAATTGGGCTGGATAATTTTGTGTCATCTGCAAACACTGATACATTACTTACAACACCCTCCCCTAAGTCATTAATGAACAAGTTAAATAAAAGTGGACCCAATACTGAGCCCTGGGGGACCCCACTAAGAACCTTACTCCAAGTAGAGAATGTCCCATTAACAACTACCCTCTGTACCCGATCCTGTAGCCAGTTTCCTATCCATGTGCAAACGACTTCATTAAGCCCAACAGACCTTAGTTTAGAAAGCAGTCGTTTGTGGGGCACAGTATCAAACGCTTTGGCGAAATCCAAATAGATCTACTGCCCCCCACTATCCAGAATCTTACTTACCACATCATAAAATGCAATCAAATTCGTCTGACATGACCTATCCTTCATAAAGCCATGCTGATTGTTGCTCATAATACTACTGTATTCCCTGCTATATAAAAATGTTGCATCATTTACATTGATGTAGTCACGTTGCAGATCTGTGACCTATTTAAAGGTACTTGAACTGGTGCTATTAGTCTGGCAACTGGTGAACTGCAGTCCATGTACTGTGGATCTGTGAATTTTATGTTCATATATATCTTTATTACCTACTTTACTGACATGAAATACAGGTGTCATAGTGTGTCACTATGGAATTCTTAGGGCCACAGTATATCGTGAAATGATGGGTGACCGCTGAGTCTTAATTATAGTGCAATTTGTGCCTCTGCTGCTGCTGTCCTAACCAGGGGAAAAGGGTATATTTTCTAAAATTAGCATGGTATTTTAGGAAGTGTCCACATGGCAGATCTTTTTTCAAATGTTGGGAGGTATGCCACAACTGGAAACTGAAGACTGACTCTTCAAATGTAAGAAGGGTTGGGGAGCAACATAAGCATGAAAATAGTTCCTGAGGATGCCAACGAAGGGCTGTGAATTTGGTAGCCCCTATGTGGACTGGCAGCCTACCGGAGGTTCTGTTTTGGTTTTAATGCAACCAAAAGTTTTATCCAAGCCTGGAATTCAAAAATAAGCACCTGCATTGAGGCCACTGGGAGCAACATCCAAGGGGTTGGGGAGCAACCTTTTGCTCACGAGCTACTGGTTGGGGATCACTGATGTAGAGAGTGATATTCTGAGACAAATTGTAATAGGTTTTCATTTTTTATTATTTGTGGTTTTTGAGTTATTTAACTTTTTATTCAGCAACTCCCCAAGTTGCCGATCAGCAATCTGGTTGCTATGGTCCAAATTACCTTAGCAACCATGCACTGATTTAAATAAGAGACTGGAATATGAATAGGAGAGGACCTGAGTAGAAAGATGACTAATAAAAAGTAGCAATAACAACAAATGTGTAGCCTTACAGAGCATTTGTTTTTAGATCAGGTCAGTGACCCCCATTTAAAAACTGGAAAGAGTTAGAAGAGAAAGACAAATAATTAAAAAACTATAAAAAAATAAATAATGACAACCAATTGAAAGTTGCTTAGAATTGGCCATTCTAAAACATACTAAAAGTTAACTTAAAGGTAAACTACCCCTTTAAGGATTGGATACTGAGCAATGTTTTGCAAGGGAAATTGCTAAACTCAGTCTATAAACTGAGAAGAGTGCTTAAGTAGAGGATTTATGTACACACGCTATCACCAGCATGTGCAGTCATCAGAATGTGTGGAGAGAAAAGATAATATACATTGTGGGGGAGATGCAGGCACGACAAGGAAGATTCTCTAGAACTTCATTTGGAGAGTGGAACAGTTTAGACTTTGCTGAAACAGCAGCTGTTAAGGTAATGGAAAACTTCCAATTTCAAATGCCTCTGTATTAGAAATATTACTTCTACCTGGGATTATCTGTTGCAGACAGCATGGAGATCACATGGACTGGAACATGTTTAAATGTGTGACAGAAATGGCATATTAGTACAAAAAGTTGGACATACATCAGTTTATGTTTTACCCAAACCACCTGATATTTACACTCGTTTCGGTTTGGGTCTCATTTTTTGCATCTGTGTCTATGGTGTCCAAACCAATAATATCCAATGCTATAGTGATACTAAAATCTACAATTAATATAGATATTGGTATATATGGTTTCAGTGGGTGTGGGTGTGGTATTCGCTCTGGGTTTCATTTGGAGAGGTTGAACTTGATAGACTTTTTTCCAACCCAGCTTAACTATGTAACTATTATAAATCATTCTTTAATCTCACCATTATTCAGTTGCACGCTTATACTGGATACAAATAGTCAGATATTGCTAACCAGTTTTTTTCATATTGCATTGGACCAAATGACCTTAATTCTAATTAAAATGGAATGTGTACAAAAAAAAAACCCATAAAAACTTTGTATGTACAATATGTAGCAAACCAAAACATTTATCTTGGAGTAGTGATGTGCTTGGGTCAGGAAAAACTCAATCCACAGTCATCCCTAACCTGCAAAACATTAACATGCAGGACTCTAACTCTTAAAAAGTTGCCATTGTAGGACCTGCACCCAACCTGTACCTGTATTTTCCTGCTCTGTACCCTACTTGTGCGTGGGCCTCTGCTACCAAGAGAGGGAATATTTGGGAGCAGAGGAGGAGTGCATGTCCTCAGGCTGATCCCCACTGAACCCAGGTTTAGAGGGTTTTTACGAACTCACATATCACAACTTTGGAGATGGCATATACAGTAACAGAAATCCAAACAATTTAGCTGTCTGTGAAATTGTTTCATAGAACAGAAGTAATAGCAGTATTTTGGAGTTTTCTGGATAGCAGCTTTTTACATAACAGATCCCAGTCCTGTATTTTAATGTTGCTACATTAAATTATGATATTATAAAATGATGTCCTTGGGTCATACTTTCTTCCTAGCCTTAAAGATTGAAATGAAATATTTGCAAGTTCCAGTAGGTGGCAGACCATGACTAAATACAATTAAAAAGAAAAAATCACTACTTCTCTTTTGATTATATCTTACATTGATAATGATTTTTGTTGGAATTTAACTTTGCTAATGTAAGATGTAACTGTTTGCTAATGTAATTGGTGTAACTGTGATGGGTTAGCTGAGATGAGGGGCTTACAAATACACAAATACACTTTTATATCTGATATTCCACAATAGTTTCCCTGGCAACCAATGTCATTTGCCCCTTCCTCAGTTACATTCATTTTCACCATCTATGGAACGTTTATGGCTGTGGGTTCCCTATAGCCTAATCCTGATTTTGATGCAGACTGCGAGTCATCGTATTTACTTCCATCTATTATTTGTAAATGTGGCACTATATATTTGAACAATACAAGCGCCGGGCAATAGTGCAGTAAGTATACAAGTAAAACCTAAAAATATTGGTAATGTTCTATCTGGGTTTTTTTTTCTTTTTTTTTCTTTCTCTTGTATTTTTCCATTTGCTTTCTTGTTGTACTATATCCATATGTTTTATATTTGTTTGTTTTGTGATGTAACCTATGCAACCGGTGATACCGGTTTTGTAACATTATATTACAACTGCAATGTATAAAAAAGGAAAACTTTGCAAAAATAAATAAAAGTTACAAAAAAAAAAATATTCAAAAATAGTTAACATGATGCCTGTAGATTCTTTATCTTTAAGCACAAATTAACACATAGTTTTGCTTACTTTTGCTTCTCTTTATATTTCTTGCATTTAAATGCTGTACTTTTAATCACATGGCATATTTGGTTTGAGAACAGCCCCCTCCCCAACTCTCCTTTTTCATTTAACTGGGCATGGTTGTTATTGCCTGTTTATATCCATTTCTCTGTGAATATAGTTGGCATAAATCTTAAGTGTCATTTGTATGGCAGTGATATTGAAATATTCATTATATATTCAAAATATATTCAAATATTGCCAGGTCGCCATAGTGAAAAAAAAAAAAACCTTTATATTGTGTGTGTTTTTTTAATTATACATTTTCTGCACAAGCACATCACCTGTGTGTTTTTAAATATAGGTTATCTCATTCAGAAAGCGTCAATATATATACAGTAACAGTTCCATCAATCAATCCTGTGTGCTGTCCCATATATCCATGCTTTTTGAAAGTTCAAGTGAGCAGTTTGGGTGGCTTTTGACGAACAGATTATCAAAGGGTTATATCAACGTTATCCATAATAATCTTTGAGAAACAATGTGCCTGCAGCCAATACCAGGGCCAGATGGGAATCCTGTCAGGTGCCAGTGTGGCCCCTATCATTCAGTCATTTTGACAGTCAATGTAATACAAAATCTTAATGCATCACTGAAATTACTTATGCCATAGCTTGATGGGCAGTAAATTCTCCAAAAGTGGGCTTTCAACACCTTCTAAAAGGGTTTCTCTTGAGAGGTCTTATACGTTAAAAAATTCTCACTTCAGTAACCAAGCTTTTTTTTCAAACTTGTTTTTATTTATTTGTTAAGACATGAAATTCTTTATGGTTCAAATAAACAAATCTTTTCAAAAAGTGATAAAGATTCATGCAATTATAACAACAATACATAATAACATTTTAATAACAATTCTAACTTTCAGCTCTTCTGAGATCCTTATAAAGACCTTATGAGAGGTTATATTTGATAAGAAACCAATAATCTGTTATCTTGATGACTCCTGGGGGGTGCGTTATCTGGTTGATCTCAATCCTGCTGTAACCTTCTGAGGTATTGGGACGATTCCATGACCAATGGGATGTTCTTTTAGTGTTTTTAGATCATACCATGTTGTAAATCTAAATGTATAAACCGTGAGGTGTCTGATTTGTTGCGGGAGAGATTTTATGTATGTTATACATATGTTAAAGAATTATGTGGTGTTTTGTTATTTTTGTGTTAAAGCTTCCAGCCAGTTTGTGGAAGATGTCATGTAATTTTTGTTTTACCAACATTATGAATGGAGGTTCAGTGTCTAACCAATGCTGTAGTATTGTTTTCCTGGCTGCTGCCTCTAGTCTTCCCATCAGGTTTTTTCTGCTTTTGTTAGTTGTGTGTATAAAGTAGAATTGCTGAATAAGGCCCATTCTAGCTGTGTTTGGAGTGGTTTTCCAGCCATCTGTGCCCTGTATGAAACCACCTCCTGCCAAAAAGTTTGTATTATAGAGCAAGACCGTAGGTTATGTATTAGGTTAGCTTTAGGGGAGCAGCATCTAAGACATTTATCAGAGGAGAGATTACCCATTTCGTGTCTTCTGATTGGGGTGAGATATGAGTTATGAAGGATTTGGAGAGACATTTCTTGGTATCTACTGTCTGGGAGTAATTTCATGATGTTTATATGTTGTTTTAAGATTTCATTGCTGTGTGTATGCACACTGTTTTTACTATGACTTTTGTACATTATATAATTTGGAATAAACATTTAATATTCTATTATTCTGTGGGCTTTATTAAGAGTGTGATGACAGTTTTATTCAGTGATACCACTGAGTTGTACAGCATTCAAATATTTATTGCAAAAAGTGCACTTTACTAAGCACTTTCTTGGGTGATCTACACCTATTATTGTCACTCATGCCACATGTTTCTAAGTATGCCAAACTTATTCAAAAGAAGGGTCATTGCTTTGGTGTGCAGCTAATTATTTCTGGGTGCACATAGTATTTTAAAGTCCAAAAGCAGTTGCCAAGTTCGTACAAATCAGTATCTTTTATTATTGGCCATCGAGCAATTATGAGTGATGCTTCAATGTTCAGAAAGACACATTTCTTTATTATATACTTTAAATTGACTTTATGGAGATGACCTTCCTGTAATTTAGATCTTTCTGGATAAACCATTTCCGGATAAGGGCTATTATACCTGCATTATATTTTGCATTATATGGTGTATGATGTAAAGTTATTTGTCCTTTCCATGCTATACATCGCTCTTTTTACACACTAAAAGACACAATTATTAAAAGTTGAGATTGTAGATTTTTCTGCAGTCCAAGGGAATTGCTGCCTAAACACACAAATTTTAATATATGCATGTTCCTGTTTTTCAAACTAGATTTTTTAAGAATTGTCAGATGAAAGAATTGCAAAAATGTGAATTAAAACTCTAGAACCTGTCAAGATTCCATCCCTTGTTATGTTCTGCTGAATATACTTTTTGCCTATTGTTTTATTCATGTAAAATCTATGATTTTTTTTCTAAAGCTGAACAGGAAGATACTTGTTTGGTTCTTACAAGGCAGATACTATACTATACTATACTTTACCAGTGCATGTATAGCCCCTCCCTGTATAATGAAGTCCTACTTAAAAAACAGTTGCAACAGAGGTTGAGGGGAGTGGGTTGTATACTGGTAATTTAATTATTACCTTGCAAGGACCAAACATGGATTAGCTTCAGTTGCCCTGTTTACATCAAGAAATAACAAAAAGCATAGATTTTCCATGTTTAAAATTATAGGCAAAAATGATGTTTAGCACAAGCCCTGTTTATTGAGCAAGGAAATATATAACCTTTTAAACAAGCTGATGTGCAGTCATGGGAAAAGGTGGCACAGGTTTCATTGTGTTTTTTTTTTTTTTTCAAATTTAAAAATTAAAAAACAGCTTCAATGTGTTGCTAGGATAGGTTCCAGTAGCATGTCATGCTTTTTTTAAACATGAATGAAGGTCAGAAGTAAACCCATAACTTTTAACTGTATTCTTCCCTCCTTTATATGGATTGTCCCCATAATATGTTTGTTGTCTCTTTTTGACTTTTAAAAAAATAAATATTTTCAGCATTCTCTGGACACAGGATCATCATCTGTTATGTGTGTCCCTGGCAATTAACCTTGTATAATAAGTGGACGTCTGTATTTTAATCCAACACTTTGTATGCCTTTATCTGCCTGTGCAGTGCTTGGCTTCTCATCATCTGTCCTATCCTGCTGGGCTTTTCTTGCTTTCTCCCTCCTCATCTGTCTCCTCTCGAGGGACCGCAGGTTACAGCTGAGCCTGGACTCTTTCAAAATAAACAAAGCTTCTCCTGTCTCCTCCCCCATTTTTGAAACGCCCCCTACTCCTCCATAACCCTATCTCGCAGCAAATCCCCATTCTTTTGTATTCATGTAAAATATACCCACAGTGTAGCACAGGAAACTTCATTAAATAAAAGGATGGATGGGTGTAGGAACCTGAGAGTGAAAATGAATGGTGTGTACTAGTCCTCAGATCAGGAATGGAAAGGTCTGTCTACTGATTTTCACCATCTCAGACAAGAAAAAAGAATCCCTTCTGCCTTGTTTCCAGCTTTTCTTGTGGCATAAAGAAATCCAGATAGGTGGAGAGACGACATTAGTAGAGGTATGATACCTTATTTACAACAGGAGGTGTGTGTGCATTGAAGAAAGCCAAAGCTTTTTTTTGATGGGAGATGTTTTTTTACATAAATACAAAAGAATTTACAATATTCACATTCTCTTTATACACTGTGTATGTGGCCTGTGCATTTACAATTTGTGACTGTATTGTTTTATTGCATAATTGATTAGTCTATCCTACCAAATAGTACCTTGACTGATACTGGTACAGTATGAGATTTTGTTGTGTGTAAAATGTCGTCCTAATGCTGTAATGTAGCATCTGATACTATAAAGCAATACATTTTCTTGCTATTGTATATAAAGATGTGCAACATTTGGTGTTTGAATGAGTAAGTCTGTCTGTCTTTTTAGTTTTTCATACCAAAATGCTGTATGGAGTCCAGACCATTGTGTTACTTAAGATGGCAAATTTCCCATTAAGTTAGTTATTTTATTATATCTGACTTGCAAGTTTAGCCTTTAAACATGTGCATCTTAAAGATGTTTAGGCTTTACTTTTTCCACTTATAACCAGTAGCTGATTAACAAACAACATAACATTTGCGCCTTTAGTTGGTTATTTGTTACATATTATAAACAGTTGTTTAGAATTGTTTCAAATTCGTTATCCAGTAATTGTGGAAATCACATTTTTTATTGCCTCCAAAATAACACTGTTAACCGAGCATTGTGCTTATTTAGGTGGAATATGCTTATCTGTACTTTTATCTGTACACCAGTTTACACAGACTGGTTAATAGTAATGATTTTCAGAAACGTGGCAAATATTTGAATGTTGAAGTAGGTATGTAAGGATTGAAATGTTTATCATTATTCTAATGTGCTTTGTTTGCAGAAAGTCTCACTTACTTTATTTAAAAAATGGAATTGAAATAATATATTTGCAATGGCATAATGATTAAGCATGTATCCTGAGAGTTGTAGTTGACACCACGTTTTGGTGCACCGTATTGAAGTGCTTTACTAATGGGTGTGTGCTACACCAAAACGCCATTAAACGCTGGTACACTGTGACTATGATTGACAGAGATATGTGCACACCGTATATTCAAATAAGTGCACGTGCAGTGGGAAGCTTTGTCTCACAGGCAGCAAGAGCATTGGGCGTAAGCAAAACCACACGTGACTCCTCTCCCAAATTCACTTTAGTTTGGGTCTGGGTGCTCCTGCAGCAGTGCATTCAGTGATGTCAGAGTGTCAGCAGAGTCAAGAGCAGATATCAGCACAGATCTGAAGGGGTGGTCCAGCCAGCACTTGGATTTCGGTGAATCCTACTTAAAAAGGCTTGGATTCTGTTTATTCCTGTTGTCCAATTGTGGCTAGCTAAATGCACCGAAAAGATTGTCATCCCCACTAAATAACTAAAAAAAATTTGGGGTAGAAAATGAAAAACAATAAATGTTAATATGTAAATATTGTTAGCAAGAAAATACACTCTAGGGCTTATTTGTAAACAATGGGCATATTCACCTGGCAACAAATCGAAAGTTTGATTTCAGTGTTCAACCTGTAGCTGCCTGTAAAAAGCCTATCACTCATTGGTTGCAAATTTCCCTAGTTTTTATAAATGAACCCACTGTTTCTGTAAAGGTCATGTTGGATTGCTGATTCAGCAGACCCACCATTTGATTACTTGGGCAGATGTCAAATCAGGTATTTTTTCTGCCAGTGGAAAAGGACAGTTTGCTTCTACCTGCAACAAATAGCACAATTGAAACCCACTAGTGGGGAAACTGAGCGTAGAGTAGATTTGTGTTTTCTCTGCTATTGGGAAAAATGTTTGGTGTGACATTTAGCCTTAGTCTTAGCAAGCCAAATCTTTTACCTCTTTTACTTTTTGTTTGTTCTGTCACCATGTCCACTTTGTTGCCCTTTTCTATTTTAATTGCCTACCTTTCCCTCAATTCTTTTAATCTTAATTGCTATATTTGGGCTACATAGGCAAATTAGGTTGCCCACAGTGGCCATCTGAATTAGCCTTGATCTCCCCTGTTTGGGGAAAGGGACGGGAGACCTGTGGTGTCGTTGACAGTGACATGACTTTCAGTGCTCATATTATTGATGTACAGCTCTGGCAATAGGCCAGAGCTGAACAACAAGAGAGAGTACAATATTTCCAGAGTGACAAGTGGGTATCCCCTGGGAAATATTGCCTGTTTTTTTATGACTAGAGACCAGTGTCAAATATGCATAACAACCAGGTGTGGATTGTATGTTAACAACTAGGCATTCATAAGTAGTGCTGTATTCCAAAAATGTGTTGCTGTATCCTCAGAAAAGATATTGCTTTATCATGATCTAACTGTAAATTATGTAGTTATTTGTGTCTCACTTCAGGGTGAGGGATGAAGGCAGGCGGCTTACACCCAGGATATCGAGGCCTGGGGATTTTGAGCAGATGATTCTGTTATTTTATATGTAGTGTTTTTCTGTGAAAAAAACAAAACAAAAACTAAACAAGTCATGCCTTAATTGGCCGTTCACAAACTGATATTGGCTAGCAACTATTTCTGCAGTTTATTGACCCTAGATTCCTTGAAAAAACTCCTTGGGACCCTGGATAAGTCATTTATCGGCTACTTAGTGCACCTATAATGACTGCTGCACTTGTTTTAAAAGTCCCATGGGAAAAAATGCTATATAAAAACTATTCCCTTCACTATAGGAGGCAAAATAGCGACCACCTCAATTTGTATCTGATTGAGGCTTGGTAATGCAGGTATGGAATTCGTTATCTGTAAACCCATTATACAGAAAGCTCTGAATTACGGGAAGGCCATCTCCCATAGACTCCATTTTAAATGTTTTTTTAAATTATTTATTTTTTCTCTGTGATAATAAAATAGTACCTCGCACTTGATCCTAACTAACATTTGATTGATCCTTATTGGAGGCAAAACAATTCTGTTTGGTTTAATTAATGTTTAAATAATTTTTTGTAGACTTAGTATGGAGATCCAATTTATTTGAAATATTCTATTAGATTAGTGGCACTATGTGCTTTGGCTGCAGCTGGTCCTGTGTGATCTAATCTTTGCAACATGATCAATTCAATCTAAATTAGCCCACTATTTGACTGCACCGATTGGGCAAAAATCCATTAATTTTATATTTTAGCAAACAGTCTACAATTCAAAAGCAATTTATTAGTTGTTTACGTGGTTTATATGCCACAACTGACAAAAACACATGATCAATGCAGGTGTAAATAGATTTTGGAGGCACATTTATTGAAAGTTGAATTTCGAATTCATGTGAGGTTTTTTTAAATTAAATTCTATTAAATTCGAATATACTCGAAATTCAATATCTTAAACTCGCACTCAAAAACTCTTATTGAATTCGAATCAAATTTGACTAAACTCGATTCGAGTTTTTTCAGAGAAAAAACTTGAATGTCAGGAAGGCTATATATATGTCCAAATTGGTCCCTGGACCTCTCCCATTGATTTCTACATGAACTCGGCAGGTTTTAGGTGGCAAATAGTCGATTTAGAGTTTTTAAAGAGTGTGATAAATCTCAAAATTAGAATTCAAATTAAAACCCAAATTGAGAGTTCTGACCATAAAAAAAATTAGAAATTCAAATTAGAATTTTCAATTCAACCTGTAATAAATCTGCCCCTTTATGTTAAAGATTAATATATTTATAATTAAGGTATATTTACCATTTTCATGACCTCAGTGTGTATAAATCTTTCAAATATGTAAGTTTTTTTCTCCATCTTAGCATGTCTGTGTCGATTCTAGATAAACCACCCATCTGACATTTGTACAAAAAGTATCCATGTTCATGAAACCAACTCAGTGCCACCACTGGTCAGGGGTTAAACAGCTATTACTCATTTGTTTACATGTTGTTTTCCAATCTGCTTTAATCTTGAAAAAACTGTTGGCAAAACACCAGCTGTCCTGGGTTAGTTTAATGATGTAATCCTATGCCCGTGTGGTTTCTGTATACTTTGCCAGTAATCCAGATAGTAGTAGCAATGCTTTCTTTAACATCTCATTTTCTTCCTTATCAAATATCTTTCTTTCTGTAAACCTTTTCCGTTTTAAAGGCAAGTCTAAAACAGTGACTAGTTGGAAAAAGGTTGGCGTTTTATAGTTATCCTAAAATCTTTTTCGAAAGGAAATCACTTCTTTGGGTGTTTGTAAGGCAGAGCCAGCATATAATAGGGGGAGCTTTTCACCCACCCACACACATTGTGCACCCTACACAGATGCCGTTGTGAGCATGTGCTATGTATTTAGCCTGTTTCCTAATGTATGCATTAGCCTGTATTCTAACCGATCTTTCCAAAGCAGCTTTACGTGCTACTCTCTACAGGAATGAGACAGTCCTAAAGATAGAGTGACTGTCCTCAGAGTTCATCACTTATCAACCCAGGGTAACATAAGAATTATTTTAAATTAATACAAGCCCTTTAACAGTCCAGTGTTTTGTGAATTTGTGAATTGTGTTTTGGGTTAGTGCCCTGCTGAAAGACCCATGGTTTGCAACTCAGACCCAGTTTTCGGACACTGGGTTCAATATTGCCCTCCAAGCTGTGATAATTAGTCTAATTTCATGATGAGGTGCAAACATTGAATGCACCATTTCTAGGGGAAGCAAAGAAACTGATAAACACTACCAAACCTCATCCGTGTCTGATTGAAGGGCTGCTCTCTTTTTTAAGTATTTATTTTATTTTGTAAATAACTGTGCTTTAGCAGTATTGTGGCTCATCTGTTTCCTCTCCCAGAAGGATTTCTACTTATTCAGGTGAGGTTTTTTTTTTTTAATTGTAAGTGTGAAACAGGATAGATTGTAAAGTTTATCAAAGCCTTTAGCATGCTAGGCATTGCGCTTCTGACGTCACGTGCGTAACGACAAGTCGAGGCGCTCATTATGTGCATGTGTGCCCCGATATGGCTGCTGGTACCAGAAACTCCCCTGCAGGTGGCCTAGCGCTGGTGGGGGGCAAAAACTAGTTACTCCCAACTGGAGTGTGGGCTCTATCTATTAACCCGCACCTTTGGTTGGGGATAATATTTTTGCCCAACAGGTACCCTTTACATTTTATAAGAAATAAAAATAACATTAAATTAACCCAATTGGATTGTTTTGCTATCAACATGGAATCATGGGGTTTAGTAAGGATCCAAGAACAAGGTACTGTTTTTTATTATTGTAGAGAAAAATTAAGTCTTCTTGTGTCTTTCTGAAGCAGCTCTGGTTAGGGGCTTATTGTCTCTGTAAACTGTTCTAAATTCATAAACAGTGAAACCTCCACTTTAAGTCCCCAGATTTTAAGTTTCCCCATATTTTAATTTTTTTTATCTGTGGTCCCACCAATTTATAATACATTTCAATGGGTATTCAACAGATGCTGCTGAGAAATGTATCACCTAATGTAGCAAATTCTAAGAGTTCAGGACCTGTACCGGAATCACTGAGCTGCCAGACTGAAACCTTAGAGGCAGTAGCAGTAAACTTTAAACTTTTTGGAAAACGGTAAAAAAATAAAAGATGGAATTTATTTGCAAAAGGTCTATACTTCTGGTGAACAACCTGAAAACAACTGAACTGAAAAAAAAGTTTTTGGCAGGTTGAACAATCACTGTAAATCATTTTTAATATTTCTTAAAACTGAGTCGATTAGAGATGGTTTCCCATAATACTGATCTTTCTAGTGGATAACTGATCTCATTTACCTGTACTTGAATTGCATATCAAAATCCATGAGCCTGCCATGAGTCACTGCTCACTAGGCTTGCCACTGTTTTGGTGGTGTCACTGGAAGATGTGGAGAACCTGGTTTGGATTACAGGTGTAATTGTGTGGGCTGGTGACATAACTGTGACAACCAACGTCTAACTGGCTAGACAGGTTTAACAGTGCGCATAAATGTAATACTACTGGGTGGTATTCTTATTTCCTGCTGACCTCAATGGGCAGAAATTATACCACTAGGATTTTGAAATACAGCCGTAAAAGTGACCCATTACTTGAACAGCTGAATGCTAAGCTTGTTTCTGTATCTTCTGGGTAAGGAGGTATGTTGTGATTGAACGGTGAATGCCGGTAGTAGTTATTGTATGTAAACATGCAGATGTGAAAGTATTTACATGGCCATAACACAGCTCATGCCTATTTGCAGTTAAATCAAGGCTCTTCAGATCCTTTATTCTGATTGCAGAAAGGACATTTGCATGAAGTAAATGAACATTATTTTGATTTATGTTGCAAAAGCCTTTTTTTTTTTGACACATCATCAGTGACATTTACTTCTACAAGGTTATGTAATCAAGAATGCAGGCTAACACAGGCAGGACTTGAGCTTTACTCATGGAGCGTCAATGGCGGAGCTCACTCGGACCAAAGTGCCGTCCTGCTCGATCGCTGCTCTCGCGATATGCTGGTCACTCCTCGCTGGCTATTACATCAAAAACACAGACCGCTGTCAAGGCGCTGATCAAGAATATCAGGAATCCGGCACAATTAACATCAAGATTCGGCTTTATTCACACATAGAAGGATAACAGTGGAGGATGTACAATTCTAACGCGTTTCATGCCCCATAGCTGGGCACTTCATCAGAGGCAGGACTTGCTTTGATAAAAAGTCCTGTTTGGATTGAGTACTGGTAAGGGTTAAGCACAGGACAGCAGAGTATTTTTTGCTTGTTTGGCGATGTTGCAAAACAAGTAGATTGTTGCCTGATATGACCTCCTTGGGCTAACCAATATCAAGGGTCAATCGATCGACTCATAATAGGTGCCTATGCATGCTGTCATGAAAGGACCATGCCACATCAAAAGATTATGCAGCCCTGGCCCCAATGGGATTTTTAAATATAACCAATATCTTGCTGATTTACGGCCAGCAGCTCTTTACATGTGAAAGTAATTTTCTCTATTACCCTGATAACTGCTATTAGGACTTGTACCTTTTTTTCCGCCCTCCCATTCAGTTTGAATTCATTCAGGAAAAAACACAGCCTATTCCTTAAAGGAATTGTTCAGTGTAAAAATAAAAACTGGGTAAATAGATAGGCTGTGCAATATAAAAAATGTTTCTAATATAGTTAGTTAGCCAAAAATGTAATGTATAAAGGCTGGAGTGATTTGATGTATAACAAGTCAGTCAGATCACTACTTCCTGCTTTTCAACTCTCTTTGTTTACACTGACTGGTTGCCCTGGCTACCAGACAGTAACCAATCAGAGACTTGAGGGGGGGCCACATGGGTCATATCTGTTGCCTTTGAATCTGAGCTGAATGCTGAGGGTCAATTACAAACTCACTGAACAGAAATGTACCATGTGGCCCCCCTTCAAGTCGCTGACTAGCTCAGAGTTATAGAGCTGAAAAGCAGGAAGTTGGATTCTGGCTGTTTTATTAGACATCTGTTCACGCCAGCCTTTATATATTACATTTTGGCTAACTAACTATATTAGAAACATTTTTTATTTTGCACAGCCTATCTATTTACACAGTTTTTATTTTCACACTGAACTATTCCTTTAAAGGCACCTGTAATCACAGGTGCATGTAAATGCGCAATGCAGGTGGAATGCAAGATTCTGCATTCCACCTGTGATTGGTGCTTACGTGAGCCTGTGTGTGGACCCCTTTGAATGATCAGGCTGTGTTTCTTTCTGCAGTTGAACACATTAAACTGAACATGGGAGCACAGGAAAAAGCACTTAGGAACATTTACCTATCCTTATATATTATCCTTTAATATGTGTCGGGATGGAAATTTAAAAAATGTGATGCTTGTTTCAGTTTGAATAACTCTAGATGTGATTTGCAATGCATACAGGCAAGTTGCAGCAGAGATCCCTCTGCAGACCGATTTAGTGAGCAACACTTGATATTTATTTGACATGCTCATTGGGCTCTGAGCAGCTGTTGTGAAGCTAACGTTAGGGTCGTCACTAATGAACAAACAGAAAATATACTCGGATGAGTGGTGAAACGTTTTTAAGAAAAAAAAACTCTAAATATTCAGTTGCCTTTGAATTAATTCTACTATAAACTGTATTTCTAGTCTACTTTAGTTAAACTTTAGTTCTCCTTTAAAAGTTACTTATAAAATTACTTTTTTATATTTCATTGTGAAAAAGCTAACAGATGCAAAATTGTATTTTACAAGACACAATTTGTTCTTTTTCTCCTTCTTGCTCTTAAAAAGTATTTGTATGCTGTAGGTGGCTAGCTGAAATTTGCTGTAGAAGATATTTTATGTGAGTGAACTTCTGTTCAAGAAGGGATTGATCAGATGCCCCCTGCTTTGTAAGGATTCGGGCAGGATTCAGCCTTTTCCAGAAGGATTCGAATTCGGGTGAATCCTTGTGCCTGGCCGAACCGAATCCTTATTTGCATATGTAAATTATGGGCGGGTAGGGAAACTTTTCATCAAAAAAGAAGGATTTTTTCCACTTTTTCCTTCGATTTGGTTCAGTATTCGGCTGAATCTTTCATCCGGGATTCACCCGAAACCCAAATAGTGGATTCGGTGCATCCCTAATTATTACAGAGGTAAAAATATATTTATATATTTTAGCTGTTTTTTTAGAGTATAGGGGGCGAATCATAGTTTTTTCCATTGTTATTTTTATGTAGGCATTCTTCATCACTGCTTGGCATCTCTTTCATTCTGTGAGAGTTATTTATTACCTTCATTTTGTCTGTGCTCATTTGTCTTCTGAGGTCAGATGTGTTTCTTAAACATTTGGCAGCTGGGACACGTGCAACATAATGAGATAATTGAGTGTTTAAGAAGATCTTGCACCTGGGGCACATACACCAGGGCTTCAAACTGTCTATTTATTGGACAGATGGTTTTATAAGGGACCAAAAAAAAAATCATCTTTATTTCAAGGGGTTGAATAATAGGATGGGTTCAGCTGTCTAGGAAAGAAATAAGTCAAAATATAATATTTCTGTTATTCTTTAAATACGGGCTCGCTTATTTTTATTCATTGCTTAATATAATTCTATTATATTTATTGTAACAAAATGTTGCCGTAAACCTCTTATTTCTGGACACTTTGTGGCTATTTAAATAATTCTTGGATCGTTGTTTATTGTACTATGCTTAGTAGCATATTTGTGCATTGTTGGTTTGAAGAATGAGGGTAAAACTCCATCAGATTTTGTGGATCAGATTTGATCTGATCCGCCATGCAACATCACACAAAAGATTTTGTTGGATGCTACAAAATCTGACCCCCCCCCATGCTAGTTGGATCAGATAAAGTTGGATGGAGTCTTTTCTTCAAGCATTTACATCTGACAGTCAATATATTTCAGTGAGCACAAAAAAGTCTTTCTGACCCCATCTGTTTTTATTTTGTTGGATAAAGATGAAGCATGGAACGTTCACATCTGACTGTTGTGTCAGATGGAAGATTTAACATGTAGTTTACGCATCAGATTTTTCTATTATTTCCATTGTATTTTGACACGACTTGTCGGATGTATTTTGTTGATCCGGCACCATCCTACAAAAGTGATTGTGGAGTTTAGCACTTATTTTGTTAATTGCCACTTCTTTTTTTATGAAGTAGCTTAAGAAGCGTCAGTGGTTATTTCCACTATAGCAGCAGTGCCTAACAAAATTGATGCATTTCAGACTGTAGAACATGCAACACATATGGTATAGATAGAACTATATACAGTATACATACCTCCCAACTGTCCCGTTTTTTGTGGGACAATGACGATTTTGACAACTCAACCTGCAGTACCGGTTTTGTTACTGAAATGTCCCGACTTTCTCTTTGATCTCCTGCACTGAACAGCCAGAAAAAGATACATTGTTTCTAACTTACTCTGTACAAAAGGAGCCTGACTTTAGGGCAGGTCCACCAAATAAAAGTAATTTTGCCCAACTCCCAACATCCTCTAAAGCAATTAGCATCATAAGATGGAACCCATTTCGCTATATACACTGGCACTAAATACCACAGTGTAAGAATTTTATAGGAAGTTTCCTGAATGCCTGAGCTTATAGTGCAGTGGGCAGTTCTAAGAAGGATGGAATTCTAGTCTTCTTCCTCTAAAGTTAGGCCATCACATATTGTAGGTCTTTAGGTAAAATTACATTAGTCAACTTATCATAGAAGGTAGGTTACAACTGGTGAAAGTGACTGAATATAATGTTTAGTTTGTAAATAACGATAATGTTCTATTTGGAGAAAGTCATATTTCTTGCACAATCTAGTAATGGATATGACTTTCAATCATAAATAAAGTTATAAACAGTCGTTAATCCCCGTTCAGACCACCATTAAAGGATGTTGATGTGAGACCTGGGGGAAAAGTTGAATTGCCAAATAAACTTATAGCAGGGGTATGGTCAGGTATGAGGCGTAAAGATTTTTTACAATATTCCCAAACCCGCAGAGAGTGTTAAATGGATTCAATATTGGTGGGCGAACCCTTGGAAATAGCCATAACAAATTATATAACTGAATATTCAGACGGGCATGACATTTTACTACTCGACTCAAATGTGCAGCTTGGAAGCATTTGGTAATGTCAGGAATTCCTAAGACTCCTTTAGTTTTGTGTCTATTTGCAATATTGTGGGCCAGTCGAAGAGGTTTGTCATTCCAAATAAATTGTGAGCACACTTTGTGTAATGACTGGAGAAGGCTTTTTGGTGGATCTATCTGTAATGTTTGAAATAAATATCAGAAATGGGGTGACATCAACATTTTCACAGCATAAATTTGGCCTAATAGGGATAGGGAAAAGACTTTCCATTTGTAGAGAAGGGTTTTAACGTTAGCGAGCATAAGTAGATCGTTTGTATCTGCAGCTTGGGTATGTAGAACTGTAAGTTCGATATCCAAATAATCAAAATAGGGGTGTACCCATTTAAAATCAAAGTTAACTTGTAATAACCTGACTAGTGGTGAGGGGAGGTTAATCTTAAGTGCTTTAGACTTTGAGGAATTAACAAATAGGCAGGAAACCTTCCCAAATTTCCCTAAAAGATTAAATAGGTTAGGGAGAGATGTCATAGGTTTCATCAAAAAGAGAACCAGATCATCGGCATTTGTACTCAACAGATCCAACAGTAAAACCCAAAATATCAGAAGAAGCACAAATTAAAACTGCTAATGGTTCTATGGCCAATAGAAAGATAGTAGGGGACAGGGGACAACCCTGACATATGCCCCTATGATTTTTAAATGATTGTGAGAAAAGGCCTTATTTGCACAAAGCAATGTCAAATGGGGGCGTTTTGTAGTTCTAGTGTTTCTTAAATGCAGGGTAAATACAGCAGGAATGCTCACTTGATGGCACTACTAATGTTCCCACAAGCTAATTTCAGCTGATGCATGTAAAGTTGGCTACAACCACATAGGGTACAATGCACAGGGTTCAAGCCACACTGTGCTGGCTGACTGAAGTTTGCAAGGATAATAATGCTGTTGGTTACTTCTGTTAACAAAGGGGATTATGTTAACACTAGCGGGCCCCAGCCCATTAGATAGGATAAAGCTAAAATGGAAAAAAGATATCATAGAAATCAAATTTCTCAACAGGGTGTATCTTACCACATATAGACTGTGGTAAATGTGAGGAAGTGATTACTCATATTGGAAACTAACCACAATCCCCTCTATAGAGTTTTGGAAAAGCTGGTTAACGATACTCCAACCAGACAAAAGCTAACTTACTATGTAGCTAGAGGATGTGCTAAAAAAAATTTGATGCAGTCTGTGGTTCATGGATGTCAATACAAAAACAACCCTGTAATAACTGTGCACTTGTTTATTGAAAATGTGTCATATTAAATTGTTGAATTCAGGTTTTTGTGACTTGTTTTAGTGTTCTTCTTTTCTCTCTTGTATTGTCATAAAATGTAAATTAACGAATAGAGCTATAAAAAGGGGGATTTATAACTATCATTTACTGCTTTTTGTGACTTTCACTATTACCATATAAAAGTGATTAAAATTTCAACTGTATGGAGCTTTCTCTCCTTGAAAGCATTCATGAGAATAAAAAATAATGGTTTTGCGATAATGGCCCTCCTTAAGGAGAGACTTCTGTGACATGACTTGCAAATTTTGATCTCCATCATGTCGGGTAGGGTATAAGGTCAGTTGCATCATCTGAGTACTTCATTGGTTTTTTTTAATTTTTACAATTTTGAAATGGATCATAATGTGTGTGCATCGTTGGGACCTTAGTAAAAAAGCTCCTCTGGGACAGGGCCTTTGGCCGAAAAATTCTTGCAGCATATGGCCGAATATGAACCCTTAACATCACATAATTTTAGTATATGTGGCAATGGCATTTATCTTTTTTCATTTATTTTTTTCCAGGATTTTGCAAATTTACATATGCAAATTAGGGTTTCGGATTCGGTTCAGTATACAGCCAAATCCCAAAGAAGTAGATTCAGTGCATTACTAATTTGAAAGATCTGATAAATAATATTAATATTCTATGGAGAGGGTAGGGTAGAAAAAGAGGTTACACATTAAAGTTATCGTGATCAATGTTATTTGTTGATTGCCCTTTTAATATATAATATAATTGTCTAATATTAATATATAATTTTTATTTTGTTACAGGGTAACAATGACAACAGAGAAGGGATTATTAGCTGAGGCAGAAAGTCCTCCTCAAGACCAAAAACAAGAAGTAGAGGAGGAGGTAGAATCTTGTACAACTCAACCTGTTGTTAGCAGTGGTGATAAGGATCCAGGGACTGAACAAGAGTCACCTTCCACCACTTCTCCAAGCACCCTCAAGAGCAAGGCTCGACATTCAGAGGGAAAGGGCCTCTCTCGCCTCTTTTCCTCTTTCCTGAAGAGACCCAAGTCCCAAGTGTCTTCTGATGAAAAGGAAGTTGAACTGTTGGTGGAAAAGGGACAAGACCAAAAGGATGTTGATGAGGGTTTGGGAGAGCAGTTAGAGGATGATGTTTTTTTAAAGGCCCCTATTGCAGCCCCAGAGCCTGGACTTCGAACTGACCCATCACTAGACCTTAATTCTTTAAGTAGTGCAGAAACCCAGGTGAGAAGATATGCTTCTACTGGATAGCAAAGCATGCATGATGGCTTATTCAACTTTTCTGTGAGTTGCAATAACCTCAGATGTCCCTAACAAATTTGGAATTATTATAAAGGGAGCAGTTTTGTTAATGTAATTTATTGTAGGTGTACAAGGCACTGCTACAGACAATTCCATTATGACCCTCTTGCTATAGTTACACCCCCAAATTAAACTACACATGCCCCACTGGGATGACAGACCATGCTCCTTATGGCTTTTCATTTGGGAATTAGTTGACAATAAGATGGCTAGGGGAAATGATAAAGAGGGTTTGAGACAGAATCTGGGTTGGGGACATATATTATTCACTTGCCATTTAACAGGCGACTATACTTTTACATTTATCTCGAGAATTGTCTTTGGTGAAGGGAAATGCCAGTTTAGTTATTTGATTATGACTGTAAATATTTTTTTTTATATATTTATTTGCAGCCAGCTCAAGAGGAACAGAAAGACGACCAAGACCCAGAAGGGGATTGCGAGGACTTGGAAGGCAAGGAACAGATAATAAAACCTGAAGGAGAATCAAAAGCCTCACAAAAAGTAGTTAAGCGTTCTCCCAACATGCGCTGCAAAGTCACGCTTCTCGATGACACTGTTTATGAGTGTAACTTGGAGGTAAACCAATTTTTTATCTTAAGAAATCACAAAACCTTTTAGAAATGTGATTATTAAAGGCCAATACTCCTCTTTTTTTCCTGCTGTAGAGAGGTCTTTTAAAGCCTCATTACAATGCCCAAACTCCCTGGGATGCTGGTAAGAGTAATCAGGGGATTAAGGGTGGTGATAGCTGGACAGGCTAGAGACCATTCAGTCGTTCTTGAAAGTTTTTGAACCCTTTAAACGTTTCTATATTTTTATGTGAATGTGACTTAAAACATCATCTGATGAAAACCTACCTAAACAAATACATTTTTTTTAATATTTGGTCATGTATTTATTGAAAAAAAGAACCCATAACATATCTGTGTGTGGCAAAAGTAAGAATTATTATATAATTTGAAGTCTGGTGCTTTCAGATGTGGGTGAGAGACTGTTTTTTTTTTTTAAACAAAAAACAGGGATCCAGCAAAGCCTTATCACACATACAACACTTTTGTGGATTGTGTATTATGGCTCAAACAAAGGCGGTGTCTCAGAAAAATGGTTGTCAATGCTTATAAAGCTGGAAAAGACTACAAGGCTTTCTCTAAAGAGTTTGGACTCCACAAGTCAAGGAAAATTCAAGGAAATGCAAGATCGTTGTTACCCTACCTAGAAGTGGTCAACCATCAAAGATAACTCCAACTGCAAGGCGTATAATAGTCCGAAAGGTTACAAAGAAACCCGGGCTAATTTCTAAGCAACTGAAGGCCTGTCTCACATTGGAGAATGTTGATGTTCATGAGTCCATCATCATGAGAACACTAAACAGCAAGGATACTGGAAGAATGTTTTGAGGACGGATCAAGCCAAAATAGAACTTTTTGGCTTAAATGGAGGAGTGTTACATTTGGATAAAGAGAAACACTGTAATCCAGCACAAGAACCTTATCCCATCCGTGTTGTGGTTTGGGTCTGTTTTCAGCATCTGGGCCTGGGCAGCTTGTCATCATTGACAGGACAATGAATTCTGAACTATACCAGAGAATTCTAAAGGAAAATGTCAAGACATCTGTCTGTGAACTCAATCTCAAGAGACAATGGGTCATGCAGCAAGACAATGATCTTAAATACACAAGTCATTCTACCAAAGAATGGTTAAAGAAGAATAAAGTGAATCTTCTGTAATGGCCAAGTCAAAGTCCTGACCTTAATCCACTGAAATGTTGTGGAAAGACCTAAAGCAAGCGGTTCATGTAAGGAAACCCACCAATATCCAATAGCTGAAGCTGGTCTACCGTATATACTCAAGTATAAGACGAGTTTTTCAGCCCCCAAAATATGCTGAAAAACGCTACCTCGGCTTATACTCGGGTCAAGCGCAAAAACGGTCGCCGGCGTCTAAGAATAGTCGCCGGCGCCCAAGAATATTCGCCGGCGCCCAAGAATAGTCGCCGGCGTCCAAGAGTAGTCGCCGGCGTCCAAGAGTAGTCGCCGGCGTCCAAGAATAGTCTCCAAGAATATTTGCCGGCGTCCAAGAATGGTCGCCGGCATCCAAAAACAAGACGCCGGCACCTCTAATGGGAGCAGAAACCCTCAATTTTTTGATTGAAACTTACCAAAAGCTGCTGCATTTCTCACCCTCGGTTTATACTCGAGTCAATAAGCTTTCCCAGTTTTTGGAGGTAAAATTAGGTACCTCGGCTTATACTCGGGACGGCTTATACTCGAGTATATACGGTATATGTTGGTATGGGCTAACATTCCTCTGAGACAATGTGCAGGACTGATCAATAGTTACCACAAACGTTTAGTGGCAGTTATTGCTGCACAAGGGGCTCACACCAAATACTAAGTGAAAGAAAGTGAATACTTTTGTTTGTTGTTTGTAATAATTTTTTGTTTAACTAGGTTTTCTTCATCTACTTTTAGAATTTGTTTGAGAATCAGATGATGTTTTAAGCCACATTCATAAAAAATTTAGAAACTGTTCAAAGACTTTCAACTGGTATTAGTGATTCAGCTAACTAAATCTGTCAGCTGAATCTCTAATACCTTTACAGAAATTAACAAAGCAATATAAAGATACTACTCAGAACTAAATAAAAAGAGAAAAAAATAGGCTTATTTTACCTTCAAGACAGTAATCACTCTGCCTATATAGTTCATTATTTTGAAGCCAAATTAAGAACCAAAGACTGGACCCCAAATGTATTTAGGGCCAAGTGCCCAATTATATGCCCATTCTCTTTTTAGCACTGTGCCCATTTTTATCAGCTTGAAGAATTGCTAGACTTTTGTTTTGTTGTTTTTTTTGGTTGTGATTGACAGGGTAATTGTCATCACAAAAATATACTTATTTTAAATAATTCTTATTATTTTAATGTAATTCTGCCACACATTTAGAAGTTTAGATATGAAGTAGTGGAAATGTTTACTTTGGGCAAGGCTAATCTAAATCATTGAAATCAATATAGTAGTTAACAAGGAAAGCGGATAAAAAACAATGTTACATTACCCTCCTAATGTTTCTTTTAGACAAATATAAAGAGCATTAAAACTGAGATACAGAAATGTCTGAGATATACAAACTTTTTAAAACATTCTTAAAAAATGTTCTCTTATCAGCAGAAAAAGCAAAGGCCTATTTTTAATATATTTTTCACATTTTTAAGGTGAAATTTAATCTCAGTGTTAAACACTGCCGTCACTCACAATTGAGTTTCAGTAGTCTGTCACTACAAACTATATTACATTCCTGTCTGCACTAGTGAGGTGCAGCATCCTGTTTTGATAAATATGATGTTTAAACATTTCTGATGTCAGAATGAAATCCCTTTGTTCTGGCTCATGGAGGCTGCAAATCCTTTTAAATCTGAGAGCAGCTGTCAAAACCGTTTGCTAATGCACTCAACCACCCATGTTCACAGTAGAGTGGAAACCATTTATTTGAGGGTGATTTGCTATGTATTCGAATCCAAAAGCCGAGAATGGCTGCCTTACAGCTTTAGCTACATCTCCATTATAAATTCGGAAAGATTGGAAATGAAGGCAAAATCAGAATGCAACCCATTTTGCCCAATATTTTCTGGTATTTCAGCTGCTACTACCCCAGGCAGATTATAATGTACCACCAGGTTATAATGTTCTTGAATGTCTCTGTGTTCTTCACAGGGGATTTTAGTTGGGCAGTCCCATGGCTTGCAGTACAGGTATGGGATTCGTTATCCGAAAACCCATTATCCAGAAAGCTTCCACAGACTCCATTTTATAGTAAAAATCTGAATTTTGAATTATTTTTCATTTTTCCAATAAATAATAAAACAGTACTCTTTGTACTTGAGCCAAAGATATAATTAAAGGACCAGTAACACCAAATGTTTTTTAAAAAAAATTGGTTAGTATACATCGAAAAATAAACACAAACACAAGTTAAACTTTTAAATTGCAACGCCTTTATTAAAAAATAACTCACTGAAACTCCACTTCCTGTCCTCTTGAGAAAAGTCAGAGGACAGCACACGGCGGGTATGGCATAGGACAGCACACGGTGATTTCCTGCCAACCATGACTGCTCCATAGACCAGTACCAGCTGTCAATCTTGCCGGCAGAGAAGAGCGCTCCAGACATAGGGCGGCCAGGAGAGATAGCCAGGGAGAAGAAATCAACTGCTGCAGTATGGATGGTCACCGTGTCACCTTTTCTCAAGAGGACAGGAAGTGGAGTTTCAGTGAGTTATTTTTTAATAAAGCCTTTGCAATTTAAAAGTTTAACTTGTGATTGTGTTTATTTTTCGATGTATACTAACCAATTTTTTAAAAAAAAAATTTGGTGTTACTGGTCCTTTAATCCTTATTGGCAGCAAAACCAGCCTATTGGGTTTATGTAATGTTTACATGATTTTTCTAGTAGACATAAGGTATGGAGATCAAAATTTTGGATATATCCGTGATCTGGAAACCCCCAGGTCCCGAGCATTCTGGATAACAGGTCCCATACCTGGCAGACTTTAGGTGCATTGATGGAACATTTCCCTCAGCTAGCCAAACGAAAGTGAAAGGAATATGGGGATGTCATAAGAAATGTGTTTTCTGCTGTAGAGTTCTGAAAATTGAAAATCCAAGATCATTGGGCTGCTTAAGAAAGACACGATTTTCATTAGGCAGATGTAAACTTTTTTCTCAATTGCCTTTAAAATCCCAAATATAATATGTTTTTCTGAAAGTCTGTTGTAGCCTACAAATATTAGTGTTCTTCCCCATCTCCTGGGTAGGTTAGTTTAACTTTGCCATATTTTAATGTTCTTGCAGGTCTTTGGATGTGATCTTTGGGTTGTCTGTAACCATTGTCACAATCTTCCGCATACAGTATGCCGCTCCTGTATTTTTCTTGGCCTCTCAGACCTGGGTTTTACAGCAACTGTGTCTGTGGCCTTCCACTTCCTGATTACATTCCTTACAGTTGAAACTGACAGTTTAAACCTCTGAGATAGCTTTTTGTTCCCCTAACCCATCTTTTAGGGGATCTTTTGAGTCTTGCTTTGAGGATTCCATGCTGTCACACTTCAGAGGAGAGTCAAACAGAAGCACAACTTGCAATAGGCCATCTTAAATACCCTTTCCCGTGATTGGACACACCTGCCTATGAAGTTCAAGGCTTAACAAGCTAATCCAACCAATTTTGTGTTGCCAGTAGTCAGTATTAAGCAGTTACATGTATTCAAATTAGCAAAATTACAAGGGTACCCAAATTTCTGCACAGCCAGTTTTTCACATTTGATTTAATTTCATACAACTGAATACTCAGACGTTCCTGGGAAATGAAAGACATACCACTATCTATTATCTTTTTTGTTGAAAGTGTAGTAAATTATTATGCAGGCTGAGAGGGGTTCCCAAACTTTTTCATATGACTGTATGTATGTACGATAACAGCACGCAGTGGTTTTTCCAAATGTATACAGAAGTATGGAGTGGTATTCTTTATTGAAGGAAAAGAGTTCCTGCTAACACAGAGTTCTGATTTTTAGTAATGTTTTTCTGTTTTGTTTGTATATTTTAAATATGGATTTTACCCCAGCTGAACTTTATATCACTCCTTTCCATCTAACCCACTCAAGGCACCCCCTCCATTCTTGTAAATGTTATTGTTCTTGTCTGCCTGCTACATCATTGTAATGCTTTTTTCCCTCAGAAACATGCAAAGGGACAGGACATATTTAAGAAAGTCTGCAGCCACCTTAATATCATGGAGGAAGATTATTTTGGATTGGCAATGTGGGAATCTCCAACTTGCAAGGTGAGCAAGAAAAATAAGCCTCTACCCATAATGAGACTGCAAAAACTATGAAGGCCTGACTGCAAAGGGGTTATGCCTATTTTCACTTTGGATGACAATATGATGCCTACTCAGCATTATACAAACTGTGGTGCAGCAGAATATTCTGCTCTGAAAAGCAGTGAGTCTTATTTACACAATTCTCTCTAATTCCTCTCTTTCAAACTGTATTGTCCACCATATTAATCCAGGCAGGATGGGTTTGCTAAAGGTTGAATGCACTTGTTAAGCAGTGTCACCCTTCCCATATGAATGACTCTGCTAAGCATCTCTGTGCAGACTCTTGTTACAAGGACCTTTGGCTGCATTAGGCTTATAATTACATTTTGCTCTGGAAAGAGAGCTCATAAACTACCTCTGTGTGTTGTACCCCTAGACACCTATTTATTGTCAAAATAATGGGGGTTAAACAACCTAAATCTTTGCCTGGCAGAACCCTAACCCATTTTCTAAACAAAGATTTGACAGAAAGCAGGGCTGTTTTATACCAGTGTTACCAATTCCTTGTTGTATTTTTTTATAGGCTTTACATGCTTACTTCAAAGGCAAAATGAAAGCAAATTGAGGAAGCAAATCTGTTTCTCACTGAATTATTCCATATTTATCAATAATCTGCCATCAGTTTACAGAGTGGACCAACAAAACATTCCTAGTTCTGAACTTAATCAATGGAAAAAGGGGCCCCAAAAAATAGAGATTTCCCTGAAAGAGTTCACTCCAAAGGCTATTAAATATACATTTAGAAAATGTGTTAGGGTGTCAATTCCTTTTCACCAAAAAAGATGTGTTGTTTAATTCCTTTACTCACACTCAAGCCTGGGTTCACCAAGAGGAAATAGATAACCAGCATAATAAAGGATAATGTAAAACATGTTTTGTTCTTTTGTTTAGTATTAGGGTTTCATCTCCCCTGATGGGTACGTTTCCTGGGGCTTTTGGGTTTTCAGTTTTGATTTCCCAGCTATTTAGTTACTGTTCCTAAACTGGGATTTTGTGATGTCACAAGAAGATACGGGTATGCACAAATTTACACGTTCAAGTGCCCTTTTTATACCAAGTCAAATTCTATAGGCACTTACACTGCCCACAGATAAGCACTCCAGCAGATTTGGAAAGGGGATGATTTGTTTATACAGATATCATTTCCATTTCTATAAATTAGCCAGTTTACAGGGGTAAGGAAGTTCATGGAAGAGACTTTTTCGAATTGTTACCCGAGAACCTAGAATTCTCCCACTGTCAATGAGTTTGTCAGGTTTTAGCTAGAGTACTTTCAGATTTTTAGCAGCTTTGAAGCATAATAAATCTTGAAAATTTCTTGCGAGAATTCAAATTGTTGCACAATTTTGTCAAGACTTTTCCCGCATTTACATTTTTATTCAGATTTTTCTTGTAAATTAAGCCAAATCATGGATGGGAGTTAGGGTGATTTTATATTTTAAATACAATAAGAAAGTTAGAGTTTTAATAAATACCCTCCTTAATGTCAAACATGAACAGACCAAATCAGCAGCAACAGCGTTCAACTATCGTATCTAAAAGCACACATATAATTGATCGCTATGAGTTACTGCACTGGTAAAAAAAAAAATAATCATCTGCAACATTTCCTACTTTGAGAAGTCTTTACCTTTGGAACAGAAGTATGCCTTTACCCCATAGGGGTAGATTTATCAAAGAGTGAAGTTCCGCCACTAGAGTGAAATTCCGCAGCTCTCAATTCATTTCTATGGGATTTTGAAAGGCGTATTTATCAATGGGTAAAAGTGAAAGTTCACCCTTTGATAAATACGCCTATAAAAATCCCATAGAAATTAATGGAGAGTGGCGGAATTTCACTCTAGTGGCGGAACTTCACTATTAACTTCACTCTGTGATAAATATACCCCATAATGTTTGCTGTGAATTGTTGGATCCATCGTGGTATGACTTTCTCATTGGAGCAGATCTGATGGCTCTTTTTCATATCTGAAAAAATACAAAATAAAGTGAGGCAATTTAATAGAATCAAGAATAGGTTATAGGGTGCAAACTGTGCACTTTTCTGTTTTCATAATGGTAACACCTTAATATATATAACCAGCCCAATGGGTTTATATCATATTTACATTATTTTTTAGTAGACTTAAGTAGTAGACTTAAGTTATGAAGATCCAAATTACAGAAACATCCATTACAACTCCAGGTCCCAAGAATTCTGGATAACAGGTCCCATACCTGTATCCATTGTCAAAGACTTTAAAACGGAACAGAAATGTTGAATATATTTTGATTATTCAGCAGCATTGTAAAATACACATGGCAATGGGAATCTATTAAGGGGTAATTAATGAAACCAATGTTTTTTTTCACAGGTCTGGCTTGATCTTTTGAAGGACATCCAGAAACAGGTTCATGGTAAGCTTATATTAAGTATTACAAAATCAATGGATGGCACACCAATAGAAATACATTTAGATGTATACACTATGCTTTATAAGGTGCAAACAGCCCAAAAGTACCCCCATACAGAGTAAATTATTTAGCACTATTTACATATAATGGGCTTGCATTGCCTCAGGTATCAAGGTTTTCAGGTATCAATGTTTTCAGGTCGGCAGGTCAAACAGGAACAAAGAAAATACATTCAACGACTCAGCCCAGAGCAAAGCACAGGGCGGGTTTATAAAGGGTAGAAGATGAGGAATAGAGAACATATGAGTATAATGATAATGGAGGAGACAAACTGGGAACACAAAAATTCAGGAACAACAATGAAGAGTTCAGGATCAGCCCCAAGAGCCCCCAATGGCTCATGAAGTAAGTGCAGCAAGTGTCCAGAACAGCACAAACAAGAGTTTGAGTCCTGGGCTGATCCTGGCACCTGTATCTGAAAACTGGAAAGAGGCAGATGGGGGAAGATCTATGAAAACTTACATTCTATAGTATAAAAAAGAACTACTCCTTTAAATTAGGGATGCACCGAATTCACTATTTTGGATTCGGTCGAACCCCCAAAGCCTTCGCGAAAGATTTGGCCGAATACCTAACTGAATCCGAATCCTAATTTGCATATTCAAATTAGGGGTCCGAAGGGGAAAACATTTATTTACTTCCTTGTTTTGTGACAAAAAGTCACGCAATTTCCCTTCCCTCCCCTAATTTGCATATTCAAATTATGATTTGGATTCGGTATGGCCGGGCAGAAGGATTCAGCCGAATCCTACTGAAAAAGGCTGAATCCCGAACCGAATTCTGGATTTGGTGCATCCCTACTTTAAATCAGTTTCCTGTGCTATAAACCCACAATAGAAATGACTAAACTCATGCCAGCAAAACAAACATTTAAGTTGCACCAACTCAGAAGTTAATTGACTTTGGGTAAACAATATGGCAATGTGTCTGATATGTGTTAACATTGCTCTTGCATTATAAATAAGCACCTCTTTCCATTAGACATGACTTTTCATGATGTTAAAATCTTAAAATAGACTCTTTAAATCAGTGAAAATATGTTAATTGCTATTAATGCACTGTAAATTCCAGGGACTATCACATATATAAAAGGAAACTACAGATAATTTAGACCTGACACTTTCTGGCCCTTGAAATGAGTTGATTCATTGCCTTAAACAATATGTTCTGTTTCTTCTGCTTATTTGCTTTGCATACTGACTGCATAATATACTTTTTTATCTTTTATAACTGCAAATCTTGATTTACTGTAGGAAAACATTAATTATTTTGAATAGTAGGATGTTTTGTCTGCATTAGAAACATTCATATTAGTGCAGAACAGACAGGAGAGAGCGGGCAACATTGATCCTATTCCAGATGGCTCAGCTGCCTCATGATCTAAGCCTCTTTAGCTGATCAGCTGCCCAAGCCTTGTTGTAGAGAGAGTCTGCACTGTAAGCTCTTTTGCTTTCCTTCCGAATTCCTCCCTTGACCTGCTTTGAAAATATCCCTGGCAGAGAGAGATCCTATGCTCAGCACTTAATCGGAAATTTCATTTTTTTCTCCCTAATAGGATATCACAATTTTGGAAGATAATGTTAGCAGCATTTTGTACATTTACTATACCTTGTCTAATAGTTACATATAGGAGATTATCCAATGGAACAGGTAAAGAGGGCCCAAACAAGCTTACAATCTAAAACTCATTTTGAATGAGTCTGCTACATGATAATGAAGAACTTCTTCTAGCTAGCCAAATATGTTAGTCCCCTGGTGGAACTGGCCACACACCTATCAAACATGAGCAACCCTACGTCTGTGGTGCTCAGTGTTGTGTCCTGCCTGAGAAGTCAGCAGTGCATTTACAGAAAAATCCCCAAGAAAGTGGGACAATACATAGTCAAGAATATAAAATATCATTTGCACTTGTCATATAGGAGTTTAGTGAAATTGTTCCTGATTTATAAGAGCCTCAAAACTTTTGACACCAGGGAACAAATGGTTTGAGACACTTATTTCCTCAAATAAAAGCATTGCAACATATGTACGGTACATAACCTATGAAAAAAAAACCATAAACCTATTTCTGTGGAATGCATTTTATTGAAATAAGACATTTCCTAACTACATAATATTTTAAAAATGTAATGTAAAAGGATAACTAAACCCTAAAAATGAATATGGCTATACATGCTATATTTGGTATATATAGTACTTATTGCACCAGCCTATTGTTTCGGCTTCTCAATAGCAGCAATTATCCAGGGATTCAAAATTGTCACAGGGGGTCACCATTTTGGAAAGTCTCTGCAACACTCACGTGCTCCGTGTGCTCTGAGCCGCTGTTGAGAAGCTAAGCTTAATGGTTGTCGTAAATTATCAATCATCTTTATTAATTAATAAGCAACCTTATGTGTACTGTATATTTTGAGTCTCAGTAAGTGACAGCAGCACAGAGCATGTGCAGTGAATCAGCAGGAAAGAAGATGGGGAGCTACTGGGGCATCTTTGGAGACACAGATCTTTATTGCTAAAGGTTTGGTTGCCTTGGGCTGGTACAGAAGCACAAAATATAATGTACAACATTTATAGAATACTTTTTTAGTTAAGCTTTAGTTCTCATTGAAGGCCCCCCTTGGCGCCTACTCTCCAGGATTAAAGTTAGGTCTGGCTGGATTATAATGATGATTTCTTCATATTTTCATTCGGTTACTATTTATTAGAAACCTAAACATAAGTTTCTTGCCCAATATTCTGTGTTATTAGAGGCTGTTGAGCTAGAGTGTTTAGTGCCATCTGGTGTTTTATATTTATATTGTGTTCTGTAAAAATAAAGCATAAATAATTTCTTTCTTCTTAAACCAATGATGCTGACATTTTGACAACATGCATATTTCATGATCTCGCTGATGTGTGTACTATTTTTAACATCTAATGAACACTTGGGTCTGTATTTACTAAAGAGCAATATATGCGATATTTGCATTTTTTCCAGTGGGAAATGAAATTGATTCTATCAATAAAGAAGAAAATAAAAATAACAGTACAGTTTGAGTGAATAGTTAACACTGTATCAATTAAAAGCGAAATGCCCATATCCCCCAGAAGCAGTCCACGGAATCCACTGTTACCTAAGTGGTCACGTTTTGATTCCCCAGCTTGTGGTAGCAAGTAAAAAAAAATGTTTCAGCTCTGTCAGGTGCCAAGGGTAAGGGTGAAGAATTGTAGGTATCTGCAGAACCAATGACTACTAACGAAAATAACAAACCAATGTTTATAGCCTTAGGTCCCTTTAGATTGTGATCCAGTATAGTGAGGACGGTGTCAACACCCAATTTAACATCAAACCCGCACCCCAAATATCATTTTAACTGTAGTTGCACAAATAAAAAAAAATTATCTTTTATATACAGTATATACACACAGTCGCTTTTTTAAATACAGCAAAAAATCACAAAAACTCAGGTAAATGTAAAATCATGTCAAAGCCTAGGCAGCTTTAGCCATTGGAAAATGAAGAGCATCCCTACAGTTTAAGTATCTGTTTTGATCCCGTGTTTTAAACAATGAATCATCAGCAAAAGTGTCTGTCGATTCAGTGGAGCTATACTAACCGCCCAATCATGGACTCAATCTTAAAGGGGTGGTTTACCTTTATCTTAAAGGAAAACTATACCTCCAAATAATGTAGGTTTCTATAAAAAGATATTGCATATAACAGCTCATATGCAAAACCCTGCTTAATGTAAATAAAGCACTTTTATAATAATATACTTTTTTAGTAGTATGTGCCATTGGGTAATCATAAATAGAAAATTGCCATTTTAAAAAATAAGGGCCGCCCCCTGGGATCGTGGAATTCATGGTGCACACAAACAGACCATACATTAGGTCACATGAGCCAATTAACAGACAGAGTTGTGTCTTTTGCTGCCACACTTCTTCCTGTTACAGTTAGAGTTGTAGTATTTCTGGTCAGGTGATCTCTGAGGCAGCAAAGAGACCATCACAAAATGGTGGTTCGAGGAAAGAGATGTAAAAGGGCAAGATTTACTAAAATATATATATATTCCAGTTTGAGTCTTTAATATGCCACTTCATTTTATTAAAACGGTTGCTTAAGTATTCATTTTGGGGATATAGTTTTCCTTTAACTTATAGTATGTTATAGAATAGCCAATTCTAATCAAAATTTCCTTCATTATTTTCTATAGTTTTTTTTTTAATATTTGCCCTTTTCTTCTGACTCTTTCCAGCTTTCAAATGGGGGTCATTTACCCAATCTGAAAAACAAATGCTCTGTAAGGCTTCAAATACATTTTTATTACTCATCTTTTTAATCAGACCCTCACAATTTATATTTGAGTCTCTTATTCAAAACAGTGCATGGTTGCTAGGGTAATTTGGACAATAGCAACCAGATTGCTGAAATTGCTGGAGAGCTGCTGAATAAGAAGGCGAATAACTCAAATAATAAAAATGAAAACTAATTGCAAATTGTCTTAGAATATCACTCTGTGCATCCTACTAAAAGTTAATTCAAAGGTGAACAACCCTTTGAATAATATATTCTCAGCAAGTAGAACAATCCCAGGCAAAAAAATATAGGGCCCAACGATCGGATCAGAATGGAGCCCAAACAGGCGGTCGGATCATGGGACCGCATCAACAAAAATATGCAGCCATGATCCAGCAGGATTTTCTAACCTGCCCGATCGGCATTTGGCTGACTTTCACCCAGATATTGATCGGGAAAGCCCGTCGGGGGGCTCTACACAGGGGCTGATAGGTGATTAATATTTGATATCCATCGGCCACATACATTGACACCATAAGGCAACAGATAACCTTTTTTGACCGGTCTGCATAGGCCTTTTTGTGATCTTGTTATTAACTTTGAGGCCAAACAGTGTGATCATTTGGGAAAAGGTCTGCTTGTTTTTAAGCCTGCAGGTGTGTCTAGTTTAAATTGGAATGATTGTACAAATTCAGATTCAGCTTGCTTTGGGAAGATAATATTTGCCAGCTTGAAATCCATTATGTGTCTGCTTTTAGGAGACTGGTTCTTTCATAATGCTGCTGAGATATTATAGCGTGGTTTTATTGAGCATTCAAAAATGATGCATGTGAAAAGCCAGTTGTCTACTTAGTGTAAATAAACTAGGTATTTGATTAAATATTAAACTAATTGGCTAATTTATATAATCCTTCTATTGTAGTACAAATATATAATTTATAATTGTGTGCTGTTTTTATTGTGTTGTGTGGTGAATTAGACTGTCATTGTGCATTCCTTTGTCATTTATTAATTTATATTTTCTTATCTGTAATCATATATATAGGAGGTCCATGTGAATTCACTTTCAATGTGAAGTTTTATCCCCCTGATCCTGCACAGTTGTCAGAGGATATTACCAGGTAAATATTTCATAAATCATTTTTTATTTTTGTTCTAGGACAGTTGAGAAAAAGAAGGTTTTTTTCATCATTTTTTAGCCACCAGTGTAAGAGGGGGATTTGACCCATGGTCAACAAAGCAAGTCACACAGTATAGGGTTGTGTTTGGCAACTAAGAAACATATATTATGAACAATTTGCTGAAAAACTGCTTGTGGAAACAGGTATTATAAAGCATAAATAAACTAATAGAAAAGACTGGGTTGGATTTTATAAAAAATGTAACACTCTTTATCATTCTTCTATAACAAGGTTTAAATGAACTTCATCAGTAAATATTCTTTGTTTTATATTTAAAGTTTGAATCTGTTGATCAAGCACCTATAAATAAACTATTTCTTGGCAACAGTATGTCCTATTTTAGGGTTCTGGCAAATGAGATGACTAGTTGCCAGTGATACTGTATATATTTTAAATATTTTGGGTGGCTAATCTCTTGCAAATGCTTTCCCACTGGCAATAATGTAAAAAGGTCTTGAGAGGAAACTTTGGGCCAACTTAAAAGAAGGAAGCGACACATATGTTTTCCAACCGGTACTTTTTTTTCTACGTTTTTATTTTTCAATTTAACAAGGGGGAGATCTCGTGCCCATATAAACCTTCTGAGGAGCCTATCTATATGTTTGAACCATTGGGGTCTGGGTCTAATTGGGGAGTTGTGTAGGGCATAAAGAAATTTGGGTAGGAATATCATTTTAAATAGATTTATTCTACCAGGTAGGGTAAGGGGAAGTTGTGTCCATACATCTATTTTTCAGCCAGGGCCCTAGTTATTGGCGTTAGATTTGTTTCCTCATATTTTTTACAGTCCCTCGTAATTATGATTCCCAGGTATTTATACCTGTAGGCGGCCAATGCTTGTAGCAAGCTCAGTAGGGAGCGGGTCTAAGGGGACTATCACAGATTTGTCCTGGTTTACCCTTAGTCCAGAGTACCTGCCAAATTCTTCAAGCAGGTCTAGTGCTGAGTCTATTGCCCCTCTAGGGTTTGCTTGTTACAGTAGCATGTCGTCTGCATATAGGGAGACCTTTTCAGTAAATTTGCCTATTTGCAAACCTAGTATGCTTGGGGAATCTCTAATTTGTATAGCCAGCCGTTCTATTGCTAACGCGAATAGCAGGGGTGACAGGGGGACATCCCTGCCTCGTCCCTCACTCCAGCTGTATGGCTTCTGAAAGGGTGCCATTGACAAGAATTTTTTCCTGCGGATTGTGGTATAGCGCTTTCACCCAAATGAAAAATCGAGGCCCAAAACCAAAGTCTCTGAGAACCTCCCATAGATAGCTTTTGCTGTGTCTAATGACAAAACTATCCTACTCCCTGTGTTATCGTGGTTGGCTTCAAGATTATTGAATAATCGTCTGATGTTTATGTCTGTGGCATTGTTGGGCATGAAGCCTGTCTTGTCAGGATGAACCATACCTTTTACAGCCCGTTTCAGTCTGTTGGCTAGAACTTTAGCAAATATCTTTGTATCATAGTTTAGCAGCGAAGGGCAGTAAGAGTCACAGTTTTTGGGGGATTTTTCCCCTACTTGTGGATAAGCGTGATGTGGACCATGTAGCACGTGTCTGGGAGTGGGTATGGGGACAGTATTTGGGAGTGAGCTTTATACTGCTCTGTTGGGAGGCCATTTGAACCTGGACATCGGCCGGATGGCATTCCCACTATGGCATCCCCTATTTCCTCTTCAGTGATGTCATTATCTAGATAGTCTTGTGGAATGCATGAGAAGTCCTTTTTTCTCCAGGTAGTCTAGGAGCATATGTTGTGGCAGTGGGGGTAATGCTGCATATATTTTTTGGAAGTATTCCCCAAAGCGCTTTACAATTTGATTCCGGTCCGCGAGGAGGGTCCCGGATTCATCCCTTACTCCCGCATTGCTATACGGGGGGGTGTCATCCCTGGCCAGTATGGCTAGGAGTTTTCCATTTTTATATCCTTTGTTGAACCATGCTGCTGAGTGGGTTTTGGAGTTCCTTTTGGGAGAATTTTTCTACATACAGTAGATCTTACTTCCTTTGCTCTTCTGCCATGGTCTCCCTAGCACTATTGTTGGGGTTAGTGGCAAGGTCTTTTTCAGCCTTCCCTAGGGTAATTTTGGCCTAATAGCATATAGTATTTAAATTCACAATAAAACCCTTTTATCTTATGGAGAAACTAAATTTATCCATATCATTATATTTGTGGCTCAGTCCTTCAGTGAATGCTTTTACCCTGGCACCACTGCAGAAATGTGAGCCACAATCCACTCATTAAAGAACAATGTTTCCTATATTCATAAAAAAGGGTTTATATAATTTTTTCTGCTGTGATCTAAAACACCGTCAAAGCTAATTTTTGACATCAGCTCATTTGTTTTGAGTTATGTAAAATAGCTGCATAAAAACCTTTAATTTCACAGACTAAAAAGGCAACCAGGGCTTTTTTGTCCAAGGACCATTTCATGCAGCCCCCCTCTAACCCTCCATTATGAAGTGAATCGTGGGACTTGAGTCCTTTTGCTTTCCAGAGCATCTGTGCACCACCCACTATGGAAAGCAGAGGGCTTGCACATTCACTTACTAGGGTGACCCCCTTAATTCCATCACTGTGCCTACCTGAGTGTATTCAGATGTGAGTATCCAGGTGTTGCTCTTGACATATTATTCACTATGTTGTATCCAGGATGGGTGTGTGCTCCATTTCTAAATTTTCTGCATCATTATTAAAAATGTGGACTGCATATAGCACAGAAAGGAAAACCTCAGGGGTGCAGTATTAAGCATAAAGCAATTCAAAAGGTTCAGTTGGCTCGTTCTATTCTGTTAACTTACAAAATACAAATGCTTCCTGTAAAACTTTGTGACTTGGGGCTATATAAATGAAACATTATAATTCAATAATTTCATTTTTTTTTCCTTAAACAATTTATCTAAAGAACCAGGATGCTGCCATTTGAGATTATTTTTGAACTAGAAATAAAAACCATGGATACACTATTATTTCCATAAGTGCAAATGTGTCCGAATAAAAACGTCTGAGTTTGGCAGATTGTATAATGTTGACAGTAAAGTTGAGTGGAGGAAGAAAATTGGTCTGGGTCTATTTTCCATGGTGTGGACTAGGGAGCATGGCTCCACTGAAAGCAAGTCTTAAGGCTACAGCGTACAATGACATTCGTGACAATGTCTCACTAATACACTTGTGTTTAAACTTCAGTTTTGGAAAAATAGTATGAAAAAAAAACATTATCTAGATAGTTTCCTCATGTCTTGTGGAATGGATGGGAAGTCTATTTTCCCCAGGTAGTCTAGGAGCATATGTTGTGGGCGTGGGGGTAATGCTGCATACATTTTTTGGAAGTATTCCCCAAAGAAACTGAGAAAGGGTGTTTGGATGGTGCATTACCACTATAACTGCTTAGAAACAGTGGTCAATTGTATTCATGGCTTCTTATACACCTATCAGTGGAAATATTTTACTTACTTTTTTTTTTTGCAGTTCAGTGTTTTTCATGTCTCTGATAAACCAGTTTTAATGTTCTATGTTTTAATTTCTTTTACAGATACTACATGTGTCTCCAGCTTCGCAAAGATATTTGTAGTGGCCGTCTTCCCTGCTCATTTGCCACTCTTGCTCTGCTCGGTTCTTATACTGTGCAGTCAGAGGTGGGTGACTATGAAGAGGATCTCCATGGTGTAGACTATGTCAGTGAATTTAAACTCAGTCCAAATCAGACTAAAGATCTTGAGGAGAAGGTTGTGGAGCTTCATAAGTCATATAGGTAAGGTCTGAATGTGTGAAAACTAATTCTTTGGAAAAAAGTTTCCGGAATAGCGATAAATTGTAAGCCTTAAACTTGAAATTAAATCAATGCAGTTTTGTTTGGCATTTTGCTTTACATAGATGACAGTATTCCCCACCTATTATAAAAGAGGGATGTTAAGAGTTACAAAGGATTTCCATGACTATTTAAGGCAGGGGTTCCCAACCTGTTTTACCCGTGAGCCACATTCAAATGTAAAAAGAGTTGGGGAGCAACACACGCATTAAAAAGTCCATTGGGGTGCCAAATAAGGGTTGTGATTGGCTTTTTGGTAGCCCCTATGTGGACTGGCAGCCTAGAGGCTCTACTTGGCACGATACTTAGTTTTTATGTAATTAAAAACTTACTTTCAAGTTTGGAATTCAAAAATAAGCACCTGCTTTGAGGACCCTGAGAGCAACATCCAAGGGGTTGGAGAGCAACATGTTGCTCATGAGCTACTGCTTGGGGATCATTGATTTAAGGGCACAATGCCACAGTTAGGGATTTAAGGATTTAATTTGCAGGTTATTCATGGCTTTATTATAAAGGTGTTAAACAAACCCATTTACTTTACAGAAACCATCAGAGGTGTTTGCCACCGTCTCTGATAGCTTGATGCCCAACTTTCACTGTGCACAATTCTGACCACCAGAAGATCTAAAAAAAAGGGTGGTAGTGAGATAAAGCCACTTTTATTCCCTTCATTATGTCTTTCCCATATTTAAATATGTTTTGATATTAAACTGGTTGAGGAGTGGGATATAAGTAAGGAATGAATTAACCTAAATAGAGGTTGAGGGAATTATTGGAATTATATAGTTTTGATTTTTTTTCTTAAAATACAGTTTATCCTGTTTATCTGCATTAATTTGTAATACATTTCTAAGTGTGGTTACCTTGACTACTATTTTTATTTGTATTATTTCAGATCTATGACCCCTGCCCAAGCTGACCTGGAATTCCTGGAGAATGCCAAAAAGCTTACCATGTATGGCATAGATATTCACCAAGCTAAGGTACGTTGTCTACACCTATTGGATTTATATACTTATATAACATATGGGAAATTATTGCAGATATTGGATCTATTATCAGAAACCCCATTATCCCCATTTCCCATAGATTTCTTTTTTTTTGGAAGGATTTTATTTTTCTTTGATTAACTAAAACAGTACCTTTTTCTCGATGGTAGCTAAGCTAGCCTAAATCCACATTGGGGGTGTAACCAATAATACTATTGATTCTTTTTATATTTAAATATCGTTTTGGGAGCCATAAGATTCGGTGATCCGCATTATGGACCGAGCTGTTATCTTGCAACCCTCAGGTCCCAAGTAGTGATGGGCGAATCTGACCTGTTTCCCTTCTATGAAAATTTGTGAAATGGCAAAAAAATTGGCAAATGCATTGAAGTCTATAGACAACAATTTCTTTTGTTGTGCAACAAATTTTTTTTGATGCACGACAAATTATTTCACCCATTGGAATCTATGGGCATCTTTTTAATGGCAAAACCTGGCGAAAAATATCTCTCATCACTAGTCCCATGCAATCAAAATTACTGATGTATTTGTATTCACAGGCCTTCATATCTAGGATATCTTAACTGAAGAATGTTTTTTTCTATGTGATTAATTAATAAGTACAGATTTTTCTTTTCTTATATTTTCTTAATCTTTGTTTCAGTAGTCTTATTAACTTATTCTGTACCATATGCTGTCATCTCAGACAGTCTGCTCATGTTTTATGGCAGACACATTCTGTTATTCCCATTAGTATTGTAACATAAGTCATTTCTTATGTGAAAAACAATATTAAAATCAAGCAAAGATCAAGTTAAATATTAGAAATCAAATAGTATTTAAAAAAACAAATACATTGGAGGTTATAAAATATATTGGAGGTTATAAAGGCAAATGTTAAAAGGGAGGCTGTAACCCAGACATAAAACGCTGCATAATAAAAGTCCTTTTAAAACTAAACATGAAACCCAAATCCCTTTTTTTATTTTTTTTTTTATTTAAACATCCTTACCTGTTATAAACTAATTTTAAACTCTCAGCTATCAATCATATATAACCTATTACTTTCACTTTTCATTCTGCACTTATAAGATGTCACCACATTCCCTACATTCCTCCTCAATCTTGAACATCTAATTTTGTAGCCAGTGTATGGGCATGGGCATCAGATGCCAATGTTGGTGCATAAACAAGATTTTGGTATGATCTAAAGCTTTCCTTAAAGGGATCCTGTCATCGGAAAACTTGTTTTTTTCAAAACGCATCAGTTAATAGTGCTATTCCAGCAGAATTCTGCACTGAAATCCATTTCTCAAAAGAGCAAACAGATATATTTTTATTCAATTTTGAAATCTGACATGGAGCTAGACATTTTGTCAATTTCCCAGCTGCCCCTGGTCATGTGACTTGTGCCTGCTTTCTGGCAGGCTGCTGTTTTTCCTTCTCAATGTAACTGAATGTGTCTCAGTGAAACATGGGTTTTTACTATTGAGTGTTGTTCTTAGATCTACCAGGCAGCTGTTATCTTGTGTTAGGGAGCTACTATCTGGTTACCTTCCCATTGTTCTTTTGTTTGGCTGCTGGGGGGGAAAAGGGAGGTGGGTATATCACTCCAACTTGCAGTACAGCAGTAAAGAGTGATTGAAGTTTATCAGAGCACAAGTCACATGACTTGGGGCAGCTGGGAAATTGACAATATGTCTAGCCCCATGTCAGATTTCAAAATTGAATATAAAAAAATCTGTTTGCTCTTTTGAGAAATGGATTTCAGTGCAGAATTCTACTGAAGCAGCACTATTAACTGATTCATTTTGAAAAAATGTTTTTCCCAATGACAGTATCCCTTTAATAACAGTGTCCACAAAATGGTGGACACCTGCTTAATGTGATTGTGATTTCCAAGGGTAAAAGAAACAAGATTGAAATTATTTTTATAGTGTGAACTCTATTTTGCTTGTCTGACTTCCAAAATAGAATTTGGTATTATTTAATAGGGTTACAGGTCCCCTTTAAGGTAAAATAAAATATAAAAGAGATGTTCCCAAACAATTTAAGTTAAGCAACAATTAAGCAACAATTAAGTTCTTTAGATTCTATGATCTGTAGAATTCCCACATAGTAAAGCCACTAGTCCCGTTTTCTCGGATTCCCCTGCCCCTAGGCAACGAGCAGAAGTGGGGAACGAGTGGTCCCTGGGGAGCGACCGCCCAGGGGCCCCAAAGCAGCAACAGACACGTAGGACTCTACATGTCCTGCTGCTGAAAACAGCGTCACTCTAAAATCAACACGCATAACACACTAGATCTCTAATGTGACAGCTTTGCCTAATTGTGTTTAAAATCAGGTTTAAGTGTTTGTTAATGTTGCAAAATGCTTGGACTGCTGCTGTTTTACATAAAACAGCGTCACCATTTGAAACATTATCTTAGGTGCTGAAATTTGTAGCAACAGCTGTAACGGCCACATTTCCAGATCCATGGTCCAGATACAATTAACAGGCATTTCATCAAAACAGACTTTTTTGGGAAAGCGTTGTGAAAGAGTTGTTTGGAGAAGAGCCCCCATTCCGGTTGGTGATAACAGTAGTATTTTTTTTAAAAAATGCCCCCGCCAGCGCTAAGCCACCCACACCGGGCGAGCAGCCATGTCTGGTCACTCGCATGCACATAATACACATGTGTGCATTATGTCAAGGTACAGGCCAGGTCGATACCAATCAGACAGAGCAGTACTGAATCAGGAGACAAGAATGTAGTTGGGGTCAGAGGCCGGGTCAAAAACCAACAGTATCGCAGTACAGAGGAGAATCCAAAAGGGTAGTCAAAATACAAGCAAAGGTCAGGACAGGCAGCAGACTTGGGATGTTCAGGGACACACTGGGTAAAGGAACAAGATCAGAACACTAGAAACGCACCCAGGTGGAGATAGACCTACCTTGGACAATGAATATTTGGATGAAGCCCCTTTAAATATTTGAAATTCACCCCAAGTACAGTGACGTCACACGCGGTACAGGCGTCAAAAACCCTGAAGTGCACAATCGCACATCAAGAAGCGGAGAGGAGAAAGCACCACTAGACTTCCAGGTATCCTCACACTGACCAGTTGCTGCTAAATTAGGACCCATGCTTAATGCCAGGCAACTCATTTGCATATCTGAAATTATATATGTACTTTGTCTGGAAAAAAAAAGTATTCCCATTACATGAAGGGAGCACTATTCATTTTTTGATTGTAAGCTGCCATACTGGTTTTTTTTTACCAAGTTAATCCGGTTACAACAAAACATGGTTTACTGGTAATGTTTTGAATGAGCAATTTCTGAAAAGTGAGAACTTACTTTTGATCAATAAACTATATGTTTAAATCTAATGAAAGGGTACACATACTTATAAAAATCTGAACTGTTCCCAATTTACATAATCCTCCAAATATAATTTGCCAAAGCACTGCGTCTCATGCCTCTCTATAGAAGCTTGGACCATTTGATATATACTAATTCCCATCCATCTGCACCTCTACTAGAATTTGTCAGTGGTGGTAGTTAAAGGATACTGTGTGTATTTTTGTTTGTGCGGAATTTCTGATTGATGTCTTGTATGTTTCAGGACTTAGAGGGAGTGGATATCAAGCTTGGTGTTTGCTCTGGTGGTCTTATGGTCTTCAAAGACAATCTGAGGATTAACCGGTTTCCATGGCCGAAAGTATTGAAAATCTCATATAAAAGAAGCAGTTTCTTCATCAAAATCCGCCCAGGAGAGGTATGATTTTAAATTATATATCTGGTTATTGTAATGGGAAAGACTAAGCAGCAAAAGTCTGTCTGTTCTTTAACATATGTTGTTTGATGGAGAAGGGGTTTGCTAGCCATTAGCAACCAGAGGTAGCCTTGGCTATGTTTTGGCAGATTCTATTCCATTGTTTCATACCCAAGGTATGGCAACCTACATTTATTAAACTTTGACCACCATAAGCAACATTTTTAAAGATCTTTTATTTCGCCAGCAGGAGCAATATGAAAATACAATAGGATTTAAGCTTCCCAGTTACAAGGCAGCAAAGAAACTTTGGAAAGTATGTGTTGAACATCATACATTTTTCAGGTAAGTTCTGCTTATGATGCACAGTATTAAACAGTTACTAATGTCACCTTGCCATATTTGAGTAATGATACATTTTGGGAGACTATATCAAAATAGGCCCTTCATAGTAACCTCTTATGCCATTGAGACCACCCATTTTCAAAGCAGCATTCATTTTTTTGGATCAGAAGGTGTGCTGTACGTGTGATCTTCAAAGAAATACATGGAAAATCTTCACCAACAAATATTATTTCTGTAATTATGGCCCCTTTTCATTAGAGCCAGAAAGTGCATTTCAGTACTAGCAGGACATATACAGTATATTACCTGATATACCACACCAAGTACTTAAATACTTTGTTCAGGGCATTAAAGGGACATATATAATGCTAGAGGCAATTATGGCATAGTTGTGGCATGAAGAGATTGATGGATGCAATTTGCACACTGTTTGTTGAACTGACTCACTACTTAAGGCCATTCACAAACTGCTGAAAACAACATACTTGCAAGAGGGCTTGCAATGCTATTTGTTAGATTTGCATATTGATGTTGTCTCACTGTTTGTTATAAAAATACTTTATCTGACAAGCAGAAAGTGCTCCCCAACCAGTATAGCTTTCAAGCAATTAGGATGTATGTTACTAGAAAAGAATACCTTTAGGCTAAAGGTGGCCATAGACACACAGATCCGATCGTACGAATCGAGGATTCGTACGATTTTCGGATCGTGTGTGGCATGTGCCGACTTCTTTCGTCTGGCGGAGATCGGTCGTTTGGTCGATCGGTCAGGTTTGATTTTGACCCGACCGATCCCGCCGGAGCTCATGGCACATCGTAATCTGATCGTTCGGGCGTACAGCCGAACTATCAGATTACCCCCGATATAGCCATGCCTGTTAATGGCATATCGGGGAAAGATCCGCTCGTTTGACAACATCGCCAAACGAGCGGATCTTTGCATCTATGGCCACCTTTAGGCCACACTAGGCGATAGCGCCGCGACTTTTAATCCGCAATCGCTTCCCCAGCGTCAAATCGCGGCGCTATCGCCTAGTGTGGCCTTAGGGGCTGGTATTTGTCCATCAAACAGCAAATGCCACCCTCATTGTTATTCAAGCAATATAATGGCTCTTTTTGTACTCAGGCTTTCTACAGAATGTGTATTCCAAAGGCTGTGTGCAATAGCAGACGGTCTCTACCATAATCAGAGTGTACTACCTCTACCTAAATGTCCCATATTCAGGTTATTTCCTTTAACAGTATTCCTTTCTGCACCATTTTATAAGGGACAAGGTATTGTATTTCTGGTTGGTACACAATCAGCAAACCCCTCCGTCCCCCAGCATTATGACTTTCAAGCAAGCAGTATGCATGTCCTTGCTGAACATTATCTAACACACAGTGCAGTAGGGAACATTACTAGAGCAAATTACACTTTGCATGTGGCACAGACATGTTGCTAGAGTTAAATACATTTCATTTGGTGGACATAAACTGCTGGCATCTGTTGCTGTGGAATACACATAGGGGCAGTTATTATATGGTATAAAACAGAGGAATAATTCGCCAAATGTCAGCAGGCATTGCCGTGCAAAAAAATGGTGTCTAAATGGAGTGATTTTTTTACGTACTATTTCTTTGTGCAATTTCCACCAGAACTTACTTACAAAGGTTTGAAGCAATGTTAAACGATGGCAGCAAAGCGTAGAATAAAACACATCTTGATAAATTTGCTAATATATTTACACAACTTTTTACTCTGTTTTCTGGCGAATTTTGTTTTACACAGCATAAAAAATCGGCCCCATAGCGTAGAAGGCACGTAGAAGAGCCATACTGCTAAGAATAAACTGACCCAATATGTCATGGTAATAGTACTAAACCAAGAAGTTACAGGATCACATCCCTACCCATGTCAATATTAATGAATCTGGAGTTGTCCTTCCTCTTTGTGTAGTTTAAATTTCTGTTGCAGCAGATCTTGTGATTTGTTATGCAAATAGTTCTTAAAATATATTCTGACACATTTGTTCCCTTCAGGTTGACATCCTCAGAGTCTATTCCCAAGCACAGGTTTATCTCTTTAGGATCCAAATTTCGCTACAGTGGGCGCACACAGGCACAGACTCGGCATGCCAGTGCTCTTATTGATCGACCTGCTCCCCATTTTGTGCGCACTGGCAGCAAACGGGCCTCTCGCAGTCTTGATGGAGGTGGGTAACTGTTCTGTTTATTATTATATATCTTTCTGACTTTTAGGCATTTCTCGTCTGAGTTGTTGGATGCCCTCAGAGGCAATTTTGTATACTTTTTGGCCATCTGAAGCCAAACAAATTGCAGACAGGCTTCCAACACACTTGTATACTGGCAGGAAACACCAAAAAATTACAGGTGCAAACAGTGGAGGACCCTTAGTAACAGAGGTGCAAAAACACAATACTTTTCAACCCATCTGGATTTTTATAATGTGCTAACTGTAACAAAGAAAAATATTAATTTTCATAGTTTATTGTACTCTCCTTGACGTTGGGATCTGGGACATCTGCTCATAATCCTTATACATTAAAGGATGAATGTAATTAAAATCACAAGCATTGTTTAAAATGGTGGTTTTGTGAATGTTTAGTGTTGCTTGCAGTGTAAAATTATTTGCTGGGGAATATCACATTGCTCATTATAATTAAAGGAGAACTAAACCCACGTATAATATAGATCACTACCCGTACCCTATATAGTTCCCCCTTCCCTGCTCCCACCTGCACAGGTGATAACTTCAGTAATTGCCCCATATAATGTAATTACTCCTCGTTGCAGAGTAAGCACATCGGAGCTCACGGGCGCCATCTTCTTCTCTTCAGTAATCTTCGGGTCGTCTTTCTTCCCGTTGGCTATTTCCATCACTTTCGGTGCATACGCAGTTGTCCGGAACTGGAAGTTTGCTTCAACTGGGCATGAGCCGATACGATGCTTACTTTCCGAAGATTACTGAAGAGGTGCCCCTGAGCTCCGCTGCGCTTACTCTGCAATGAGGGGTAATTACAGAATTAGGGGCAAGTACTGAAGTTATCACCTGTGCAGGCGGTAGCAGGGAGGGGGGAATTATGTAGGGTAGGGGGTAGTGGGTTTTATTATATGGGGGGTTTAGTTCTCCTTTAAGTAAAGGTTAGGGTTAATATATGCTCTGGAGTTTCGATATTTTGACACAAAGATCCTTTGCTATTGCAAAATTTTATTATATGCACTACACATGTTGCAATTTATTATTTATTCGCAAATTTGCAAGAAAGTCGTGCTTGTGAGAACTTGTGAGTGCCAATGTACTTTTTCAGTTCACTATGAAGAATCGATTAGAATTGCACTCATTGACATCAGGGAACTCTGGAATTATTACCGATGGCCCTGCTAGGTTTTAAAAAATTAGGAAACTGGCTCCAACTATTTTATTTGAATTCTTCGTATGCAAACACAGTCGTAAAATAGATATATTTCGGTATGTACAGAAAAAACTAAATATATATGTCTTACTATATAGTGAATAATGTAATGTAATGACCATAAAAAGGCATGAGGCTAAAGGCCAAGTTATTTATTACAGGTGACTTCTAATATTCTTAAATTGTACAGCAGGGGGTATATTATTTTTTCTAATATACAAGTTGCTGGGAGTCATGTGAAATTACATCACCATGTATCGACTATAATTGTTGACACCCTTAAGCACTGTTTATATAGTGAATAAAGTACCCCCTCTTGTAAAATATAAGGATATTGTAAGTCAAGGAGTCTCATGACCATATAAAACCATGAGGCCGAAGGCCGAGTGTTTTTATACAGGTCATGGAACTCCGAGGTAACTTCTAATATCCTCATATTTTGCAACTGGGGGTACTTTATTTATTATAATACACAAATTTCAGCAAGTCATGTGACAGAAATGACACTAGAACTCACCGTTTATAACAGGTGACATCAGAACTCACCGTTTATAAGGATATAATTTACAAGATATTCATGGCCTTTGTGTATTATAAGTAAATATTATCACTGGATTTGTGATGATATCATGATATCATGTTCATGTCAGGAGTAATATATACACTTGAACCAAAGGCATCTTCATCTTCAAATGCAGTTCTCTGCATGTAAAGGGTGGCATATGAGCAGCTGTATAAAATGCTGGTAGGTATTTGTGACCCTTCGAACATGCACCCTGGCCAGCAAGAACTTCTTGTTATACTTGATCATTTCCTGCCATAAGCAAAGCTATTGTGCTACATTTTATTTAGAATTAGTTTATGCATTTTGTCTTTTCCCTGTGACAAAAAGCACAAGTGGCATTAGTTTAAGCCCAATGGTTTTATTATTCTAAACTCCTTTTCCCCCTCGCCTTTGCACGTTTTATCAGCAAAGCCAGGCCATGTCTCAGTTCAGTTCCATAACTTAGAAGATACAGAAAATGATCTGGAAGTAACTGAGGTAGAGGACAGAAAGCAGTCCATACCAGCAGTCATCTTTTGTCCAGGTATAATATGTCATCTGGATGCTGCTTCATGCAAATCCTGTTTCTTTAAAGCTTCCTACAGCTCTTTTCTGCTGCTTTTTAATGCAGGCAAGTGCAATGCTTATTAATATACAGGAATTTGAAAAGTGGACAGAAAATATTTAGAGGCCCATTTACTAAGGGTCGAATATCGAGGGTTAATTAACCCTCGATATTCGGCCATCGAAGTAAAATCCTTTGACTTTGAATATCGAAGTCGAAGGATTTACCGCAAATACTTTGATCGAACAATTCGAAGGATTCTGTCCCCTCTTGAAATAGTGACCAAACATGCAGAGTGAGCACAGCAGATCTCACAGGCGCCATCTTCTCTTCTGTAATCTTTGTGAAGTGAGTGGCGTAAAGCGGCATGCGCAGTTGGAGCAATCTTCCAGTTTGTGACAACTGCGCATGCGCCGAAAGAGGAAGAAATTGCCAAAGGGGAAGAAGAAGACACAAAGATAACTGAAGAGAAGAAGATGGCTCTCGTGAGCTCCGTTGCGCTGACTCTGCATGTGTGGTCACTATTTCGAGAGGGGACAGAATTCTGTGGTAAGATTGTGCAGGGGGGAGGCAGGGAGGGGGACCAGTGGGGACTTAACATCGCGGGGGGTTTAGTTCTCCTTTAAAAGCAGCAAAAAATAACAAAATTAGCTTTTCTGTGCTTTGAAGCTTGCAATTCAATGTTTAATTATATTTACAACCTGGAACACTGTCAAACTGATAATATCGTGAACTTGTTTTCAGAAAAGATAATAATGGAGAACAGTGATAATGATGGTGATCTCATGTTAAAGAACAAAAGAGATGGAGATGAACATATCCCATTAGGGCATAAGGAAACAGAGCAGCCAGGTACCCCTGTGTGGAGGCTGATATCTTTGGCTACTTGTTAACCCATCTGCTTTAGATTGGGAAATATTTATGTGGAAAATAAAGTAAAGCATCTGTTTTAGAATTACATGCATTTAATTGTGACTGATATTGTTTTCCTCTACTCTTGTATCTATTAATATAATTAATTATGTTTATCAAACAAATTATGCAGTATTAACTTCTTTTGCAGGTACTTTTGAATGATGTCTATGAACAAAGGCACTGTAGTTTGGGCAGAACAGCTTATTGACTCATATACAGTAGTGTCTTTACTTCCATCCTCTACAGGACATATGTCTTAGACACATTGGGATTTTCGAACCCTATGATGCCTAACACAAAAGAGGGAATGGTAAACACTGAACAAATACACTCAGACTACTTTTTTCACAGACACCTGCAGATGTGGTGCCCCCCCCCCCCCTGTTATAGATCCACCCATTTTGACAACGTTGTCAAAATGGGTGGAGGGTTAGCAAGATGCCTACATTTTTATCCCCTAAGGGCAGTTTGGAATTATACATGTAACATATGTTTTATGGTAAAATTCAAAAAGAAATAAAGAAACTTCTTTCCTTGATATCAGTATCATTTTGATATACAGTGCCTGGTTAACCTTTAATGTTCCAGTGCTACTGTTATAGATCATATCCTGCTCTTTAATACCACATCACATGTGAGAGTTGTTAAAGGTTAATGTCACTCAAGGCGATTCTTCGCTGTATATTCAAGAAAAAGTACTGGCAGCAATGCTTAGAAATTAGCCAGTTATATGTCCCTATTTTTGTAAAGGGGAAATTTTAACACACATGCACAATTTTTTACTAAAACTGCAGCAGGCAGGAACTATCATCCAATCATGCTATACTCATGGCATTTCATTAAAGACAATTTCAGACATGTAAGATCACAATGTGGGACATTACACATATGAGGATCTTTTTCCAAGTTCTCTAAATAAAAAAAGTCGAACTAAATTTTAGGCTTGCGCTCTGTTTACAAAACAGTAATACTGCAACACTGTCATCTCCAATATTAGTAAAATTATGACCTGTCACTTTACAGCTGCAGTTGCAACCCCAGAAGCCTCCAGGAGCCACCGCCCTGTATCAGCCCCAGTCTTCCCTCAGAGAGAAGTCATTCCACAGCCTGCAGCCCAAAGAAAGACTCCAGTGCCCAGAGCAGAGAATATGCCCAGAAAAACAGAGGAGAAGCCCAAAGAAAGGGTGCAAATTCAGCGTGAAAGTCCTGAGGTGACTGTCTAGCCCTTATCCTATATAATAAAGTTGAAGTGTCTCTGCGTCCAGTCCCTGTGTCCGTGGGATTGCGCTACTGCGCATGTGCCCCACGGACCGTCTCTGGCGAATTTTTTTTAGACTAGAACAATTCTGTTTTTATAAATGTTAATTTAACGGGCTTAATGTCTAGTATATTATATTAGTCCAGCGTGTGTGTGTATATATATATATATATAACTGTGTGTATATATATATATATATAGAATCCCACAGTACCAGCACTCAGACAGATGTTTCCAGTAGTGCACGATCAAGAACAGGCATGTACATAACACGATGGATCCTTGAAAAAGGTCCCCAGGTGGGACCGAAACGTCGGATAAAAAATGTGTTTTATATGAAATAAACACCATTGCTTCACAAAACAACATCGTGTTATGTATATATATATATATATATATATATATATATATATATATAGCCCACACAGTGTTTCTGTGTATCTAAGATATCTGCATGTGGCATATATTACAATATTCATAGTGATAAAAATTGTCTATCTCCTGGAGGCCTGTTTGATAAAGGTCAATTTTTTGTGGTTTTAGAGGTTTTTGAAACCGACATTAAACTTTGTTTCTCTAAACCACGGATAGAAAAAACACTAAACGATTCGCTAAAAAAATATGAATATTTCTAGTTTTTCAGATAATTACTAGCAAAAAAAAATGAATAGTTTAAAAATGTTTTTAATAAAAAAGGTCCAAGTTAGCATAGCTCCCATTGACTTCTATGGAACATTAACTACTAATTTTTTTTGCAGTTTACAGGACCCCCCCCCCCACACACACACACACACACACAAACACACAAAAATTTTTAGTGAAAAAGTACCATTTGTGAAAAAAATGAGAAATCTAAATTTTAGTAAATCAGGCCCATAGTGACAGAATTTAAACTCTGGAATCCTGAAAGTTTCCCACTAAACTATAAACACTGTCCTCACTGACAGGAACATGTTACTGCCCACTACAAACAATTATGGGTTTAAAGGGGACATTTACCAGTTTGTAAAACTTGCTAAACGTTCTCTTATAGCATAATAATATTTTTCCAAACATTTCTAGTTTCATGAATGTGCATCACAGGCACCCCTTGTGTTCTGAACACAAGGCTGAACAGAACTTCAGGCGTTACTGATGCATTGTTTCCTGACTCATTTTTGTTCAGTTATATCACTCAAGTGCCTCTGTGCAGCAGCAGTGGCAGCTTGTGATACATAGTGAACATTTAGGGGCAGATTTACTAAGGTTCGAATGGTAAATTTGATTTAAAATTTTCAAAAAAAAATTTTTTTTGGTCAAAACTTACAAATTCGAATTTAAACCTCCAACTCGAATTTGAATGTGAGATTTATGACACCTCGACCCTGGAAACCGTTCTAATTTAAATATTCTCCACCTAAAACCTGCCGAGTTCATGTAGAAGTCAATGGCAGAGGTCCCATGAACTATTTGAAGATGTTAATAGTAGAAATGAACCAAATTATTGGAAAGTTTGGAAAATTGCACCCCATAGACTCCAATGTGAAAACGTGATTCAAATTCAATTTGAGTTTTTGGGACTATTTCGATACCATTCGAATTGTGGATTCAAATTAATAATTTATCAGAGTTTAAAAAAAATGACTCTAAAATTTGACCTTTGATTAATAACCCCCTAATTGTATTAGAAGTGTTTGCCTTCTAATTTAATGGAAACATAAATAAAGAAATAATACTAAATTATATTAAAATTTTCATAAGAATACTATAAGCAAGTTGTGCCAAATAGTATCCCTTTTAACGATTCAATAAAGTTTTTTCGCATGAGAATCCGCTATTATTATAATTGATATAGATATGGGAGTTTATGTGAGTCTATGGAGTGGTCAGTGTGAGTATGTGAGTGAATGTGCACTCAGTTTCATTTGGAGGGGTTGAGCTTTATAGACTTTTGGTCTTTTTTCAACACAAATTAACCACAAGATTTGTTACCGCACAGAAAGGAAATAAACTCTTTTGCACAGTTGGAAATACATAAGGAGAGATTGGGTACAGTGTTCCACATATATATAGTTTGACACAGGCATCTATAAAGCTCATATACCTATATCATATATTCTTCTTACATTTTGCAAAGAGTATATGAAGCTTAATCTGCTTTCCTATACAGGATGTTAAAGCTGCACAGCAAGATTCAGCTTCAACTACTGCCAATGGGGATCCAATTAAGGTTAGTATTTTGAATTGCTCTAAAAATGTCTCTAAAAATCAATTCTGTCAACAGTGTTATGTGAAGGGGTAGCACCACAATACTGTTTACACAGTCACCTTCTCCTATGCATAATTACATAACCACTCACACAGTTATATAGCTAAGATTGAGATTTGCATGAATTAGGCTCCATTAGGAGCCTGGCTAAAATCTACCTTTTCTCCTGAATGTGTTCTGCAGAATTGTGTAAAATGTACAGAACTGATACTTGGGAAGGGGTGCAAATGTTTTTGTCATTAATATATATTGCGTTATCAACCTTGGACTGAATGCCCAATAACCATATTTAAATTGCAAAAGAAGAGGTACTAAGAAAGCCTTGCACATAATGATTATTAGTAGTCAAACCACATTTTAGCCTCTGGTCCCCATCATTATAAGATATTCAGGGCTCCCAATATCTTTATATAAGATATCCATAGAGAACACTGTGAGTCCAGAGAATCTATGGCTTCTACCACAAGACCCTTTTTGCTCTCAAAAAGGATATACGGAAGAACCTGGAATGTTTTTACAATAATAAAGATATTAAGATATATGATCCCTGGTTGATCATTACTGCTACTTGGAACTTTGAATGGGTCGTTGACGTGTCCTGGCGACTTTGTTTGTTCTGACTATTCATGTATGCGTGTTTTTCTGTACTGTTTTTTTTCTCTCTGTTTTAAGACTTAATTCTCCCCTTTAATTCCCTCCTGTAAATAATGCAGCCGCCAGCTGAGAGAGACGATGAAATAGTACGCATGAGGAAGGTCAGCATAGTGTCTGTTGAAATCAGTCTGTCTTTCCATCTCTCACATAAGGGAGGCAGCACATTTACATAATTTCATATGAGCATTTATTCATAAAGACCCATCTCATTCCATTTTAAAAGAGGCACTTAGAAAGCAGGTTTTAGATTACGGGTTTCCAGAAATGGATCCGATACCTGTATAGGGTAAATTATTCCCAATATACAAAAAGACGTCTGTGAAACCCAGTTATGTGCAATATGAACATGAAAGACAAATCTTGGTTGCATTGCTTTTTAGTAACATGCCAAGGGCCAAAAATAATTTTAATACAGAAAACATAAGGCACAAGGCCAGAGAGTCCGATCTATGACAACTTTATGTCATGGAGTTATAAAAATGCTTTATAGATTTTAAATATAGTATTTAGCTCCATCTTCATTGGATGGAGAAAAAAAAGGTGAAATAAACCAAGCAAATTTGTCATGTGTGTTAAAGCAATGACACAAGTTACATTTTAAGCTGCCCCAAAAGCTGCCTTTACACTACAATTGCTGCTCTAAAATTTGCCATTTACTGCTTTCTGGTGACAGTCACCAGGTGAGGGCTTTATAGTGGACATCCCAATTTAGTCAATGGGAAGAGGCTCTTTCAGTTCCTGTCTGTTAAAGGAATTGTTCAGTATAAAAATTGGGTAAACAGGCTGAGTTTTACATCTCTCTGTCTTTAAATATTACAGACGTTTTCTTATACCAACAAAGTTTCCAGGTTTAGGGTTCTATGAAACCTGTTTTGGTGATTGTAGACAATGAATTATATTGAACCTGATTTTGCTTTGCTGGATCTTATAATGTTAGTCCCCTGTCTTTGGGAACTGGTGGTGGGTTTGCAACCCAGTAAATTAACAGGAACAGGAAATGTAGACCATGTAAATAGCTTTGTTCAGCTGTGTAATGAAATTAAATGGGTTGTTCACCTTCAAACACATTTCAAGTTGGTTTCAGATAGTTTTACCAGAATTAAAGACTTTTTCCAATTACTTTATATTTGGACCATTTTCTAATATTGAAGTGTAAAGTTTCATTTTTCACCTTTTTTCTAAAGTAGCTCTGGGAGAGGGGGTCGCCGACTCTAAGGGGCAGATTCATTAAGGGTCGAATTTCGAAGTTAAAAATACTTCGAAATTCGACCCTCGAATTGAAATCCTTCGACTTCGAATATCGAAGTCGAAGGATTTAGCGCTAAACATTCGATCGAACGATCGAAGGATTTTTCGTTCGATCGAACGATTAAATCGTTCGAATCGAACGATTCGAACGATTTTAATCAAACGATCGAAGGAAAATCCTTCGATCAAAAAAAGCTTAGCAAGCCTATGGGGACCTTCCCCATAGGCTAACATTGACTTCGGTAGGTTTTATCTGCCGAACTAGGGGGTCGAAGTTTTTTTTAAAGGGTAAGTACTTAGACTATCAAATCGTTCGATTTCGTTCGACTTCGATCAAATTCGAACGAATTTAACCAATTCGATGGTCGAAGTACCCAAAAAAAACTTCGAAATTCGAAGTTTTTTTCATTCGAATTCTTCACTCGAAGTTAGTGAATCTGCCCCTAACTGTTCTGAACTGATTGATTTAAGGTGGCCATAGACGCACAGATAATATTGTATGAAACTAATTTTCGTACGATATTCAATGCGTGTATGGTGGAAAAAGAGCCAACTGATATCGTCAGAAGACTTGGATATCGGTCGGCTTGTCGATCGGCCTGGACTCAAAATTTTGATCGGGTGCCTTTGAAGGCACCCAAACATCGGCCATTGTTAGTGGTGAATTGTCAGATACAGGTAGAATTCTATTGTTGCTACCTGTATATCTACCTGTTTATGTGACGATTCTGCATCTTTTCCAAGAAAGATCGTAATTGTTATGTCTATGGCTACCTTAAGTTGCTACATTTCTTATCTTTAGCCATGCTGACCAGAATCCCAGTTGCATTAAAGGCAGCTGTTAGAATTAATACAATAGTTGCTAATATTCCCACATATGCTGTTGAGAAATGTATCAAGTAAATGTAACAAATTGTAACAGTTCACATTCTGCACCTGGATCACTGAACTGCCAGACTGGAACACCAGAGACTGGAACATTCAACTTTAAACTTAAATTTTGGGAATATTTTATAAAATAAAAGATGGGAATCAATAAAAAAAAAGTCTTTGTTTCTGGTGAACAATCTGAAAACAACTCAACTGATAAAAGTGTTGGGAAGGTGAAAACCCCATTTAAGCAGATAAAAAAAAATGCTATACAGAGAGGTTGCATATCCATTATTGGAGCAGATGATATTCAGTAGGCTTTAACTCACCCAAGACTGAGGTTGGAAAACCAATTTTTTAGGTGGAGCCATAAATCAGACACCATGGGGCAGATTTACTAAAGGGTGAAGTGGCTAACGCTAGCGACTTCACAGGGTTGCCACCCGCAGGGACATTATTGATTTACTAACGGGCGCAGGCGCCAATTGGCTAGCTAAAGAGACTGTCGCTAGCGGTCATCCAGTCGATTTTTCGCTCTGGCGAACGGTTGTTGCAAATTCACTAACATGCGGATTTTACTGAACGTTACCTCTTTCGCCAGAGTTGCCTTCGCTACCTCAGACCAGGTGAAGTGCATTAAAGGAATTGTTCAGTGTAAAATTAAAAACTGGGTAAATAGGCTGTGCAAAATAAAAAATGTTTCTAAAATAGTTAGTTAGTTTTTATTTTCACACTGAACTATTCCTTTAAATTAGCTTGATCTTCCTCAACCTTCTGTCACATACATTAGATTTTGTAAATGGAAAATGAATCAAAGTCCAAAAAACGCTGGCGTCTTTTCCTTTTTTCAGAGTGATAGCCTGCAAAAGTCCTAAAAAAATTTTTTTGTGTAACCGGTTTCCCCCATATATTAACTAAACAGTGGGCTCATGTGTAGGGCATTATAACAATTTTATTGTCTTTATAAAGGTTCCCTGGACCCTCTGTAATTAACAGTGGAAATGTAATGTCTTTGATGCAACATATAACATAAGATCGTCCATTCAACTTTAAATTTCCCACTGTATGTAAATTAACCTGAGCGATAGACCTCTAGTGATTTTGCGCTAGGTAGAAACTAACACTAGCGCACCTTCGCTTTGAATTGCTCGCATAGCCAAAGTATTAGCGAAAATTCGCCAGCATTTGGCGCCCAGGACGAAACTCTGCATGTTAGTGAATTAGCATTGTCTGGGCAAATTTTCATCTGGCGAATTGTTTTGCGATGGGTGCGAAGCGGACGCTGGCGAATTTTTGGCAGTTAGTAAATCTGCCCCCATCTGTTTGTTCATCACAACATCTAAATTAGCCGTTGCACTTGCACTAATATTTTTACCATTAAATGGTTTGCTCCTTTTTTTCATATTTTCCGCTCTGCAAGAATTTTTTTTTAATTTGAAATTTTACCACCTTTATATTTATTTATGTTCACTTCCACAGAAAAGAGCAAGGAAACTAGAGGGTGAAAACATTTATATCAGACATAGCCATTTAATGTTGGAGGTTGGTATGAACCCATGCAATTGCCTGTTTGTTTTTTCTTTTCTTTCCTTTTTTTGTTCACTTTTGCAATTTTCTGTAGTCTTTCATTTCAAAGGTGCCTGCCATTTTCGCTGTGTGTGATAGGCTTGCATGAGTGTGTTTCTTGTGTCCCTCATGGCTTTAAGGCACGTCTTAAGACAGACTTGGCACACAACACACACTGCAGCTTTTGCTTTCTATTTAATATTAATTTGCTCTGTGGCATAAAAATTCCTAAATTAGAGCACTAGAATCCAATTTTTTTAAGATTAAGCAGAGTGCAGTGAAGCAAAGACACATCTATAATGGAATGCTCTTTTACCCAGATGCATCATTAGTTATAAACTAGGTACTGGCGTTACTGGTAGCTACTGTATGCAGCAAGCACAATTTGTATGGGCTCACTGGGATTAGTAGAATTATAGCAGCAGGAAGAACACTGCTTCACAGCTCTGGATTAGCCTCTTTTAATAACTGTCTTTGACTGTGAATAATAAGGTCTGTGTTCTGCTCTTCCTTCACAGGTAAGCCTTTCTCTGTTATAATTGCCTTAATGGCTCGAGGTTTATAAAAAGGTTCATATAATTTTGTGGCCTTCTACAAGCAGCTTGACTCTTCATAGTTGTCTATACATGGAATACATGTTACAATGAATATAGTGAATAAAGTACCCCCTCTTGTAAAATATAAGGATATTATAAGTTACCGAGGAGTTTCATGACCATATAAAAACACGAGGCCGAAGGCCGAGTGTTTTTATACAGATCATGGAACTCCGAAAAAAATCCTCATATTTTACAACTGGGGGTACTTTATTAATTATAATACACAAATTTTAGTGAGTCGTGTGACAGAAATTACATCACTACTCACCGTTTATAACTGATGACATCACTAGTCACCGTTTATAAGGATATAATTTACAAGATATTCTTGGCTTTTGTGTATTATATATATATATTTTTTTATATATAGCTTTTTACTCCAATAAACCCCAGAATTTTTGCTGTCCTGTGAGTGCGATCCTCTGTCTACATTGTACCGTATTTTCTGGCTATTGTACCGAATACATATACATATGTAGCACTTTGTTTTTCTCAAGTCAGTCAAAGTTTTCTTACAAGGCGCCACCTGTGTTTTACCACTGGTGATTTACATTATCACCAGTGGGGTAGCATTTGCAGGAGATTAGTTACCTGCCGAAGAAGAGATTTATTGTGAGCGACTTATCTCCTCATGTGGCATTGCTCGTAGAATTTTGGTGGTACGAAAAGTGGTGATTAGAACAACAAATAAGAATGATGCATTTCCACTAGATGCAATAGGATACACTCTATGGAAAAATGGGTTGACCACACATCTAACAATATCAAGGGGTAGGTATACCATCCATATGTTGAATGCAAGAACAAACTATTGGACCAGGGTGTGCTTGGTTAATTACAGCATACAAATTACCAAAAAGAACAAAATAAGTCCCCTCAGGAATTTCTGCTGTGTAGATCCTCACGTTCTGTGGGTTTTATTTTCACATGGTAAGGTTACCACAGCAACCTAATATGATCCATAGCAACCCAATCACTGATTAGCATCAACCAGCTGCAGGTAGAACAATGAAAGAAACCATTTGATTGGTTGCCATGGATCACTGCCCATATGCAATTTATATATAGATATAGAAAGAGGGAATGTGTGTACTGCACACACTGGGGCTTCCTTTAAAGAAAAAAGGTTTTATTATTATATATATTTATTTTATTTGACCAGCACCTGGGTAGTTAACTAAATGTTTTAGGGTTGTGCTCCTCTCTCTCTCTCTCTCTCTCTCTCTCTCTCTCTCTATATATATATATATATATATATATATATATAAAACATCATATTATGCCGCACTCACTGGTCTTTAGTCAAAAAATACATTTATTGAACCATCCTTTTGGTCTCAACAGAGATATATACTATATATGTATACACACACACACACACACACAGACCATAGTTTGTTTCCTTATGGTTGTTCGTTATTTTCATTTCAATACCATCACATTAGTCCTTTGCTTGGACACTCGGCCTTTGTCAATTGCTTTCTGCAATTTTTTGGTGTTTGCTTTTTTCAGGCTTTTTACTGTTTACCCATCTTTCTCTCCCATCTTTATGTATTTTCATGCTCTTAACACATTGTCATCCTTATCCAATTTCCATTGATAATACTTTTTCTGTCTTGTTTACATTTCTGTCACTTTACTGCCCCTTCTTTCCAACCAAACTTTCACTTTAGGCATCTCTTATTTTGTAGGACCTGGAGAAGACTCAGGATGAGATCAACAGACACCATGCTAGCATCCGTGAGCTGAAGAAGAGTTTCATGGAGTCTGTGCCAGCACCCCGGCCCAGCGAATGGGACAAACGACTTTCTACCCACTCCCCTTTCCGTACTCTCAGCTTCAATGGCCAGGTTCAGACTGGGTCAGATGGGGTAAGATTTTTGATACATCATGTATAGATTTACCCCAATTATGCAAAATATTACATTCATCCATATAAAACCTAGACAAAATCGGCAAAAGGATAACAACCCAACAGGTTTAATTTAAAACTTAAAAAAAGTCGATTAGTAATGCTACATATATTTTGGGATTCTGTACCAGCCCAATGCAACCAAAGTCCTTTATCAGTAAAGATCTGTATCTCCAAAGATGCCCCAGTAGCTCCCCATCTTCTTTTCTGCTGATTCACTGCACATGCTCTGTGCTGCTGTCACTTACTGAGGGGCCCACTCACAATATACAGTATGTATAGCATATAAATGTCTCAATACAAGACCGAGTAGTGATTAATTCAGATTCTCATTACATGGCAGTTCAAAAACCAGGACAGTTAGCATCAGAATTTAATAATCTGCACTGTAGCGTCAGCATCTATGATAGGTGAACCTCATTTTCTGCTTAAAGGAATAGAACCAAAAAAATATTTCATATAAACGAGCTGCTGTGTAGCAATGGCAGAAATTGAAAAAAGGGCTATATGGCACAGGTTAAATAGTGGATAACAGATAACAACATTATGTTCTACAGAGCTTATCTGCTCTGTAATTTGAGCCTTTCTCCTTTGAATGACTGCCCCCATTGCTACACTGCAGCCTTTTGATATAAACAATAGTAGTTTTTTCTGAAGCAAACACAGCCGTTTTGCCAGTCCAGGGAAACACTGTGTTATATTTTTATTATTTTAAATCCCTTTCATTTTTTATGTTACTGTTCCTTTAAAGGAGTACTACAACCTAAAAATGAATATGTTTAAAATGCCATATTTTATATAATGAACATATTGCACCAGCCTAAAGTTTCAGTTTCTCAATAGCAGCAATGACCCAGGACTTCGCACTTGTTACACAGAGTCACCATATTGGAAAGTGTCTGCGATACTCACATGTTCAGTGGGCTCTGAGCAGCTGTTGAGAAGCTAAGCTTAGGGGTTGTGACAAATTATCAAGCAGAAAATGAGGTTGGTCTGTAAAATAAGCTGATCCTACAGGGCTGATTATTAAATTCTGATGCTAGTTGTACTGGTTTCTGTGCTACCATGTAGTAATTATATGTATTAATTATGTATTAATTACTTATTAGGCTTATATTGTGACATTTAAATTATATATATATTCAGTATATTGTACATCAGACCATGAGCTCACTAATTGACAGCAGCACAGACAATGGGCAGTGAATCATCAGAAAAGAAGATGGGGAGCTCCAGTTGCATCTTTGAAATACAGATCTTCCCTTGTAAAGGGCTGTGGTTGCCTTTGGCTGGTACAAAAGCCCAAAACTTACAATGTACAACATTTCTAGCTACTTCTTTAGATCGTTTATTTTTCTTGCTTTATGATGTTTACTACAGTGGTGGTTTCCCTATGGTCTAACTTGCAGCTTAATGGTAGCCAGTTCATGGAGGAGAATGCAGTGATCATTAGGGGAGAGCCTCTTGTCAAATGAACTGAGATGATTTGCTTTTTTTCTCTACCTAGGATTTCTTTATACTGAGTTTGTGTGGAGGGAAGGAGCTGTGTTTGCTTTGTCCTTTTCTGTAATCCTGGTCAATTTATTTGTAATGCTAGAACAAGTATGATTTTCTTTCAGTTTGGGCAGACTCTTAGAAGCTTGGAAAAGGTTGGATTTTATTGGTTTTAGAGGCTTTTGAAATGACTAAACTCACAAACTCTAAAACCACGATTGTCATTGAATTTATTAAAAGAGATGACTAGAAAACATAAGAAAGTCAAAAAGCACTGAATAATGCACTAAAAAATGTGAAAAACTTTTTAAAAATTGAGTTTTCAAGACAATTTGTATCAAAGAAAAATAGGAAAACCTCTAAAAGGCCAAACTGATTTAAAGTGGTCCAATAAGATTAGTGCACCTCCCACTGACTTCTATTTCACCACGACAACTTTTACTTGGCAACGCTTTGCCTTAGAGGTTTTTGTGGATGTTATCCTTAAAAATCTCACATTTTTAGAGCTTTTTAGGAAAACCGTGCATTTTTCATGATTCATGGAAATTGCTATTTGATTGGTAAGTAAATGGTCCCCATAAGGTAGGTATTTTATGTTCAAGCTTTATTAAAACTGAGCTCCAAAAAACCAGTGCTTGTTTAAAAACATTTTCCAATAACAAGGAAAGCCTGGCTTCTAAGATGCCACCTTGTGTGCAGGGCAGTATGCCGTCTTATTCAATATGAGTGCAATGAAATTACTTGTGCTAAACATATTTGTTTCCTATTTTTTAATTGCAGATAATATATTTCTTTAGCTAAAAAGGCAAATGTAAGTTACTCCACATTTGGTACTAATCCAAACTTTACCTGCAGAAAAGCAGTAATTGATCAAAATGATCATTAACATATTACAAAGCACCTACATATTATAAGGTATAAACAAGCCAGGGAACCAGCAGCGTCCCAACAAACAATAAAAAGAAAGCAAGTGTGTACGTTTGCTTACAGGATGGTAGATGGAAAGAGTTCACACCCTCAATTGCTTTAAAGGAAAACTATACCCCAAAATGAATACTTGTGCAACAGATATGAGCTGTTTTATGCAATATCTTTTTATAGAGACCTACATGGTTTGAGGGGTATAGCTATCATTTAATTGTATTGACTTGAAATGTCACCATATGAGAGATCTTAGTAATTGTGGAACTTTTAAGTGTTTAATATTTTTTTCCAGTATAATGTCATGTTAATGGTCTGGCTAAACTGGGCCATTGTTACTGTTTGGCTGGATGTAGTTGCCCTTGTTTCTAGTTTCTCTAGCTTTCAGCTGTATTGATGCCTCTGTATGCTATAGCATTATAAACCATAACATTTTCTAAACGCAATCATGTGTAATATATGAAGAATCAGAAAAATTCATACTGAAATGGTGGAGTTCAATTACTTTTTGTTTGTTTGTTTTAATGTATCCCAGATAAAACAAGCTGTTGTATTACCAACTGAACGGAAAGTTTACAGTTCAGAGGTAAAGCTGATATCATGCACTGGCCGCACATTTACCCCTTGCTCCGCAAGCACTTTGTCCCCAGCCATTCCTGTCTTATAGCGCAGAAATCAAAGCTTATGTTGGCGTTTTTTCTGTTTTGGCTTGCAAGCTCTCATTTCATCTGCAAGAGGAAACTGCATTGAGCCTCGCATGGAGCATAAGACGGTGCAACAGTTTATATAGGGGCTGAGCTTTTTATTGGAAGAATGCTTTATGACTTTATGTGGCACCCATCTACCTGCTAAAAGAATAATTTTGCATGCTCTTCAGTTTGAACACCTTTTAGATGTTGGACTTACATACACCTATTGTGATGTGCACTATTTGCACAATGATGTGTTGCAAGGCTTAAATGCTTTGTCCCTAGTATGAACTAGATTTCATGATAAAATTACAGTTAGGTCAGAGACAACTTTTCTGTACATTACCACAATTTATTTTAAATTAAACAACCCAGATGTAGTTGAACTGCAGACTTTCAGCTTTAATTCAGTGGTCTCAAAAGCAATTTTGACGTAAAGGCTATTTCATGGGCAGGTGTGGGCACTCTCCAGGAGGTAGGTGTATCGATATTCAAGTCTTCCATAAAGAGAAGACCGCATGAAAATCACTCATAAGCATCAAGAATAGAAAGGCTAGATTGGACTTTGATAAAAAAAAAAAAAACATCTAAAAAAAGCCAGCACAGTTCTGGAAAAACATTCTTTGGACAGACGAAACCAAGATCAACCTCTACCAGAATGATGGCAAGAAAAAAGTATGGAGAAGGCGTGGAACAGCTCATGATCCAAAGCATACCACATCATCTATAAAACATGGCGGAGGCAGTGTGATGGCTTGCTCGTGCATGGCTGCCAGTGGCACTGGGACCCTAGTGTTTATCCATGATGTGACTGAATGAATTCGGAGGTGTTCAGAGACATACTGTCTGCTCAAATCCAGCTAAATCCAGTCATGTTGATTGGGAAGCGTTTCATAATACAGATGGACAATGACCCAAAACATACAGCCAAAGCAACCCAGGAGTTTATTAAAGCAAAGAAGTGGAATATTCTTGAATTGACAAGTCACCTGATCTGAACCCAATTGAGCAGCATTTCACTTGTTGAAGACTAAACTTCAGACAGAAATGCCCACAAACAAACAGTAACTGAAAGCCGCTGCAGAGCATTGAAAAGGAGGAAACCCAAAATCTGTTGATTGTCTGTCCATGAGTTCAAGACTTCAGGCTGTCATTGCCAGCAAAGGGTTTTCAACCAAGTATTAGAAATGAACATTTTATTTTCAGTTTTTTAATTTGTCCAATTACTTGAGCCCCTGACATGAAGTGATTGTGTTAAAAAAAGGCTTAAGTTCCTCACATTTTTATACAATCTTTTTGTTCAACCCACTGAATTAAAGCTGTAAATCTGCAGTTCAACTGCATCTGAGTTGCTACATTTAAAATTCATTGTGGTAATGTACAGAACCAAAATTAGAAAAAAAGTTGTCTCTGTCCAAAGATTTATGGACCTAACTGTATGTCAGTATTGTTTTAAAAGACCCTCTGCTGATGTTTGTATTTTGAAATACCCTCTTAAACCCATTTAATGCTTCACAGATCAGTCACCTTGGGCTGGGACACGGTGGTTCTCTAATAGGAAGGAATACAATATGTAACAGTACAGGCCAATTAGAAAATTGTGCCATTTTCAGCCTATTGTGCCTGATATATGCAGAGATCCTGGCAAGCATGTGGGAGGGGGGAGTTTAGGTAGGAATGTATCTGCAAAATTTGAAAGGGCCAGTAACACCAGAAAATAAAAATGTCTTGAATGCATGTACACATTTTATAAAAGATCAATTGTAATATTATATTTGCAAATGAGCAGCATTTCATGATTAATTTTATCACACAGGAAACTGTCTTTTCATCCTTTGATAGGTGTGATTGATAATATTTACTTAGTCTACCCTTTCAAAAATTGCACAAAATCTCAGGGCCCCCCTATAAGTTAAAAAAAAACTGCGGCGCCAGGGACCCCCATAAAAGTTTTTTGTTTTTTTTTTTAAACATTGACGCCAGTGTCCCCCATAAAAGTTTATTTAAAAAAATCATTGTTGGTCAGGGCCCCCCATAAGTTAAAAAAAAATTTGGCGCCAGGGCTCCCCATAAAAGTTTTTTTTTTTAAAAAAAAACAAACATTGGGGCCCCAGAGAATATTTTTAAAAACAAAAACTGGTGGCAGGGGCCTATAGAGTATTAAAATAATACATTGGTGGCTGGGGGTTTAAAAAAAAAATAAAAAAACACACATTTGAGTTCAGTAGAAATGAACTTGTGGCTTCAGGACTTGAACTTGACTCCTTTCGTGACTTCGGGTGTTTTCATGGCTTCAGGACTTCAAGTTCGGCTCCTTTCTTGGCTTTGAGCCTTAGACATCAGGTAAATGATGGCTGAACACTTAAAGACTGGGAACTATTCTTTAAAGAAAATATTTTACACATGTTTTTTTGGTTTTACTGGTCCTTCATATCATTTCTAGATCATATAGCGTAATGTAACACATTGGGTTTTATTTTTTTACTACTGCTGCAAATAAGCCGTTCTATAGACAGGTCAAGGATACTTGTGTTTGTAACATAGGTGGTTCTGTACAGCATCTAAAGGTATACCCTTAATTGCTTGCCCTGGACTGATCATAGCATCTGCCAGGCATCCCTGTCAATGTCGAGCTTCTTAGGAGATGTGTTATGAGTGCACTTGACTTCACTTCCAATTTTACGGCATATTTATTACGCTGTGTTAAATGAACTTTGCCAAAAAAAAATAGTGTAAAAAGCCATGTAAAATAAACAGTGAGTTTATCAGGGTGTGTGTGATCTTACTCCATGCCAGATGTGATGCCGTTATTTTACATTGCTCCTGGCAAACTGCTTCACGGCGAAGCCTGGCGTATTATGCTGCTGTTTTTTATACAGCATAATAAATATGTCCCTTAGTCTGGTGACAACTCATCTTCTGCAGCTCTAGGGAGATCAATTGAGTTCTCCCTGCTTGCAATGCTGAATTTAACTATACCCTGTTCTCTTTTTTTTTTTCCTTTCTTCATTTTCTTCATTACTCTGTTTATATGTCTGCTTCTTTTTTATTCTTACATTCTGGCCCCAATCCTGTGTTTAAATTATTTTTTATTCTATCTTTTTTTGGGGGGGGCTTTTCAGTCAGTCACCAGTTCACCTGTTCACTTAGGGATGTGCAAAGAAGCATCTCAAAGCCCCAGAGTTGATAAACATACAGTGGCCCCTATAAAACAACTGAGGACTCAGTTTTTCTTTTCTTAGAACTAAAACTGTAATCATTTGGCATGTAAAATGCCTTTTGCAGCCACAATAAACATCTGTGGAGTGACATGATTTGGCACTGAGATTTTTATAGTTAATATTTATAGGTGGATTTAAAGATATACTTTTGCCACTGCAAAATAAATGATTTTGTATTACACACATTGCACCACAGACTTAGGACTAGATTTTACCATTGTAAACAACTACTATTAACATCATGAAATCAACTGTAATTGCAGCTTCAAACTGAAGCTGAAGAACTTAATTTTGCTAGGGGTGGTGCAATATTGCTTTATCACAACCATTTCCACACATTGTCTATTCAGTAACAACTGCTCATATGTCCCAGTGCTAAAACTTTGGGCACGAGCCTCTATTTGCATTCGTTTGATCAGGCAGAGACACACGTTTTGGGGAGATTCAGTTGCACGGCGACTAATCTCCCGAACTGCCTTTCTGCCAGCTAGAATCTAAATCGCTGGTGGGATGGCACTCGGAGTGCTTCGTTTTCTGAAGTTGCCCAAAGTTTCCTCGTGAGGCAATTTCTGGCTACTTCGGAAAACGAAGTTCTCCAAGTGCCATCCTGCCGGCGATTTAAATTCTAGGTGGCGGGAAGTCATTGTGGGGAGATTAGTTGCCCGAAGAAGAGGCAATTTGTCGCTGGGCAACTAAACTCCCCGAATCTCCACCTCTGTCTCTGCTCTAAAGCAGCTGCCTGTATCAACCAAAGCATTTTACAGTGTTGCCCTTAATTATCTAGTTCCACAGCAGTTTTTTTTGCGAGACAAAATCCATTGGAACAGAGTCATTGCAACAAACGTGTGACACGTTATTTTTTCTATAAACACCTCCATATTCTAGTTTTCTTGTTAACCGCAATGTAGTGCACAAAATGTTTTTTTTAGAGCATTTGTACATATTTGTGCCATTAATGCTAAGCATCACTGCCAATGGTAAGTTTTGATGTTAAATAATCAAACAGCCAATATCTCATTAGAGTTCTGAGATTCTACTCCTTAAGGATTTTACTGCCGTCAATAATTTTTTTATCACTGAAGAGTTAGGCATTTAGAACATAATAATGAAAGACTGATCTCTGAAATTTGTCATAAGTATTTGCATGCTCTTATTTTTTTTTTAATTCCCTAGTTACTAGTCCTACAGAAAATTGTTCTTCATACTTTGCACATGCCTAAGAAATGCATTTAAATTTCTTCCCCATACTCCATCTGTCTTTTGTTTTGATTTTTTCACCTGTCTCTTTCTCTTCTGCCACCCCTCTGTGGGTAGACCCAGGAGGAGCCTTCAGTGCAGGGTGAAGACTCTGAAAAGCTACTGGGGACAGACCGACGGGGTCTCCTCCCGAAAGTCTCCATCCCAATGCCAGAGGAAAAATCCATGGAGAAGTGCCGTCTGCACCTACTCCTTCTTCCTAACCCACAAATTCCATTTCTTATGTCCTTTCTCCTTTTCCTAGCGGTGACACTTTGGTGGCTGTTGTTTTTGTGAGCACTTATCTGTCGGTTTGTCATTTCCCTCTGTAATATTCTGTTTTTCAAGTGTAACACTGCATTTCCACTTCTCACACTAATCTTAAGTAGGCCTATTACTTATAGTTGACTACAGATATTGTTTTCTTTAAGGCAGGTAATCTTGTATGCCCCTATAAAAAAGTAAAATCTATTTCTACCCACCTGTATGTCCTGATGATCACCCTGTATGGCATAGGCCATAGAAAAATGCTTAGTCTTACATTATACTACTTTTAGTATTGCATATCAGCTGATAAATTGGACCTTCCCCTAAAGACTCCTGGCACATGGCATATTTGACCACTGTACTATTGTAGCGGAGAACTGTGGCAGTCAATATGCTCCATGTGTCATCAGTCTTGACTGAAATCAGTGTCTCTGCTCCTGCATCTTTAATGCTTGAGCAAGTGCTGAGTTATTTATACATTGTCTGTAGTTTTTTTTCCCGTAATCTGTCATTATTGAATGCAGATGCCAATTTGTTGTTCACTAAATGATGTTATTGTCCTTAATGTCAATATATATAGATGTACATGTGCATTAATAACAGCGAAGTGGAATTTCGCTTCCACAGTACACTGCCTTTCTTAAAGGTTTTCAACAATGGACTGTTACTAAGACTCTTGGTGGCCTTATGCTTTTAGGTACAACCGTGTTGTAATAATATTATTATAATTGCTCTGTGAATATTTGTGAAAATGCTCCTGAACTATCCCCTTTTACTGCTCCATAGTGGCCTTTTTATCTGTATACTAGTACCCTAAATGATTGAACCAAGAATCCTTATTGTTAATCTGAGCATGGTGGGCATCTCTATATTTAGCCATTTCCTTTGTAAACATAAAGGAGGAGAAACTATTTAAAGAGACATGTTGGTACATTGTGAAGTTTTGCTCTAAATATATGATGATACACCTCGCTGCAAACATTTAAATAGTGTTGCAATTACTTCCAGGAAGCATATCATTGCCTGTAAAGTGTTGAGTCTGTTCCTAGACTTACATGCATCCGTAATGTCTGTTTTTTAATCGTACCTGGCATTGCAGCTCTGTGGCACCAAAAAGAAAAGACTGCGAGACATTGCACATGTAAACGTTGTCATTCCAGATATTCTCTATCAACTGCGTCTCTTACTTAACTTCACCAAATGACTGAATTAGTACATATAAACAGATCAGGAGATAGAAGAAATTATATTTAATATTTAATTTATGGAAATGAATATCAATAAATGCCATTTATTTACATGGTCTTATTAGTGTATCTTTTTTTGATATTAAAGTTTAACAATTCCAAGATTAACACCAGAAAAATAGTTTTAAACTAGACATGTAATTTTTATCCAGTATCCAGAGGGAGATCTTTACCGCTATAGAGGAAGCATGTCTAGGTCCCGCTGTTCCCTGGGCCCCTGGGTCTGCTTCCTCTATAGTTAAACCGCTGCCACTGTTCTTTGCCAGAGGACAGAAAACCCCCCCTGTAGCTTAACCTTAAGGGGCAGATTCACTAAAGGGTGAATTGTCACCAGAGAACGCTTCGTCACACTTCACCAGGTTAAAATTTGTTACCACTAGGCTAATTCATTAAAATGCGAACGCTGGCAACTTTTCGCTACCGTTACTTTGGCAGAGCATTTCAAAGCGAAATTTGCCGCATTTGGCCCCGGGCCACACTTTGGACATGCCTGTCTTACACTTAGATCAATTTGAATAGGGCATTAATTACTTTTTACAACTTTAATGAATTTCCAACAGGATATGATGTAATTGACATAAAATTGAGGAAGCTGGTGATAAAGTGAAAACGAACGAAAGTGCAAACGAACGCTTGCGATGGTCCTGTTCGCTAGCGAATTGCCGCCTACACCTGTTAGTAAACTGCCGATGTGCTTGCAGATGGGGTTTCTGGCGAAATGATGCTAGCCACTTTACCCTTTAGTGAATCTGCCCCAATGTCTCAGGTCTGATTTGTGTTAGACATATTAAAGTTGTGGTTTTATGGGACACATTCTCCAGCCATCTCTCTTCCCCTCTTTGCAGCCCCCTGGACACTTCAAATAAATGATTTTATTGAGGTTGATTTGTATTGTACCATTTTTATCTGAGATTTTTCATATAAAAGTCATATTCAGATTTGATGGACAGTTAGGTCAAATCCATTGGTGTGTGCTTGCTTCCATTGCCTAGACCAGTGCTGTTCAACTGTATACATTCTGCAGGTCTAGATCTTGCAGCCCACAAAGCTCTGGTGAATTAATGCAGTTTACCTAAAGCATAAACTTTTAGAGAAGTGAATGCCACACTACCCCATTACCATCAGACGATCGCCAAGTTTTCTCATCATGTCTGCACAAAGGACAAAGTGAGGGGGATCAAAGTGAGAAAGAGTGCTGTGTGGTGGGCAGGCTGAGGGGTGACAGAGAAGGGTTCAGGAGTACATGAAGTTACAGAGCTTAGCAGAATGAGGCATGGGAGATAAAAATGCAACTGAAGAAAAAAGGTGAATGGATAATAAAATAAAGTCATAAAGAGAAACTGAGATTAGTAAGGAGAGTAGAATGTAGAGGAGAGGAAAATTGGGAGAAGAAGGAAGATAAATAATGCAAAGGAAGCAGTAGAAAAGGAAGAAGGGGAAGGTAGTGCCAGTGCAGGATTTTTAACGTTCATGTGCCATTAAGGTCCACTAAAAATCAGTTGGTTAGCCATTAGCTTTGTTTATTGGAGGAAGCACAAGGACATAGTCAGTGGTACCTGCTTAGTATTGGAAAATCCCTGGTGGGCCCTAGTCTGATCGGGTTTATTCCCCCGAGCATTAACTCAATACTACCTTTTCCATGTTCTACTTTTTTATTTATTTCCCAGCAGTATGTCAGAGAATGCTATGACCTCAACATTTTGTGGGTTTCACACTGTTACTCCAAGGTGCCTGGGGGATGCCACATCATGAAAATAAATATAGATAAGCAATTGAATCCAGGCTATTACTTATGCAGGATTGCCCGTGTGGATGTCATAATCTGGACTGTAAACAGCATAGGAATAGAGAGGTTTGGAGTGGTACGAAGCTTGCTAATGGCTGGTGGGACTCGCTTTTATGGCTGTACACTAGGAAGCAGTGAGTTTATACTTTAAGGGAGAGGACTTGTGATAGAATGTTTTCTCAAATATGTGATAACCTTCTTTCTAGTAGTTTCTGTTAAGTGTAGACTAAAAGTAGTGTTAACTTGAGTCTGGTTTAAAGGGCATGATTAAATGGGATGTGGTCAATGCTGGATTCCATTAGCTGCCCTCCACAATTTAGGCCAGGAAAATTTGGCCCTCGGTTTCAAAGAAGTTGGACAGCGCTGGCCTACACAATATATTAGTGCAAACTGTTTCAAATAACTGCACAAAGCTGCATGTAGTGACACCCAACTGCTGAGAGGAGGATACTAAAGAGTAACTCGATTATTTCAGAAACAGTGCAGGCATTTTATTGAGGCTTTTTATTTTCGTGAGATAAAACTCATTAACTCGTACTGTATGTCATTCTCATTGTCATACTCTTTATGGTAAAAATGCAGTCCCTAGATATTTTCATTGTACATGTATAGGGTGTCTGTTCTGCAAGCAATGCTGAGGGCACCTGGTGGGTTGCACATTGGACACAAACAATTTGCGGAAATCATTCACTCTTCATATGAGGGCACCAGTATTTTAGCATTACTCTTTTTTGGCAGGTAATCAAACCAGCATAAGAACATGCAGGATCTTAGAAGTGTCACTTACAAACCATTGTTTCCTGCCTTATTGAGATGATAGAAAATGGCTTAGTATTGTTATCCATGATAGAGATATTTATATGAAATACTCAAAACAGGGTTGCAATCATTTTTAACCTTTGATTGTGGAGGAAGGATTTGTTTTAATCAAGTATGAATGTATACTGGATTATTTTATTTGTATAGCACTACTTGTGCATGCTGTACAGTAGAAATTAATTTATATAATAAGAATAATAATCATTTTTGATTTGCCTCAAAGTTATTTTCAAAATGTTTTGGTGAATTTAGTACTTTAATGGAAATGTTTAAAATGTGTTTATTTTCTTGATTTAAGGATATGTTTCCTGTCCAGGATTTGGCTGAATCCCAGAGATTTATAATGGGTTTGACTAAATCCTTAGTTTTTCTGCCAAAAAGCACGTCACATATCTTTAAATATTTAAATATTTGGATTTGGTGCAACACTAAAATAATTTGTTTTGCTTTGCATAAATTGTATGTAGAGAAGATTTGTCTCCATTGATTTAAATAAGTATACTCACAGACAGCACCAGCCACAGGATTCTTTGGTTGAAAATGCCTTTATTGGAACATGGGCCAGATATTTAACACCATTGATTTAAATACCAATACGAAGAAATGAATGTTTGGGTGATATAATCAGAACTGCCACAATTCTTGGATTTAGCTGTATGGAGAATACATTGAAAGAGCCTCCTAGGCTTATTACTTTTAATACAGCCAAGGCAAACAATATGTCTGTTCCTAGTAAGGCATAAAAGTGAGAGGTGCATAAATGTTCCCTGCATAGCATTTATAGGGACACAACATTTCAGCCACGGTTGCATGTACCACTGCGCCTGCAGCTGTGAATGAACTTCATTGTCTAATTACTTGAAAATCTTTTATTACGTGTGAAGGTGTTTTCCAATTTTCACTATTGCCTTTGATATATCTTTGTGGCTATATTTTTGGCAATAAAGTACAAAATTCAAACATCTTATTGGTTGCTATGGGCAGTGCACCTTGACAGTTGGACAGTGCACACCTTTGTTAGGTGCAGCACAAGATATGATTCCTGTCCACTCTTGAAAAAGAAGGTTTGATGCCAGCTTTTCACATTTTGAATGTATGTGTTCAGAGGCCTGTGATGTATAAACTTGCCAGTAAGCATCCAGAAGTTGTACCCTTTTTTGTGTTGAAATCATGCTCTATTCTTTATCACCCCTCTGTCAGTCTTGTGTTCAGGTGGTTAATGTGAAAATCAGATTTCCACACTTGTATTTAACAGTCCAATTCTTTAGCTCTACAGCTTTCCCTAGAAGCCAAAGACATACATTTTGGCCGCAAGGTAATGAGTGCATGTAGTACATGATTTATTTATTTTTAATTTAAAGTGTGTAATTCCATCTCCAACTCTCTGCAGCCTCCACTAGTGAAAACACAAACAGTCACCATCTCCAATGCAACAAGCAGTGAAAAAGGCGAAATTCCCACTAAGGAGGTTCCCTTGGTACACACTGAGACCAAAACTATCACATATGAAGCAGCCAGAGTAAGTACTACTTGTACACATCCTAGACTACTGCTTGTATTTTCAAATGAAAACCTTAGACGTTGCATTTTCCTAATTATTGGTCAAAGATCAGTTTTAGTGGAAAAAGAAACCAATAATAAGGATGATGATTAACAGGCCCATCTGTTCTTTCCCTGCAACTATTTTCTTTCAGCAACACCATTTCCTTCCTATTTACTTACTGATTATAGTTTTGACAAATTCCATGTAAACAGTCAAATTTGATGTGATTTGTTGTTGTAAACAAAGTGCCCATACATGTGTTTTCACCTCATTCCAGTCTGATGATGTTAACAATGACCAGGAACCTGGCATTCTGCTAACCGCTCATACCATCACTTCTGAGACCACAAGTAGTACCACCACCACCCAGATCACAAAGGTGAGTTATGCTGTAAAATACATAGGGATGCATTAAATCCAGGGTTGTTGCAGATCGCTTAAAATAAGAACCTTATTATTATTATATTATTGCTGGGTCACCTTTACTGAGCAGTAAAGGTAGATGTCATTTTATGCATTAATTTGTCCCTGCTTATATTACGCATTATGGAGTTGGTGTGGACGCGAGGTATTGTCTAGTTATTGTAATCACTTGCCAGATACCCCCAGTGCTCCTGTTAGCAGAACACTGGCCCAGGATACTTTTCAGTGAGCACCACAGAGTGATCCTCTTCCTGCTCTTCATTTCTGGCCATTAATAAAAAAAGAAGCTGAAGAGGACGATTGCATCATGGTGCTGGATAATAAGGACCCTGGGCCGGTGCAATTTTCTGCGGCCTGGGGTCTCATGTAAGTAGGGTTGCCACCTTTTAAAAAAAAAAAAATACCAGCCATGGTGGGGGTGGAAAAGAAAGGGACGGGGCGTGACGGGAAAAGGAGTGGAGCCGTCGAGGGGTGCCACAAAGGGGCGGGGCCATGGGGGAGTAGCGTCACAAACGGGGCGGGCCATGTGGAGTAGCGTCACAAAAGGGGCTGGGCCACCGCCCGAAGCCGATGAAAATGTAAGTTTTCATCGGCGTGCAGGGGATTTTGTAAATTACAAAAAAATTACCAGCCGGGTGGCAACCCTACATGTAAGTGATTATAATCATGGGGTGTGGGTGCCTAACATTTATCACCATATTGGTGGCAAAACAATTCTATTGGGTTTATTTAATGCTAAAATGATAATAGTTCCTACACCAGTAGTATGTGCAATTACATCATCCCATATTGAAATATTACCATTTAAATTACATATATGAGATCTATTCCAATTTTTTAGCAAAGCAAAACAGGTCAGATTCACCCATTACTAGTAGGTAGCCTTATAAAACCTTTTTATAACATGCACACATTTATTTTGTTTTACTTTTAGACTGTAAAAGGTGGTATGTCAGAGACACGCATAGAGAAAAGGATAGTCATCACAGGAGATGGAGAACTGGATCATGACCAGGTAGGGAGTCAACCCTAACAAAACTGGTACTGGTTTTTACTGCCCAGCTCATTTAAAACAAAAAATAAAACCCTGCCAAGTTATTTTTTGTGCCAGACAATCACTCATCTGCCATCCACAAAATCATTCAACAGTATCATATATATATATATATATATATATATATATATATATATATATATATATATATATATATATATAATATATATATATATATACGTATATTATATACCTTTCATTATCTCAGTCATTGTTCACTGTAATATAATGACTGAATTCACCTATTTTTAACAAAATTGCTTTTGATTTATTCACATGGCAACTCTCCTTTGTGTATTTTGTCTTCAGGTCTTTGTTCAAGCTATTAAAGAAGCAAAGGAGCAGCACCCAGACATGTCTGTTACCAAGGTTGTCGTCCATCAAGAGACAGAAATAGCTGAAGAATAGCTAAAGGAGGTATTTCAATTTTTAATTTAATTTTAACTCTGCTCGAAATGACACCCCAAGAGGTTCACAATGATTATTAAAACTTAACATAATCTGTTGCTAATTTTAATTATTAAAAAAATTACTATGGCTTACAAAAATGTAAGGAAGGTTACCATTTAACTATGCAAAAAAATAATTGGTAAATTGTGCATTACAATTAAAGAGGCAGTATACACTTTTATTAACATAAGTAAAATGAGTAGGGCTTAAAATGCATTCCACCTTTATAATGAAATAAATCTACACATTTATTATAGGATCATTGTTTTTTTTTCTTTTGTTTATTGCTTCTCCAAAAAGAGTTTGTTTAAATTGAGATAGTGAGCTCCGTGTAAATGAAAGAGAGGAGTATTTTGCACAGGGGGTTTATCTGTGACTGTAAATTGAAATGCCTTCTCTCCCTTTGGAAAAAAAGGGACGTTGAGGAAAAAAGTACCTTCAGTTGCACTGTTCTGTTAGATGAGTGTCAGTAACAACACATACCATAGATACCAATAAAACAATAGCCAAGTATGTTCTTACTGATTGAACTCATGTATGAACAAAGGTGTATATTGCCCTATTTAATGTTCTTGACAGTTCTGTAACTCAGGCTTCTCACAGATAGGGTTGCCACCTATTTTAAAAAAAACGCCGTGACGAAAAAAGGGGCGGGTCACGGGTAAATGGGCAGAGTGTGACGTAAAAAGGGGCGGGCCACACACAGTGTGCCGTGAAAGGGGGCGGGGCCCCATCGCAAGAGGGGCAGAAGACGAAGGAGGGGTATGTTTCTGCCGGAGGGCCAAGGGCTTTTGTTATAGGTATAACATATTACCGGCAGCTACATTGCCGGTAAATTTGTAATACTGGCCCCAGCCCTGGCAGGTATTTTACTGGCTAGGCCGGTAGAATACCGTCTGGGTGGCAACCCTACTCATAGAGCTGTGGGTATTATAACCACCAGCATTAGCAGCGTGGGGATTATTAAAGGTGTTCCCCCAACCTAAAAAGCTATGTATCCAACAAGATGATGATCAAGTCCTTGTATTAGCCTTGTTCGCCTCCCAGCTCATTTTTGTTTTTCTTCTTCCAGGCATCAAGTTTTTGCACAGTCACATCCAAAAACGAGTCCGTCATCTGAAATTTTTGTTTTCTTATGCATAATAGCCTTGATCAATTTTACTAAACTGGACCTCTTCTCTTTCTAAATATCATGAAAAATATTTAATTCTAAGAGGAGATCTAAAAAAATAATTGTTCATGAGGGCTCATACACGCAGGCACAAGATTTGTGGGGTTGAGATGCGTTTTTTTAAATTCCTTAAAACAATACAAATATGTACAATACAAAGAAAATGGAACAACTTTTCGGTGTATCGTAATCGTGTTTTTCTAAATGCAACATGCAAGATTTTGTAGCATTAGATGCACATTCGGGGCCTGTGATACCCAAAACATGTTGTGTGGGTCGCAATAAAATTGCACTAATCCTGCATCCTGTCCTTTTGTCCCCCTTATCTACATTAACCACCCCTTTAAGACATGGAACACATGCATTTTTCTCCATTGGCCTAAATATGCCAGAGAAAAAAAGCTGACCCATCCCTTTATGTAGTGCCAGGAATGAACGGGATCCTCCTGTCACTGCAAAAAAATGTTCTGTACCATAGACCTAAGGTCGCTTTCTATATACAGTAAATAAGAAGTCTGGACAGGTAACACATGCAAATGTGGGTGTCTGACGTCAACAAAAGGAAACTGTCATATCCCAAACAAAATTATTTTTATATTACCAATGTCTTATAGGAATAAACTATTTTTGATGCTCTTGATGGAGTTATGTATACAGCTACTGGAGTTTTCTCATCTTTCTGTTTTGAACCCCCAGTCTATACCCACACTCCTTTATCTCGATTTGTACCCTCTCCACCTTTTTTGGTAAAATTTGCAAAACTGTAATTATAATAAAATAAAAGCATAAAAAATCAGGAAGTGCAGTATAGTCACCTGTGTTTGCACATTATGCACAGCATTTTAACAACAACATATTGTTTGTCTTTCACAATGCCTTTGCGTGGACAGATTTTGATTTGCGCGAATTTAATATCGCTTTTGCGAACCCGGAAACTGTTTAGCGACCACTTCCGACAGTGGAAGACCGTCTGCAAATTTTATAGTTTGCGCCAATATTACAACACCTTCAAGCACTTCTTAAGAGTGCGCAATTACAATTCACGATGCGCAATTACAAATCGCAATGCAATAACAGTTTAAAGGACCAGTAGCACCAAAAAATGAAAGTGTTTTAAAGTAAAGAAAATATCATGTACTGGTGCCCTGCACTGGTAAAACTGATCTGTTTGCTTCAGAAACACTACTATAGTTCATATAAACAAGCTGCTTTGTAGCAATGGCAGAAATTGAAAAAAGGCTAAATGGCACAGGATAAGTAATGGACAACAGATAACATTATGTTCTACAGACAGAGCTTATCTGTTATCTGCTGTGTAACTTGAGCTTTTTCTCCTTTGAATGGCTGCCCCCATTACTACACAGCAGCTTATTTATATAAACAATAGTAGTGTTTCTGAAGCAAACAGCAGTTTTACCAGTGCAGGACAACACTGCATTATATTTTTATTACTTTAAAACAATTTCATTTTTTGATATTACTGGTCTTTTAAGGAACAATAATACATTGGCAGATGTGGATTTTTATTCTTATTGGTGGGAATTGTTTTCCCACCTATGTGTATTTGTGTTGCTTTTGCTAATAGAAACGTTCTGCATAGTATTAAAATCATGCTTACGTTGGACTCCATTGAGTAGAATTTCATTTATAGCAAGCCTTTTAGGATGCCACATGCTTTTGTTTACCTTTTTAAATATCCTATAGCCCTAATCAATCCCATTTGCCCCAACTATAGTTTGCTTACTCTGTGTTTGCTCCTTTGCAGGGGGCACAGATCTTCAACAGGACCACACATTAAAGACTTTCCAGAAAACCAGCATTTCTCTGAAGTATCCCTCACCCCTGGGACAGCAGCCACTGGAATTTTTCTCATCTAAACAATCAGCATTTTCTGTATTCAATCAAAGACTTCCTTCTCTGGTACATGGAAGGAAATTACAATGTGACACCACAACTACAAACTCCTTCAAAAACAAATTAAATGAAATGGTTGGCCATACCAGAATGAAGGATTTTATTTTTCATCCTTATGTATGGATTGGCAGCTTTAGTTGCTTATGACTGCTCCTCTCACTTTAACTGAACTCAGCCATTGAGAGGGCAAACAAAACATTTCTGGTTGTCATGACTCCCCGTGTCACTATTTCAGCGCATAGTGTGGATGTGACAATAGTGTTGATGTGACAATAGTGTTGGCCTTAGAACAAAACTTACAGAAACACAAGTTGAACCTGATTTTTTGAACCATTTGCAATATTTTAGATATTTTCTTGAGCACTGACTGAGCCAAAACATATTTAAGTACTTTTTCATGTTTTAACAAGCGTGTGCTTTGTGTTCTGTTTGAACTGATGTGATTCCTTTTTGTATAGGATGTTCTTCTGTGCAGCCCCATGTTGTCATTTCTGTGGTCATTTACACGGAGAGGTATCTTGTACCTTCCCACCAACCCACATGCATAAACACATGCGTACATACATTTGTGAATTTGAGAAGAGGGGAAATGTTTTGTTTTATTTTTTTTGTAGCTGTAGTTTTTTTTTAAGAAAAGTATCATCCACGCCATGGTGGTGGGTGGAAGTGATGAAACAATGGCACCCAGTAATGCAGATAGACAACTTCTCATTCTCTTTGTGTTGCCCATTTACCCTGTGTCTCTTCCCTGTGGGGGACAACCGTTTCATATAATTCTTCTTTTACATGTGTTTCCAGGGGTGGGGACTTCTATATTTAAACAGAAAAACATGAGTGAAAATTGCTTTTCTAACCAGTTTCTTAATATATTTACAATGATGGAATCTCATTCACAAAAATCCAAAAAAAAAAAATAACCTCATGATGTATTATTTTCTACTTTTAAATAATGAAGGATATTTGTAAATGTGGTTTTAATCCCATTTTTATATATCTAAACGAATTGTGATAGATTGTATTTTAGCACATTTTAATGGCTTTACAGATGTAATGAAGTAAAAAACCATCATTTTGTTTACACATCAGGATGAATATTTGTAGCTTTGGAAATGTGGTTTTCTTTTTCAATACAATTTTGGTGAATCAAATGTGAATGTGTTCTGTTTTTATTTGCCTCGCATAGTCACATTGCTTACAAAATGTAAAAGTCAAAGGTGGTGTCGTGTTACCATTAATTTTTCCCCATAATGAGTGAAAATACAATTCTCAAATACACCATATATGTCTCAATTGCGCATTAATGGTGTTACTGGCAGGATTATTCCTTCGATCGTTCGATCGCAGTTTTTGCGCAAAATCCTTCAACTTCGATATTCGATTTTCATTCCCAGTCGAATATGGAGGGTTAATTAACCCTCCATATTCGACCCTTGATAAATTTGCCCCTAGCTGTTATCTATTGATCATTGCAAAACAAATGCTAGAATTAAGGTTCAGGATCATTTATCTCACCCCTGATCTAATTTTCTAATTCAGCAATATGTCCAGATTGACATACTTGTTCCATGGCTACCAATAACCTTGGTGCAGTCAGACTTTAGAATTAGCATTCTCTGAATTTAAGACAAAAACAATTAGCAACACTCAGGTCTGCTTTCCTCTAGATTTTAGAAGTTAGTGAGCCTTGAATGTGCACAGAGGTACAGTAATTGGTTGGTAGGGGTAGTTAGCAATGGAATGAATTGTTCAGTTTGGACAAGACAGAGTTCAATAATCAAACCAGATCATTAGTAAGAGAAAGGATCCTGAATCCTAAGATGATGGCACACACATTCTCAGCTGGCAGAGAAACTCCTGAATCTACACCTGCCACCTGCCTTTGGCTATACTGGAAAGCATTTGTTCTCATTAAACAGGTTTGTGACCTCATCAACCGTATAATTTATAGTTTCAGGCAATATAATTTAAAGCCAATGGCAGGTGACACAAATTCAACTGCTTGGGCCAGGAGAATACAGCCATGCACCATAGCAACACTATAACATTTAGGGGACGATTTATTAAACTGTGGCTTTTTCAGGTTGGGCTTTTTGTTGCCAGAAACCCGAAATTTGTGACAATTCCATACACGAAAAAAAGTTCAACTAAATCCTGTCCAAATTATGTACAAGTCAATGGCAGATGTCTCTTTTACAACTGGGAGATCTTTCTTCATGGTTTTTGAGGTTTTCAGGTATTTTTGACTCTGGCTTTTGTGCGACAATACGAAAAAGTCGTAGTTATTGTGGAACAAGTTAAAAAACGTTTTCACGAGTTTTATGCAACTTTTTCTTGTTCATGCCTTTTCGGATTTAATATGTTAATTAAGAATGCACCGAATCCACTATTTTGGATTCGGCCGAACCGAACACCTGAATCCTTTGCGAAAGATTCAGCCAAATACCGATATTTGCAAATTAGGGATGGAAAGGGGAAAACATTTTTTACTTCCTTGTTTTGTGACAAAAAGTCACATGATTTTCCTCCCCGCCCCTAATTTTCATATGCAAATATTCGGTTTGGCCTGGCAGAAGGATTCAGCCGAATCCTGCTGAAAAAGGCCGAATCCCGAACCAAATCCTGGATTCGGTGCATCGCTACTTTTAATACATTTCATGACATTCATGGTTTTAGAGAAGGTGAGTTAATTTGTGGTTTCAAAAAAACTCTAAAACTACTAAGATTCTTTGATAAATGGGCATCCCCGTTTTGTGCTGCAATTTATATTAGATGTAATATATCAAGGGGACAATCTAAGCAGTGAAACCGTATTCCATTCTGTTACCCCCAAGTCTAAAAGTCCACACAGCTAGAAAACCATTGAATTTGAATTTGGTTTTAAACTTATAATTTTATCATGCAATAAAGGAAATGAGGACACCAGCAAGAAAAAATGGGAGATATTTGCTGTTTATGCCAAAAAAGATGTTGATTTGTTATTTTAACCATTTGCCTGCCAAAAACGTATCTCTTACTGCTGCCATTCTAGGCTCTAGTTTTCAAGAATGTAAGAGTAAATGATTCTATCAAAGCTGCTAGTGTACAGAGTCAAGAGTGATGACCACACCCTGCATTGAACCAATATTATTATGGATTACATACAAAACAACCAAAAACCAATACAAGAAGTAGAAAGGGCCCTGCCCAAAAGAACAATCCTTGCATTATAGTTTTTGTGCATTGTTGGTAGTTTGGAGTAGAAAAACGTATTTTTCTTAGTACCATTAGGGGGACTTACTACACATAATACACAGGTTGCCAACCAAGAAATTCTTCTGCAATTATTTTTATTTAAGGCTCCCTACATGTCCCATATTTTAGTAAATCTATGTATAAGCTCAAGTTGTCTTCAAATAAAACTGATACAGTATATAGTTTTTCTAGGTAAACTAAAAGTGCCCCCAGGAAATTCCCCTAAAGTGAAAAGCACATGTAAAGTGAAAGGTTTATAGATGTTTTACTCAGGCAGTTTCCCCCTATATTTGAACACCTAAGGTGGTCCTTAATGAGCTTTAGTTGAAAAGCTTTTTCCTGAATGTAATCTGATCTGGTTCTTTGTTTGTCCAGTAGGTGGCAGTGTTTGAAAATATAAAAAGGAGAGCACATATGCTCAGGGCTCTTTACCTCTATCCCACCTTGTGGGCGGTGGGTACAGGACTGGATCTGAGCAGGTTATAGGTCCTGGTCCTGGTCAGGGAACGTTTACCTAGTGGTAGAAGTCTGTGTAATAGTTGCTCTAGGAGAGAAAGATAGAGGCAGGTTATTAAGCGAGCAGCTTTGTGGCTCCCACAAGGAGTGTAATTGGGGTTAGCACCCTTGCTGTGATTAAGCCGCCAGATAGAGACACAAGTGGGTGAGTTCAGGAGCAGGGAAAGTGCCAAGGAGCAAGAACCCTGTGGGCTCCCAAGTGCTGGGGAAGATTCATCTAGATAGGTTGTACCACCCTGAGAGGGATAGATCTGAGTTTACCACTACTAAGTGTGAAGGATTTCCACTATTTGCACTGGATGTCTTTGAAGATGTTAGTGCCTGGCTGCTGTGAGACAGACCCTCTGCCATTGCTCAATAAACAAGTTCACTGTTTTGAAGAAGCAATATGACTGAAATCAATTTAAACCTGGTTGACCTGTGTCTAGAAACAAACAGTGATGTGCTGGACTGAGAAGCTGCAAGGTAATATTGCAAGGGACCAGGAGTTGCCCATAGCCTAAAGGTGCCTGGGGTACACTGTTAGTAAGTCACGCTATACACACTATTGTCAGGCCCACCTACGGGTGTGTTACACATAAAAAGCACAACGTGCAAAATTCTTCTGCTAATAAAAGCATCTAATTGGTTACTAGATAGTACTAAGCCAATAGCAAGTCTTATACCTTTTATTACATTAACATTATATATAGATATATATGTCTCTATCTATCTATATGTATGTGTGCATATACTTCCCAACATTTGAAAACTGAAGCGGGAAAAAAAGATCTGCCGCTCATTAAAGTTTTGATGACGCCCATTTTATGGCCAAGCCACCTAATTACCATGTCCATTTTACAAAATTTGGCTGGTTATGAAAGTTTGAACAGATTTCTGGGAGTTTTAGGGCCATGTTTTATGTGTTTTACTAATGAAGCAAACACATAAGCTATGGGTCTCACTTCTCTCAAGAGACCTGTTTATCTGCCGATATGCGATTCCTGATTGCACTGTGCTGGAGGGTGAGGGCTGGTGTAAATTTGAAAATGGGCCCCAATTGGCCCACAGGCCTGACTTTGGACATGCCTGTCTTAAATAATAACAATTGTATCTTTGCTTATCTTAAATTGTTACAAATGTATTTAAGTGCAGGGGCTGATCATACTGGGCTCTCTGACAAAAATCCTCTTATTTAATTTAAGTGCGGGAGATCAAAGAGAAGCTCAGGACATTTCAATAAAAATCTGAAGGCTAAGCAGTCAAAATCAGGACTGTCCCGCTGAAAATGGGACAGTTGGGAGGTATGTGTGTGTGTATATACAGTAGGTATATGGATCTGTGCCCCAATTTGTAGGGATAATGCAGTTGTTTACCTTGGGGCATAACAGTATTGGCAGATGAAGGTGCCATGGCACAGCCCCATGCCTTCATACCAACTCTATGTTAGTTAGCACCCAAATTAAAATTTCCAAAATGTGACAAATGATCTCAGTGTTAACATCCCCATACAGCAATGTCTGTATATTAGGCTCCCCATATGTGATACTATTTATTATTGGGTTTACATATTTAACATCTAGGAGGCCATATCAGAAGCAGCTTTTCTCGAATATATGCTACATATACTGTTGGCTCTACACTGGATGCTTTTTCTTAGAGAATTAGAGAAGAATGATTCTGAATGTTATGCTTGCTCCACCTAATGGTTGAAATTTAGTAATTCCATCATTATGGGAGAAAAAATGTTCAATACCTGGCTGTTGTGTTGTAAAATACTCTACTGCAGTAGCCCTTGTCTGTTCTGCTGACTTTATGGGTGCCTGCATTATAGCAAGTAGCACCCAGTGCCCATACTAGAGCACCACTGCCTTACTCTATTTCTTGATGAGTACAAATGAAGTGGGTGCTGGTAGAATCACAGTAACAGCCAGGGTCAAGAGTAGAAAGTTAATCCTACTCACATAGGGAATGGCAGCCTCTCCGTAGGTAAGTAAACACATCAGGCATACTATTTCCAGTACTATGAAGTTCCTTACCTCCATGCCAGAAAACCTGTGGAGACGGGATCTTACTGCCATGTAACACTGCTTGTGCAGACATTTAAAGAATTATCCTACAATTTTAAGGGTTATGGTGCACAGAGCATTGCTGTAGTAGTGACACTACTTGGAGTATCACTGCTTGCGGGTTGTTTACCATTCACTCGACCTTTACTGTCCTGATTATTACCACCCAGTGTGTCAATGCATATTTTTGTGTGGCGATTGTGGATACCAGGCAATCTGTATCAGTTCCCTTTTAAGTGGTTTAAAGTGGGTGGCAGTGTTTTGATGTAGATAGTGGTCTTCAAAGAATTCATTTACAATACTCTAACTAGTCTTGAGCATATGTGTGAATGTGCTGCTTCTGGAAGGAAATGTCAATCCAAGTGTTTTTTTATTTGGCTCTGCCACAGTTTTTATGTACCTGCAGTCAGGCTATCAGTAGAAATCATGGGCCCCATACTACACAGCAGGGCCTTTCCACCCCAGGAAGCCCACATTATTATTTTACTACCCACCTGGATCTTATGTGTGGGAGAAACACCAAATTTAGTAGAGTGGGACACCATACAGAAATATAGGCATCTAAATCCTACCATGACCATGCTTCTTAACTCACCCAGCCATTGAGCCAGATTCAAGTCCACTGATTGTGATCAAGTCCTGATTGTGGTTATAAATCAGTCACCTTCACAGAAACTCAAAGCAAGGATATAACCAGCATGCACCGTGTTTTGATGGGCCAATCACAGGCAGTGCCCTCCATGGAAGTAGTAGGCATGGACTTAAAGGTGTGGTTCACCTTTTAGTTAACTTTAGTATGTTATAGAATGAGAATGACTAATTCTAATTAACTGTTTTATTGGTCTTTATATATTTTTATATTAGTTTTTGAATTATTTGTCTTCTTTTTCTAACTCTTTCCAAATTTCAGATGGGGGTCACTGACAAACAAATGCTCTATAAGGCCACACATGTGCTAAGTGTTACCTGCAGAATGGCCAACATAATAAGTGTAGTGACAGCTACTGGGGTCACTCACCTACTATCACATGATAGTAAACTGGAGGAAAGTTTTTGTTCCAGAAATAAGCATAACCAAAATATGGCATCAATATTAGCTGAAAAATGTTCGATTTGATAAATCGAGTGGCTATTTAGAAGGCGGCCTGCTGGGTTTCAATCAGAGGCTGGTCAGTTTGTTATCAAATGGTGATAGCTTCTGTTTGTTCCTTAATTGTTATGCTCAGATGATAATTTTAATAAAATAGTGCTACTGCCTAGCCTCCGACCAGAATATCTCTTGCCATCGCATGCAATTTTTGTATGTTGTTGTGTTTATTAAGTACATCCTACCTCACCCATGTTTTGTTATTGTTGCTTTTTATTATTCGTGTTTCTATTCCACTCTTATTCGGATCAGTGCATAGTTGCTAGGGTAATTTCGACCTTAGCGACCAGATTGCTGAAATTTCATAGATGGAAAACTGCTGAAAAAAAGCTAAATAACAACTCACAAGTAATAAAAAATGAAAACCAATTGCAAATGGTCTCAGATCACTCCTTATATGATACTAAAATTGAATTTAAAGGCGAACAACCCTTTTAATAACCTACCAAAAACCTAACTTTACTTAGCATAGTTAATACATATCTCATAACTAAATACATAAATAATCCAGACCAGGAAAATTTGTGGAGAAAGGCTTCAGCTCATTTTTATTTATAACTCAGAATTATAAGAACCAGTATTCAAATCCAAAAAACATCACGTAAATGACTCTATAATTTACCTTCATAGTCCAGACTCTATGCTTTAAAGGCCTGCCATAACTGAAATGTTATGCCATGACCAAAGCCAACTATTATTTGCATACCTCCAACAACTAAATTTCATTGTACAGCTACATTTTCTTTTTTTAAATTATTATTATAGGGTAGGTAGGATAGGGAGTCTCTAAGACAGTGCTGACCAGACAACAAGCAAGCACACCGGGTGACAGATTTATATCACCTCTGCTTATGCTGACTTTTGTCTGCCAGGCTAAAGGGCCAATCACTGAGCAACAAGCATTACTATCTTGATAAAAGGAATGTTCTTGCCTCGCCAGACAAGAACCCCCCCCCCCCCCCCCGTAACTTCCTAACCTATTTGTGTTTAACCCTAAACCTACAATTCCCTGTGCCAAACACCCATGCCCCACTAATCACCCCTGCTGGGTCAGAAATGCTGTTTTTATCAAGGTGAAATAAACAATATTAAATTCATGAAATGCCAGTTCATGAATTACAAATGAAGCTTCAAGTTTATTGCTCCACTCACTGACTGTAGTAAATATGGATCCGCTGCTCTACACAGTTTCTATAAAAGAAGTAATGGCCACTCATGGTTTTCCATAGGACTTCTATTTGGTGAGGAGAAAAACAATTAATAACAACTGGCCACTTCATAATTCACTAGCTAGGGAGTCCATTGGAGTTTAGCCTTCAGTGGAAATCAGCAATTCTTATACTAACATACTGTACTTTCATGTACCTAGTGAAGTGAAAATGCAGATTACAGGAAGTGGATTTTAATTGGTTCCCTTTCCTAAACAGGGGCTTGCGCCATCTGCTTCTAATCATTGTTTTTAAGTGGTTGCCGTATGGCTCAACAAAAAGGAGGAGTGCACATCAGTCTCTTTTAGGCTGCCTTCGCCCTGCTTCCACCCCGAGGCAGAGAATTAAAATTGGACGCTCTAAAGGGGAAATTCACCTTTAAATAGCTTTCAGGAGACTGACTAATAGGGATGTAGCGAACTGTTCGACCGTTCGCGTCCGCCGAATGTTCGCGAACGTCGCGCGACGTTCGCCAATTTGGGTTCGCGTTCGAACGATTGTAAGCATTCGATCGAATGAAAAGCATTCGATCGAATGGTTTCGATCATTCGATTCGAATGAAAATCCTTCGATCGAATGATTAAAATTCCTTCAATCGTTCGAATCGAACGATTTTAGCGGGTGTTCGAAGTTCGCAAACTGTCCGCGAACGTTCACATTTTTTGCCGGTGTTCACGAACGGCGTTCGCGAACATCAAATCGGCAGTTCGCTACATCCCTACTGACTAATCAGTTGTAGCAGCTTATAAAGCAGTTCACCTTCACCAAAATCTATGCCACACAAAGAAAATGAGCAGGCTATCTTACTTGAACCCTCATGTCATGCTCCCAGATTAAGAGCCATAGCATGCAAATGATATTAACAGTGACACAGCACAATATTTATCTACTGCTCAAACCGGTATAAAGCATCTGTGTTGAAAAGAAGCAACACATTAGGAAAATGCTGAAATGTAAGAGTACATTATAGTGCAAAAAGCATTTTAGTTACAGAGTGCATTAATACCAAGAATGCGACTTTAGTAACACTAATCTGCAACATGTGCAAGGCATATTAAAGGTAATGTATATTCTAAGCAACATTTAGTTTCACTCTATTGGGTAGATTTACTAAAGGGTGAAGTCACCATTGCTAGAAAAATTTGCTTTTCAACTTGTTTATTAATGACCTGGAGGTGGGCATTGAAAGTACCATTTCTATTTTTGCTGCTGATACTAAATTGTGCAGAACTATAAGTTCTATGAAGGATGTTGCCAATTTGTAGAGTGATTTGACTAAATTAAAAAATTGGTCAGCAAACTAGAAAATGTAGTTCAATGTTGATAAATGCAAGGTTATGCACTTTAATAATATAAATGCAAGTTATACACTAAATGGCAGTGTGTTGTGAATTAACTGAAGAGTCTAGGAGTTTTTTGTAGATAACAAGTTGACTAATTCCAGACAGTGCCATTCTGTGGCTACTAAAGCAAATAAAATACTGTCTTGCATAGAAAAGGGTAGAAACTGAAAGGATGCCCCAGGTAAGACCACATCTGGAGTATGCAGTGCAGTTTTGAACTCTAGTCCTTAAGAGGGATATAAATGAGCTGGAGAGAGTGCAGAGACGTGCAACTAAATTGGTTAGAAGGATAGAAGATTTATGAGTAGACTGTCAAGGTTGGGGTTGTTCTCTGTTGAAAAAAAGGCACTTGCGAGGGGACATGATTACACTTTACAAGTACATTAGAGGACATTATAGACCAGGGGTCAGCAACCTTTACTATGAAAAGAGCCATTTTGCCCCCTCTTCCACTAAAGAAAAATAGTCTGGAGCCGCAAAACATAACACAGTTATAAACTTTTTAAGTTTTAACCTTTTTTTAAATTGTAACTGTTACAACAGAATACAACAAACAGAAGTGCAGTATATGTAGGCCTACTTTAAAATAAATTAAACACTGAATAGCCCTATTAAATGCTAGTGTTCTCATCTGTTTAATGTGACTTCTGTTTCTGAAGCTCCATGCTGATCTTCCTTCTCTTGTCTTGAGTGTGTGACCTCTGTAAGGACCCTGATGAATAATCTTGCTGCAGCTCGGTCTTGCCTGTCACTCCTGAGACGTCTATACAGTCCTCACACCTGCTGGCGGCGACCGCGGTAAGCTAACCATTAGCTTACTGCGGTTGCACACTCAAGGACCGCCAGCAGGTGCAAGGGCTGTATAGACGACGTGCCAGGCAAAGCCGCAAGACTGAGCCGCAGCAAGCGGGATAAAGAGCCGCATGAGGCTACTGAGCCACGGGTTGCCTACCCCTGTTATAGACAAATAGCAGGGGACCTTTTTACCCATAAAGAGGATCACCGTACCAGAGGCCAACCCTTTAGACTAGAAGAAAAGAACTTTCATTTGAAGCAACGTAGGTGGTTCTTTACAATGAGGTCAGTTAGGTTGTGGAATGCACTGCCGGGTGATGTTGTGATGGCTGATTCAGTTAATGCCTTTAAGAATGGCTTGGATGATTTCTTGGACAGACATAATATCATAAACTATTGTGAATCTAAAATACAGTACGGATGCTGGGTTTAACTTAGAGGGGTTCATCTTGATGGACTTTGGTCTTTTTTCAATCCAACTTAACTATGCAACCATAGATTGACAGACCTGTCTTGCTGGAGGACGTTGGCTTTTGCAGCTTTGTTTAAAAAGTAAGAACGGGGAGGGGTATTTACTAAAATTTTTCTCACTATAATTAAAAAAAAAAAAAAAAAAAAAGAATATGACCAAACTACTAAATCCAAAATTCCCTTCGGAGATCAAAAAAAGTCAGTGCAGAAAAAAGTTGCATCAAAATCGTGCGCCAATTCGGAAAGCTTTACTTTATCAAATTGTCGCCTCAACAACTCCATCAAAAAGAGTCAAACAGCCCCAAAACTATGGAGTATCATGAAGGTAAAAAACATGTTCTAATTGTTAAAGGGACCATCTGCTATTGACTTCTACAAGATTTCCACAGGTTTAGCTGCAGTATTTTTAACTTTGTTAAACATCTTAGCCTGACCCTGACCCTGTACATGCTCAGTGTGGTCTGGGCTGCTTAGGGATCGTCATAAACAAAGCTGCTTGAATTCTGATTGGCTGGTAAAGTAAGGCTCCCTCTGCTGTTCATAAGTCTGATTGTTTCCCTGCTCAGCAGTTAGGGACCATCTGACAATTCCTATCCACAGCAGTAAATGAAGGGAGAATTTCACTGCATACAGTCAGGTTTCTTATAAAAACGATACACATTTTTTAATTAAAGTATATTGGATATATATCATTAAAGAAAGTAAAAATGGGCTTTTATTTTTTTGCCTTTGCTTGTCCTTTAATTACCCAAGTAACTCGAGATCAATTTTGAAATTATATTCTAAAGGGAGTGCTAGAGCGCCTGAAAAAAGGTATGCAATAAGAATAACAAGAAAGTCGCAAAGTCAGTGACTGCTGCGATTAATGACCTCTTCAACCAGATATTATTTTTCAGTTGTAGTCTTAAAAATTTAGATCAGTAAGGCTAATGAAAAAAGAAAGATAGACAAAATAAATACTGATGACAAATTGAAAAGATGTTCACAATAGGCCTTTCTGGAGCACAATAAAAGTATATTCAAAAGCGAACTTCCCGTTTAAATGACCACTTATAGCCTTTGGCTGTCCTTGTATTCTGGGAGTTGTAGTGTAACGCATGCAGCCACCCATGGCTGATTTAAGCTGAAAGGCATTTTCTGCTACGAAATCAGCAACAAGGCAATTGGAGTTTGAAGAACATTATGCATGGACCTGGGTGTGCAGGGAGGGGCAGTGCAGTTAACATCTGGATCTAATCTCACTTCCTCCTCCAGATGCTAGGGGCCTGGGCTTACAACTTAACTCCCAGAAAGTCAAAATACTTTGCTTCTGTACTCAGCAAATAGAATGTGAGTGCTGTATCGCTGCTGTATTGTGCTTATATATGGAACTAAGCACAAAATGTTGCACTTACATTTAATTGATATTCTATATGCAGGAATGAATTATTACATGTAAGAGATTTTTGCTGATGGACCCAGATCTGTAAAATGGCCTTGAAGGCTGCCCCTACTGTGAATAAAGGAATATTTTTATGAATGTTTTTCTACCTGTTTATAAACTGAGCACTGATGGTGAAAAATAGCATTAAACTATGAGGAGGCAGAATTTGGGTCTATTTGACAAAGCATTGGCTTTGGGGGTGGCTGCACTACAGTGCACACATGATTATTCAATTCTAGGTAAGTAACATAAATCATTAAAACCATACAAGAGCATGGTGTACTAATTAGGGAGGGGGACATGAAAAACTGAGGTTATCTCTAGATAGGGGAAGCTCAGAGTAATATAGTTTTCCACTATATGGTGGAACATCCCCTCAACCTCACTAACCATGACCTCCATAATCCTCTGGATGTACTCCCGGTGATTAAATTACATTTCTAACCCTTTCATTGATTTAGGCCATTTCTGGCACAGTCTCTTGGCTGCTCTCTCTTTCTCCAACTTTCAGCTTTTTTTCCTTGGAATGTTTCGGCTTTGTATTACATTCCTCCAGCCTTGGCCAACTTTTACTTTTTCTTCCTATGTCTGGCACCTCTAAACTTCCTTTTACTTGATCCACATCTGCCATATCTATCTTCACTGAAGAGCTATAACTTCTAGCAACTGCTTCTTTCTTCAGTTTCCAACGATTCCCAAGTTGTGATAATGATGAAATGCAAGGATCGGAGTGAATACTCACTAGGGACACAGATAAGTCATTGATGGGGGGACACAAAAGCTGTGCACGAATTAAAATATTACGTCTATTGTCCAGCTCTCCCGAACTTTCTCCCCATGTTCTCTGCAGTGGTAATTGCCCCCTTTGACTGGTAGTTAAAGTCACATTAGATGGTCTTGGCATGACCATGCTGTTTTGAAAAAGCCTCTTTGTTTCTGTGTCTCGATTTTCATAAAGAAGCGTATTAGCACAAATAAACACAAATAACCCCACACCCATGATGACTGGACCTATCAACTTCAACCTCTCAGCATGTGGTCTTGGATGAGGTGGAATAATTGTTGGGGAAGCACTGCTAGTTCTCTGAGGCCAATAGCCAACAACAGCCACTGTCAAGCCTGTTAGGACAAGGATGATGCCAATAAACACAAAAATCCCAGGAGGAGAGCGCAGGAGTAGCTGTCCCTTTGGAGGAGATCCTGGAAGGGGAGAAGGAGGACGGTATTTCCTACACAGGCCTAGGAAGCGAGGAAAAAGACTCACATCTAGATGGTGACTGGGTAAACGCTTCATGGTTGAAAAGAGATCTAGAAATAAGAAATCAATGTTACTTACTAACATTATGAGCATTACATAATGAAATATACCAATTACAAGAATATATATATATATATATATATATATATATATATATATATATATATATATATAATTCACCTGATCCACAATGTATTCTGTAACATTAACAATGTACATATAAAAATAGGTGAGATTAGTTACTTCAGCAGACACACTGGTAGGAGGTTAGCTTGGGAATATGGACATCTTTTTCATTTTAGTATGTGTAAAGGATAGCATCACTGTACAGAATGGCATATTGGCCAACTGTCAATATAAGATTAGAAGAGATGTTCTAGGACAGCCAGAATATCCCACATTATAGTGTAATGCTGAGAATATCCCAAAAGCTATTTTCTATTAAAAAAAAAATCAATTCCTTCCAATTAGCTTGTTTGTGGTGGAAGAATGTAATAGTATGCCAGATCACTTTCTCTATTGCACCCATTTAACAGAGGGCATACAGTTCTCACAGGACATGGGTCATTTGTGTCCAGGAACACAAGAGGACAGGGCCTTATATGGCTTTAGAGAGACCAGGGATGAAATATGAAAGAGGCAGAGTAAGATCAGGGCCTTGGCACTTGGTATTGAAATGCATGTAAGAAGGGATAGGAAACAGAGGAGTCTATGCACAGCTGAAAGTATAAGCACTATATGCAGTCTTTAAGAGTGTACAAGCCCTCTCACTAACCAAGATGCTTAGACCTTTTTACTGTAATATGCAATAAAAATATCAGCTTCTATACCAGTAATGCCCACACTGTTTCCCTTCAAGTCTTACTGAACCACAACTCCCATCACCCTCAGCTAGTCAGTTGTACACTTAAGCACAATAGCGAAACATAATGAGTCCTGCGTTTAATTCTTGGAACCAGGATCCTGATTCTACTTGTGCTTCAGGCAGCAAACATAAACTGCTAGTTCTATGGAGCATATATATTTATTATACAATAATGATTACAATATATATATATATATATATATATATATATATATATATATATATATATAAAAAAAAAAGCTCAACACATACCTTTGCATTCCACATCAATAAACTTCTAGGGATGAAGAATTCTTACTCGTTGTTTTATGTTGTTATTTGTCACTTGCCTGTGGAATCCTTGAACTTAAGCTTCTAACCCATCACTCTCTCTGCTTTTTCACTCTCTGTTCTGTCGCCTGGACTTACAGATTTGGGGTCAGATGGCTTGTTTCTAAAAAGTGGGAGGAGACGGGTTTGAGGGAATAAGGGGTGGGAGACACTATTAAAGAGACAGCAGTACAGTACTACAAACTCCCTATCCTATTTCATACATCCAGAAAGCAAGAGACCAGTAGATGGGGAGAGCACAAATTGGTTCCTTCTGTTACTCTGTAAGTCATTCCTGTCTTTGTTTAATAAAAGATTTTAGAAATATGTGTGCTTGTGTCACAGTGAGAGGCATGCAGCTTGTGTTTTTAGAATGACTCATAAATCCCAATATTGAGCTTGTTTGGTAAAGAACATTTGCTTAAAGAAGGGAGATTAAAAAAAAAATTCCTTTGCTCTTTTATGGTGGCTGCAGCAATGTGGTCTGACTCCAGCTCTGTGTATGTTACAGTGTTTTGTGCTTGCTGATTTCACAGTAGTTCAGATGCAGAAGTGCTTGGCAATGCAGAAGGCTAGAATCCTTCAGGCTACAAAAGATCTAAAAGAATCAATAAAGAAGCATATTTAAAGGATACTACAACAGGAATGTACAGTAAGTTAGAACAATGAAGGCAACAAGAGACAATTCTTGGAATATATTAAATGTAAAAAGACTACATATAGGGCTAATACACAGGATATTTTGTTCATCTATTTTCTCAGGCAAAAATACAATTATTGGAATGCCCTTTACCTTCAACCAATGCCATAAGCTGTCTAGGGCAAACAGTAGAATCACTGAGGAACTAATGCCCAAGAACATGGAAAGCAGCACCCTCAAGCCATATTCAACTAGCCACTTGCCATTATGGTGATAATCATGTAGGTTGGGCATTCTGGAGACTTTATTTTATGTTACCATTTAGAGAGAATAGAAATTAGGTGTTAAAGGGGAAAAAAAGTCTAAAATAGAATAAGGCTAGAAATGCTGTATTTTGTATACTAAACATAAACATGAACTTACTGCACCACAAGCCTAATCAAACAAATGATTTTTGCTTTCAAAGTTGGCCACAGGGGGTCACCATCTTGTAACTTTGTTAAACAACTTTGCAAGACCAAGACTGTGCACATGCTCAGTGTAGTCTGGGCTGCTTAGTGATCGTCAAAGATTAGGCATTTAGGGACCATCTGACAATTTCACAGCAGTAAATGAAGGGAGAATTTCACTGCATACAGTCAGGTTTCTTATAAAAACGGTACACATTTTTTAATTAAAGAGTATATTGGAGATAGGTTTCTTTTTCAGTAAAGAAAGTAAAAATGGGATTTTATGTTTATGCCTTTACATGATCTTTATAACCATTCCAGGACTGGATCATTATCACTCTAAAAAAAAAAAGGGGGTTATCGGATGCATAAACTCTGTTGACATTTCTCCCTAAAATGTTGTGCCTATTTTGAACGATTCCAATCCCAATTCCCAGTTGCGGACCTTAATAGGTTTAATTTGAAATTGACACAATTTATAAGGGCAGATAAGATGCCAAGAGTTAACAAGACAACACTTGTTTCCCCCTAGAAAGAAGCTTTGGGATTTCCAAATATATTATTATACTATTAAGCAGCTCAAAGCTCAATTTTTCTGCATTTCTTGGTTTTGCCACAGAAACAGCATTTTTATGTCACCCCACAAGTTTGTTATTGGATTAAGGTCTAGGGATTAAGCGGGTCATTCCATAACATTAATCTTGTTGGACTGGAACCAAGATGTTGCTCATTTACTGGTGTGTGGGGTCATTTCAAGAGCATTTCCTCTTCAACATAAGGCAACATGACCTCTTCAAGTATTTTGATGTATTGAAACTGATCCATGATCCCTGGTATGTGATAAATAGGCCCAACACCATAGTATAAGAAACGTTGCCAGTTAAAGCATTTCAGGTGATTTTAGCAGAGTATCATTTTCTGAACCTCTTTATAAGCCCCCTCCTCCAATCAACTTTTTAATCAAAGTACCTGTTCTTCTGAATAATGCCTCAAACGACCCATTTTACTCTGAGAGAAATGCACTATAATCAGCATGCATAACATTTGCTGCCTTCCTTCCTTAAATAAGGGCTGTAATTGACAACTGTTTTTCACAGAATGAATGACCTCACTAATTGAACTCCACACTATTATTTGAAACACTGCTATTATTTGGAACTAGCCTCAATTAATGATTCAATTAGACAGAATCAGCAGCATGTGCGTCATGACTGTTAGGTCTGTTGGTTTTCTATTACACCTACTACTAAATTATTTGGCATGTAGAAATATAATTTCTACCAAAAACAGTGATTGATCAGGTTAGTGGTGTCGGACTGCGATTATTCTGAACACAGCTGTACTTGCTAGATACTAATAATATCCACAGTAATTTATTTTCCAGGCAACCCAATTAATGTAGGTAGATGCTGCCCTAAGCGCCTGGCAAGAAATCCACTTTGATGGCAGAATTGGTTGATGGAGGAGTTGGTATGGGAACTGTTATCTGGATACCCATTATCCAGAAAGCTCAGAATTATGGAAAGGCTGTCTCCAATAGACCCATTTTAATTAAATAACTCAAACTTTTAAAAATGATTTCTCTGTAATAATAAAACTGTATCTTATGCTTGATCCTAAATACAATATAATTAATCCTTATTGGAGGCAAAATAATCCTGTTGGGTTTATTTTATAATTATATAGCAGACCCAAGGTACTGTATGGTGATCCAAATTATGAAAAGACCCCCTAATCTAGAAAAGGATAACGTCCCATACCTGCATTTCTTGGTATAAACATGCTTAAGAGTCATGGTCTGGAAAAACTACATCCAAGTTATTTGCTATTTCCAGTCCTGAATCTATGGAATCTGATAGAACAGCTTGAAATGAATCTGCTCAGTATACAGTTGCAATCTGTTCCTAATTTCCAGGTAGAGACCATATTTTTTCCTTAAGAACAGCGGTTGCGAAAACAAAATGTACATACACAGATCAGTATTTTTATGGCTAGAAAGGAATTCTCTATATTCTGTCTTAGAGTTAATGAAAGCAAGTGTTTAACCATAACAAATATAAATTATGTTCTGATTGGAAAGCCTGTTGCCCTGGGAGGAACCATCACCAAATTTGTTTTTAAGAACAAGGTTTATGATGTCCAATTAATCATGTATTTTCATATATAAATATTCAAATTTTAGTTTTAAAGATGTGCATTTCATCTATTAATAACACTAATACCTTGAATAGATTCCTGAGCAAATTAACTGTATCTCTGCAAGTAGCCCACCATCATATACTGTATATACTCTCTCACATAAAGAAAAGTGACAACACATAGGTGGTTATTTATTAAAATTCGATTTTTTTTCTAGTCAAGTTATTTTTAGTGATAATTTTCCGAAAGTTATATTTTATACAAATTTGTAAAATGTTTGAAAAATGACTTTAAGCTTCTACTTTGCAACATCTTTTATCCCACATACTAAGTTAAAATACCCTTAATATGAATGCTTTGCGCTAAACAGTTTGATGCCCAATATGCATAGGTTTACCTAAGTATTTGGCATATAGTAAAATAACTTAGTATTTGGCATTCTGTAATTCCAGATACCGCAAAATCAACAAATTTATAGCATTTTTGAGGGGCAAATGTAGAAAAAAACATGTTCATTCCATATATTTTTGGAAAGTACACATTCCTCCAAATTGGGGATGCATGTCTTTATACTGTAAAGTACCAAGCCACAAACCTTTCCTAAATTTGGCAATATTGGTTACCTAAATATCAATGCCTGGGGTCCCGGAACTGTTTGATACCCAATATACATAGGTTTATCGAAATACATAGCATGTAAAGATCCCAAAATCTTCCTTGTGCATTCTTATTTGATGGCTTACATTTACCCTAAACAGATTTATGTGGGGTAAAAAGTACAAAAAATGTACACGTTAAGTTGAATCCAAAATGGGTAATTATGTCTTTCAAAACAACTGGAAAGCTATGCTAAAGGCAGTGGTTTTAAGGACATTTTTGGAAATATTACAATTTGATGAATTTATTTCACCCAATTTCTTACATGCAATGATAAAACACCCTAAATAAGAATGCCAAGAGTCTACTGAACAGTTTGCCCAATATGCATAGATATAGCAAAGCAGATGGCATGCATGGCCCCAAATTAAAATAGTGCATTTGAATTATCTTTGCTGCCACTTCGCCTTCTATGAAAAAAGCGGTGTTCTGTGTTTCCTTGCACCCAACTGCCTCCCTCACAAAGTCTTTCCTAAGGTTATGTATTAAGAGGTATTCAAGAGAAAACGAGAAAGGGGGGGCTGGCTTCCCACCCCATAGTCTTTAAACTTTGGGCTGGTGTGGTGCACTAAAGAGAAGTAAGTTGCCTGATTGTTACATACCTGGGCAGCTTCAGCTGAATGTAATTAGGTATTCAGCTAGGGGTCTGGTTCTCCCTTGTCTCTACCTGAACTTACAGGGTATGGCATCAGTCCAGTGTTATGGTTACTTGCAGACACAGTGGGATTGCATTAAACTTTTCAGTTGCTCTGCATTGTGTGCATTTAGGAGTCTTCCTCCACTTTTCTGGTGCCCAAGGTAGGTTATATGGTTGTTGGTTCTTGTTCTTTGGTCATGCTCTGTGGGACCCAGACCTTGGGCATTGTGTGCTACTAGCAAGTAAACACTAATTATTTTGGCAGGTAGAATTCATGATTAGTAATCATCTGCCAATATTAATCTATTACATTGTGTTACCATGTATTATCATTCAGGCTGTGTATATGCTACTGTCATTTTAAATGTGCCAATTCTATGCGGTTTGTTTCTCATACGTTACTCATCAGCCAATTGATTATTTCATTATGTTCTGCAGTGATTTGGGAACCCTGTATTATGTATGTCTAGGTTGCAAATTTCTTAAACAGAACTTCATGACTACTGCTAGGGCCAACTCCAAATGAGTTTCCATTCACTTGAAAGGTTTATTTGCCACAGCTAAGCGCCAATATCTACAGTTCAAAATTGTGCAATAGCAGATTTCCAAAAGGTACTAATCGATTGCCAGCTCTTCCCATTCAAGTGCATAGCAAACAATGTAAATTGGATAGTGATGATCAAAACATGATGGGTTCCATAGCACAAACAAACAGTATGGCAACTGGCTGACAGATGTTGTACAATATAAAACTACACCACTGTTTGGCGAATACTAATGTCTCATTTGTTCAAAAAACTAAAATTTCCAGGAGAGTAGAGAGAGATAAATGCAGTTTATTGGGCTTAAACTAGCAATGAAATATAAGATGTACATTTTTATAAATGAGCATGAAGAGGCATCTCATGACTTGTAATCCACTTGACTTCCAAAATAAGGTGTCTACCGGTATGTGGGAGTTCTATAGAAAACTGCACTTACAAATAAGAAAGGAGAACAGTTTCTCCAATGCAGAAGGATCTCTACAAAAAAAGAATTAAGCATACTATGTTCATTATACCAACGCATACAGTGCTGGACTAAGCTCTTAACTATATATTATATATAAATAGTACACAGGGGAGTATTTACTTTTGCATGTTTAATACAACTACTGTCCTTTACGAATGTGACTTCAACTTCTTATTTGTATCAGCCATGTTAATCCAAACTTCCCAAGGAGTTTTTATTCTCTGATGGGGTTTTTTTTTTCTTTCCAGCCTAAGACTCTTCCTCTCTGTCTGAAGGGTCTTATCTATTCAGTCCTGAGTTAAAGTGTGAAACATAAGAATTGAGTTGTAGATTTTCAGGGCTGGTCCCAGTTTGAGGCCGAGTATCTTCACCAGGTCGCTCTGAGTCAGAAGCAGAAAAGCTTCTCCGTCTATTTGCTAAAGTCATGGAGATGAGGGAAATCATGTAGAGAAAAAAGAGAAAGTAAGTCACTGTGAGGGAAGAGTGAATAGAAGAAAAATATACAACAGGATCATTTTTGTTTTAACACTAGAAAATAAGTTAACCTCACACAAATCCCAAGTGAATGCATGAAATAAGGGAATGTTGTGCGCAATACAAAGGAAGCATGATGATATCATTTATACATTGTACACAAATGCTCTTGTCTCTTTATATTGTCCACCAAGGAGCCAAATAAACAGGAAGAAAATATAAAAAAGCAAGAGAAGCAAAGCTAAGGATTATATTTCCTTAATTATAATGGATAATCTTACCTCATCTTTGAAAACGGAGGACTGATCTTTACACCCGGGGAGCTGGTGTACAAACTGAGCTACCTGGGAGATGGACAACATGGTAAATAGAATAATACTTAGATTAACAATATAGATCATAATCCCTTGCAGCATTAGTGACACAACCTCACCCTCTGCATCCCAGCAACAAAATACGATTTAATTTGTTTTTGTTTTTTTGTGATTTGAAAAAATGTCACCTCCGTACCTCATCTGCACTCCACTTGCTGACACTTTGGGCTGTATATGATGATACTTCAGGAAGCAGGTAACACTGCTGCTCCCAACACATGTGGATGCGATGCCCAGGATCAGAAGATAAGGAGGTCATGAACACTGACTGGTGTAAAGCTTGCTCCAAACTGACTTCACAGTCTAGGGACAAAAGCAGCACTGAACAGTTAATCAGAAGTTCATAAAATTAAAATAGTAACAACACAGTGCAAGGGTCAACAGTGCACACACACATACTAAAAAAAAAGCACACAACCTACTGACCTGTTCCATCTGTTTCTTGTTTAATGATCTGCAGACGTATGTAGGTGTGAGATCCCCTACAGAAAGGAATATTGGTCAGCTTTCCATGTAAACCAGACACAATCCAAAAACAAAGTTAAATTTGCAAGTTACATGTACAGTGTTCTTTTAAATTATTTTAACCCGGGACACCACCAAGGGGGACTAGAGGGGGTGCTGCAGTCATGGGCAAGATGTTAAGGCATGATTCATGTGTCAGAAAAGGAGTGGGGTTTGTGGGGAGAATTTGGTTCGGTCTGGGTGTTTTAGTTGAGGAAGGTCAGGATGCGACTGTGCATGCAAGTGGGATCTTTTTTCATTGGGGCCTTATTTTATTTATTGGCAGGGCCCACCACAAAGTGGGTCCCAATAATGGGGGTGCTAATAATTAGGATCCCCTGGGGAGAGGCCTACTGATGATGGCAGATCTGCATTTAATTTACTGATCTGGGAATATGCAGTTTTAACTTAAAATACTCACCTCTTTATCTGTGGTTTAGTGTCCATTTCTTCTTCTAACCACTCAGTTCCCTCCCACGGATTGCTCCGTCCCCAGCTTTCATCTACTGGAATTGGAGATTTTCTGTATACAGCAAAAAGAAAAAGTCTAATCAAACAAATGATTTATGCTTTCAAAGTTGGCCACAGGGGGTCACCATCTTGTAACTTTGTTAAACATCTTTGCAAGACCAAGACTGTGCACATGCTCAGTGTGGTCTGGGCTGCTTAGGGGTTATCATAAATTATCAAAATAGCACAAGTCAAATAATATCTGCCAGAAGCCGATACAGCAAGACTGATTAATACATAGAATAGGCAGACTGCACTGGGTCCTGTGTTGTCATGTAATCTAATATGGATTTTATAGTTTTTGTATTGTTTAATACAAACGTTCTCCAACTTTGCAGAACCAGTGGCTGCAGCAAAATTATCATCCAAATAAAAACCCAGTTTATCGGTTTAAATCTGGCTCCATGATCTTTGTCCCTGCGCTGGAGTTGGAAACCGTAAAGGGGATGTAAAGGCAAAAACAAAATCTCGACACAGTCTCCGACTGCTCTACAGGGAAGCAAACAAAGCTGATTGAGTTCTGCATGGCTGGGAAGGCAGAGCTCCCCCTGCTGTTCATAAATATGATTGTTTCCCTGCAGAACAGTTAGGGACCATCTGATAATTCCCATCGAGAGCAGTAAATGAAGGAAGAATATTCACTGCATACATTCAGGTTTCTTATAAAAACAAAACACCACAGCATAATCTAATTAATAATGCAATTTAAGGTGGTATAATGTTTGTATAATGAAAGAATAAGTCATTCTAAACAGCTTTCCAATATACATTAAATGGGTGAAACTCCCTTGGCATCTGAAGTCCAGTGTTTCCTTAGATCACAGTTAAGGGTCTATCTTTCAGGGCACCTACCCATGTCAACTGCTTAAGGAGACCTTGAAACCTGAAATACGTATGCACCCTCTTGACTGACGGACAATTACGGTCATTTATAGATTTAGGTGCACAGTGGATGGTGAATTCAGCGGATGGGGGTGATGCTTTGTTATAATTTGTTGGAGTCCTACTATTAGCTGGAATGATGGTGTCAGATTAACCACACTCTGATATGCTGTAGGATAAAGTAATAGGGTTTAGACTGCAACTATTTTTGGTGCCTCTGAGAGGACAATGTGTCAGGGAGAGATTTTGGTTTATCACAATGACGTGTCTTTTAGAGGCAGAATTGTGGTTAACAATAACACCATACCAGAGAGACATAAAATGGGCATTTGTTCATCATAATCATCTCAACCTATATATTTTATGAATGTCTACACCAATCACTGGATTCTTCATTGGAATTAAGACTCCACCACCTATTTCTCTCCTTTACCCCCTATTAGACACAGGCACATTGTCAGATGTAAGATCTAGGTGGGAATATTATACAATAGATCACCAAGGTATATGTATGTGATCCAAGTTACTTATCACCACTGATTGGGTACAAATGAACTTAATTCCATTCTTGTATAAATTATTCTCATATAATGAGCTGTTGTGCTCACTCTTTCAACATCTTTTTCACACAAATCTTTTTTTGTGGATTGTACAACATTAAAGGGGAACTCACATAACACAGAAACCCCTAATATACCATCACAGTTACCAGTTTCTTCGAAAAGTATGAATAAATGCAATTTTCTATGCTGAATCCAGCTGTTTAGCAGTTCTTCTCTTTCTGCATCATTTCAAATCCTGGCAGGGAAGGAGGGACTAAAACACTGATGTTACAAATTGTAACAACTTCTCCAAAACTTACAGACAGCATGCAGGAACTACATATCCCACAATGCATTGCACTGTGATGTTCCTTTCCTTATTGAAATCATGTGTGCAGGGAATTGTCGGGTTTAAAGGATGCAGACTGAGGACAGATGGCTGCTGTTACAAAGTAACAGTAGTCAGCAAGCTCAGCAAATTAGTCAGACAGATCAGCAGAAGAACAGGGAATTGTTCCAAACCATTAAAAATCATGACAAATCTGCATATTTGTTAATTGCAATGTTGCTTGAAATTATGTTTACTTTTCAAAAAGCTTAAGTTATGTTTTTGTGGAGTTCCCCTTTAATAACTTCATGGGGTTTTCTTTTACTGACACATTTTCCATTCTAAACAGATTTCCAATATACATTAAATGAGTGAAACTCCCCATTGCATCTACAGTGCAGTGTTTCCTTAGTTCATTAAGAGTTCAGCTTTCAGAGCACCTACCCATGTCAACTGCTTAAAGGAGAAGGAAAGGTTAAAACTAAGTAAGCCTTATCAGAAAGGTCCATCTAAATATGCCAGTAAACCCCCAAAGTAATGCTGCTCTGAGTCCCCTGTCAAAAGAAACACCACATTTCTTTCCTTCTATTGTGTACTCATGGGCTTCTGTATCAGACTTCCTGCCTTCAGCTTAAACCTCATTGCCCTGGACAAGAGCATGCTCAGTTTGCTCCTCTCCCCCCACCCCTCCCTCTTCTGCTGTAATCTGAGCCCATAGCAGGGAGAGACTCTAGCAGGAAGTGATGTCACACCATGTTAATACTGCAGCTGCTATCCTAAACAAACAGAGTTTCTAGAGATTTTTAAAATGTTAAAACATTCTACAGAATAAATATAGCATTCTAGCTTGCACTAATGCAGCTAATCTATTGGCAATAAACTGCCTCCGTAGCTTTCCTTCTCCTTTAAAGGGATACTGTCATGGGAATTTTTTTAAAAAAAATTAATTAGTTAATAGTGCTGCTCCAGCAGAATTCTGCACTGAAATCCATTTCTCAAAAGAGCAAACAGATTTTTTTATATTCAGTTTTGAAATCTGACATGGGGCTAGACATATTGCCAATTTCCCAGCTGCCCCAAGTCATGTGACTTGTGCTCTCATAAACTTCAATCACTCTTTACTGCTGTACTGCAAGTTAGAGTGATATCACCCCCTCCCTTTCCACCCCAGCAGCCAAACAAAAGAACAATGGAAAGATAACCAGATAGCAGCTCCCTAACACAAGATAACAGCTGCCTGGTAGATCTAACAATTAACACTCAATAGTAAAAACCCATGTCTCACTGAGACACATTCAGTTACATTGAGAAGGAAAAACAGCAGCCTGCCAGAAAGCATTTCTATCCTAAAGTGCAGGCACAAGCCACATGACCAGGGGCAGCTGGGAAATTGACAAAATATCTAGCCCCATGTCAGATTTCAAAATTGAATATAAAAAAATCTGTTTGCTCTTTTGAGAAATGGATTTCAGTGCAAAATTCTGCTGGAGGAGCACTATTAACTGATGCGTTTTGAAAAAAAAAAACATGTTTTCCGATGAAAGGATCCCTGAAATATGTGTGCACCATTATGCAAGTCCCTGACTGACTGACATTTCTAGGTTTATATTTCATAGAACATGCTGTTAAAACTAGACATTTGTCTCAAAGAGCAACCATTGTCTACATTGTGCCAAAAACCGGAACCAATTCCACAGAGATTAATGGTATTGCTTTAGACATGGAAAAAAACAATGACTATTGAAATAATATAGCGGGTGGCAGATCCGGGTCGAGCTCTTCTTCCTGATCTCCTCGCCCGACTCCCCACTGCTGGCTTCTGGTTTTATAGGCGCGGGCCTGCACGCCCCGCCCCTTTTGTGACGTCATCGGCTGGGCAGGTCGGCTCTATAAAGGAACCCAGAAGTCGGGCTTGGGCGAGCATGGTGGAGGGAGGGCGGATATCGGTGGGTGGAAAAACCAGCCAGTTTTATTTTTATATTGAACAATTCCTTTAAATCCAGAGGTGGGGTATGGACCCATATTCCCCTTAAAAAGGAACCTGCCATTCATTATAAGAAAGAATTCCACATTTTTTTCTATTGGGCTAGTCAAGCAAAATAAACTTTACCATACAAATTTTTTAAATCTTGTTTCCTTCCATCTTGAAAGGAAGCAGACAGGCACCATTTTGTAAAGACTGTTATAAAGGTAAGCTTTACATCATGCCAAAATCCCGTTTATGAGCCAGAATAGGGGGGGACTGATGCCCGTTTCCATGCAGTGGCTACACAATTAGACAGTGAAGAGAGAGGGGGATTGTGAGAAATGTCTGACCCACAGAGACAGTGCAAGCAATATAATATTGACTGCTTAGATATTTAAATAATTTATAACAGGTAAGGATGTTATGAGAAGATAAAGATTTTGGCTTTTGTGTTCAATTTGAAAAGGACTTTTATTGAACAGGTTTTTATGCCTGGGTGACAGATCCCCTTTAAATCCACTATCAAATCCAAACTGGTTATCGTGACAGGGGAGGAGTGATGCTTGTTGCTGTTGTAACGTATTGTGGAGAGGGACCCCTAAAATATTGCTTTGTGGAGGGGAGGGTACGCCAGGAAAAGAAAGGGTAATCTGTGGATTAGCACTCTACACTGATAAAGCACAAAGGAGAAAAGCACCAAAGCTAGACTATGAAGGCGTGCAAATAAGAACATCGCATTGGGCTTGGAACAAATTATCAATAAAAATAGAAACTTTTTTTTGCCAATTGATCACATTAGGTTAATGCATGGGTGCAGTATCTTATGTATAGTTGTAAAAGAGCAACAGAACAGAAAGCTCATACAGAAACAGAAAACCAAATATGTGTTAGTCGCGTCACCTTGACTGGGGGAAGTCACTGGTATCTATTGCAGGACTAGGTGTCCCTGGCCTACGGGAACGAGTTGCGCTTTGGACTGGTGATGGTCGCTCCCCACTAAGACGATCCTGCAGGAAATTCTCCCTATTCAAATTAACTTCTGAGTAGGGGCATCCCACAGCACTGTAAAAGAGAGAGAGATAAAAAATACAGGTATGGGATCCGTTATCAGAAAACCCATTAATCAGAAAGTTTCAAATTATGGAAAGACCATCTCCCATAGACTCCTTTTTTATCCGAATAATCCACATTTTTAAAAATGTCTTTTTCTCTGTAATAAAAAAAATAGTACCTTATACTTGATCCAAACAAAGATATAATTTTTCCTTATTGGAAACAAAAACATCCTATTGGATTTATTTAACATTTACATGATTTTCTAGTAGACTTAAGGTGAGGATTCAAATTACAGAAAGATCCCTTATCTGGAAAACCCCAGGTCCCGCACGTTCTGGATAAAAGGTCCCATAACGGTATACGATATGTGACATTCCACCCCCAGTACATGTCTGTCTGTCTCACAATGTCTCTCTTACTTACGTATAATGCGTGCCATATCTGGATCCCCTTACATGTCCAATTCCTGTGCAGCCAGCAATAGGACATCCCTGCCCTGCTACAGCAGGCATGTCTGAGGCACCTGATTAAAGAAATAGATAACTGCTTGTGTGGAATGCTACAGGAATAACCCAATGTCTCTATTACACATGCCAGTACTATTAATGGGGTTCAATCAAACATACAAAAAGATCAGTCCGGTTATCTTACCAGGAGGCAACTGGAGTGCATGTCCAGTCTTTGCACACCATCCTACAGGGTGAATGTCAGGGCTGTCAACATCCACCCAGAAATCATACAGGGAGCTCCAGCCATCGAAATGCAACTAGAAAAAAAATAATTCTAGAATTATGCAAGAATAATGCAAATCAAATACATGCAGTATAGAATAATAGGAGTTGGATATCACTAACCTGATTAATCACTGTTTTGTGTAGAAATTATATTTCTACATGGCAAATAATTTACTAGTAGGTGTAGTAGAGTAATAGAAAACCAACAGACCCAACAGTCATGACATGCATGCTGCTGATTCTGTGAAACGAAATCATTAATTGAGGCTTGTTAAAAATAATAATAGCTTGTTCCAAATAATAGCAGTGTGGAGTTCAATTAGTGAGGACACATTCTGTGAAAAAACAGGTGTCAATTAACATAGTAAGTTAGGTTGAAAAAAGACACATCAAACCTTTCAACTCAATATATAACCTGTCTAACCGTTAGATGAAGAAGGCAAAAAAAAAAAAATTTGAAATCTCTCCAATCTACCTCAGTGATGAAAAAATTCCTTCCTGACTCCAAAATGGCAATCGGACTAGTCCCTGGATCAACTTGTACTACGAGTTATCCTCCATAACCCTGTATTCCCTCACTTGCTAAAAAGCCATCCGACCCCTTCACAGCTCTCGCTGTAAAAAAAACCCTTCCGAATTCTTTCTTTCTTCAGAATGGGTGACCTTGTGTCAGCTTGATAGAGCTACTGGTAAATAAAGTATTAGAGATAGTATATGATCCCCATATATATTTATACATAGTTATCATTTCACCCCTTAAGCGCCTCTTCGACAATATGAACAACCCCAATTTGGCCAGTCTTTCCTCATAGCTATGATTTTCCATACCTTTTACCAGCTTAATCGCTCCTTCTCTATACCCTCTAATGTCCTTTTTCAGCGCTGGAGACCAAAACTGTTCAGCATATTCTAGATGGGGCCTTACCAGTGCTCTATAAAGTGGAAGAATGACCCCCTCCTTCCATGAATTTATGCCCCTTTTAATACAGCTCAAGACCATAATTGCCCTTGATGCTGCTGACTGGCATTGCTTGCTACAGCCAAGTTTATTATCTACAAGGACTCCAAGGTCCTTTTTCAATATGGATTTGCCTAGTGCAGTTCCATTAAGGGTATAAGTGACTTGGATATTTTTTATCCCAGGTGTATGACTTTACTTTATTTATCAACAATGAATCTCATCTTCACTTAGCTGCCCAGATTGCCAGTTTACGGCCCTCATTTAAGAGAGCAGTAACATAAAAAAAGAAAGTGTTTTAAAGTAATAACAATATAATGCAGTGTTGCCATGCACTTATAAAACTGTCCTTTGCTTCAGAAACACTACTTTTGTTTATATAAACAAGCTGCTGTGTAGCAATGGGAGCAGCCAGGGCCGGAACTAGGGGTAGGCAGAGTAGGCACGTGCCTAGGGTGCAAAGCTGGGAGGGCGCCAGGCACGTACCTCCTCTGTCGCCTACCCCAAGTCCGGTTCCCTTCTCTTGCCGACTTTTCTCGATATGTGCGCTTCTGCGCATGCAAATGCGCACATGAACGCAAATGCGCGCACGCACACACTATACAGGCGCCGCGAATGCCGGGCCTGCCTAGGGCGCCTGCCCAGCATGGCCCGGCACTGGGAGCAGCCACTCAAAGGAAGAAAGGCTCTGTAGAACATAATAGTGTTAACATGTGCCATTTAGCCCTTTTTCAATTTCCACCATTGCTACACAGCAGCTTGTTTACATAAACTATAGTAGTATTTCTGAAGCAAACAGTCAATGGGCAACAGTACATGTTATTTTCATTAATTTAAAACACAATTTTTTTTGGTGTTACTGTTCCTTTAAGGAAGGAAGGCAGCAAATGTTGTGCATCCTGGTTATATTGCATTACTCTCATGCTTGGCAGGTAAAAGGTTAAATGGAAAAACCTGAAAGAAGTGGAAGAACACATAAAAGAATAGGCAAAATTGCAAAGACTTGGCCAATGATCAGCTCCAGGAAGAACAAAGAATGTCTAAAGTTACCTGTGAGTACTGTTACAATTAGAAGATGCCTACGTGAAGCCAAGCTATCGGCAAGAAGCCCCGGCAAATCCAATTGTTGAAAAAAAAATATGCTGAAGAGGTTACAATTTGCCAAAGAACACACTGAATGGCCTAAACAGAAATGGCACAACATTTTGTGGACTGATGAAAGCAACATTGTTCTTTTTGGGTCTAGGGGTCGCAGAAAGTTTGCCAGACTACCCCCAAACACTAAATTCAATTTATCGCATAGCAGGGATCATGGATCAGTTTCAATACATCAAAATAGTTGAAGAGGTCATGTTGCCTTATGCTGAAGAGGAAATGCCCTTGATATGGGGGTTTCAACAAGACAACGGACCCCAAACATACCAGTACAACATCTTGGTTCCAGACCAACAAGAATGACGTTATGGAATGACCAGCCCAATCCCCAGACCTTAATCCAATGTGGGGTGACATCAAAAAAGCTGTTTCTGGGGCAAAGCCAAGAAATACAGAAGAATTGTGGAATGTAACAGGTGCCAGAAGTTGGTTGACTCCATGCAACACAGATGTGCAGCAGTTTTCAGAAAGTGGTTATACAACTAAATATTAGTTCAGTGATTTAAAAGAAAGCAAAATTTTTAAACATGTTTCAGTTTATAGTAGTGAACATTTGAGTTTGTAAAGAAGAATGCACACATTGCTATTTTTTGGAACAGCCTAATATTCCAGTTTCTTCACTTTCTTCAAAGGAATAACACAAATTTGATAGATTTTTTAAAATTTTTGATTTGGAGTAGAATGTTCAGTGTTCCCAATGCATTTGCGTGTATGGAAATAAAAGATATTATAAGGATTTTGAGCATTATTCACTTTTTTTTTTAACACTGTATATTTTTATGCATTTTTTGTATAGAGCACCAGATGCATCAAATATTTATCAGAGATCACCTTAATGCGGTTATCGTCTTTATCAACAGTGCTGCAGACTCTGATTAATGTAGGATTTCTTTGGTCGACTGCTTCTAACTTCATATGTGGCTGATACCCATGAGGCGGGCGCTGTGATGAGAATACAGAAACAAACAAGAGAAAGGTTTAAACTCGAAAGTGGAGAATTAAAAGAAGGTACAAATGTATACTGTGTGATAAAATAGACTGAATTTTCAGATTTATTATTCCATGTAGTAACACGTACTGTTGTATTGTCTACTCAATAGTTTCAGTAAAATTGAGATTTAAAGCTTTAGAAAAGGCAACATCTAAATGAGTTTCAGAGTACCCCATGGCATGAAACCTTTGTTGTAATTTGCTAGATTTAAAAATTAATTAATGTGTATCAGTACATAACCTATGTAGCCTCATGGACTGTATGATAGGTATTGCTTTAATAAAATTTTTAGGATATACAGGCCCATGCATATATAAGGAACATAAGGAATGTACAGGGGCATGCTCTTTAGACTATGAGTAAGTGCCCCAGCAGGCATGTTTTAGGCTTGTCTTTTCATGTCCTAATACATGTTTTTGAATTTTGAATTTTTTGTTGTTTATTTTTTGGGAAGACTCACATTTTTTGTTCTGTTACAAAAACTGCCCTACTCTGCCTGTGTCTGTAGTACTCTGCCTGTTTGTGCCATACTCTGCCTCCTCTATGATACCTGTATGTGCCATACTCTGCCTGCGGGAGGTGAACTAAGTGGGGTTTAGTAGCATTTGGAAATACGTGTTAGGGGGTCTCCGAGGTGTATGTGCTGGGGGTTGCTGTGCTAACAACAGGGGAGGAGGAGGCATATGGATTAAAGGGTACGTCTTAATATGATAAAGGCAAAAGGAAAAGTGCTAATGTAGGATAGTGACGTGCAGGTCGAGAAAAAACTCGACCCACACCCAACCCGCTGCTCCTCCACCTATACCTAACCCTAATCCAGTATGCCTCTGAGTTTATAGACCTGCACCCACCCTTTCCCGCTATGACATCACAGAAGGGGCAGGGACAAGCAGGCATGAGTCTATAAAAGGCGCACACAGGAGGTGGAAGGTGCCAGAAGAAGGTCACAGGCAGGGAGAGCAGAAAGAAGAGCTCAACCTGAACCTGCTTATGACCAGACAATAGTGTGCAGAAGTCGGTCCAAACTCGCCCATCGCTAATGTAGAGGATGCATTATATGTCACAGAATTGTTTCAACATAGACTTACTGGTTTAAAGGCTCGTGCTGGTGCTGCCTGAGCTCCTGTTTTTTCAAGATAAGCTTCCCAGGAAAAAGTTTTGGGATCTTTATATTCTAAACACAATGAAAACACAAAGATAGATTGTGTCAAACTATTATTGTCACAGGAGTATGGAGACTTCAATAAAAGTGCTGTCCATGGGGCATGATATCTTTTGGGTCTTGTTATATTCAAACTATATGCTCCATAATTCCACGGCGAAATCAATGGTATAGTTTAAAAAAGCCAGTAGTTGGAATACTAGTGCTGATATTCTTTTATCATAACAGCAAAGTTAGTGCTTTTGGGCAAACCTAGATTTTGGTTATGTCAGCTTTAATGATAAATAAAATTAGCCTCTCCAATATGGCTGCCCTCACTACCCACACTTGGGCTGTTCCGTACAATGTTAAAGTGCTTAATCCTTGTAAATCTTGAGTCTCAGATGTTACAAAGTATTTGGACCCAACATGCCAGGGGTCTATCATATACACTAATTCCAAAAAACTGTATCATACTGAACACTTCATAAAGTTGCTACAAAGTGAGGCAGGATAAAGGGCCCAGTGAGGCCCAGTCTCATAATTACTTCACTTTTGAGCCAATAAAGCAACTTTGTAGAAACTTTGTGTTCAGTGTGCTACAGTTCCCTGTAATCAGAGTTTATCAAGTATACAGAACCGGGATGATAGGCATGCTACCCCAGACACGCCAACCGACTCTCTCTTATCCAACTGGTGCATGGGTAAAATTCTGTGCACATGTGCTTGCTATAGCATCACAATAGCTATGGAAATTAAGTTTGTCAAATAAATCATCCAGGCCCCCTTTCAAAACATTAACAGAATCAGCCATCACAACAACAACAACATCCAGCATTGCATTCCTCAACCCCACTGTGAAGAACCACCTACGTTGCTTCAAAAGAAAGTTATTTTCCTCTAGTCTGAAGGGGTGGCCTCTGGGGTGGTGATCCTCTTTATGGGTATACTTTACTTGTCTCTAATGTCCTCTAATATACTTGTAAAGTGTAATCATGTTCGCTCTCGAGCATTTTTTTCTTCCAGAGAAAACAACCCGACCTTGACAGTCATAAGTCTTCCATCCCTATTAACCAGTTTAGTTGCACGTCTCTGCATTCCCTCCAGCTCATTTATATGCCTCTTAAGGACTGGAGCCCAAATTTGCACTGCCTACTACAGGTGAGGCCTTACCAGGGATCTATAAAGTAGGTCCCTGGTAAAAATTGTGTTTTCATCCCTTGAGTTAATGCCCTTTTTTATGCAAGACAGTACTATTTTTGCTTAAGTGGCCACAGAATGACACTGCCTGGAATTAGACAACGTGTTATCTACAAAAAAAACCCTAGATCCTTCTCATTTGAGGAAACTCCCAACACACTGCAATTTAGTGTATAACTTGCATTTATATTCATTTGCCAAAGTGCAGAATCTTGCTTTTATCAACATTGAACCTAATTTTCCAGTTTGCTGCCCAGTTTTCTAATCTTGTCAAATCATCATGCAAAGTGGCAGCATCCTGCATGGAACCTATAGTTCTGCACAATTTATTATCATCTGCAAATACAGAAACAATACTATCAATGCCCACCTCCAGGTCATTAATAAACAAGCTGAAGAGCAAAGAATCAAGTACAGACCCCTGCGGTATTCCACTAACAACACTGGTCCAATTAGAAAATCTTCCATTTACCACCACTCTTTGTAATCTGTCTTTAAGCCAGTTATATATACAGGAACAAATACTATGTTCCAGGCCAACATTCTTTCATTTAACCAGTAACCTTCTTTGTGGCACTGTATCAAATGCTTTAGCAAAGTCTAAGTATCCACTGCCTTCCCAGAATCCCCACTTGCCTTTTTTTTAACAATTCAAGTTTTATTGACATTTGTACATGCATAAACAGAGCATTTCCAGATATTAACGTTTGTATCCTACTCGCATTCTAATAAAAGGAAATTTAATAAGTCTGGCTGTAAAATTGTACATAAACTAAAATAGTAAGCTCTATTCAAACAATTTTATTCCATCTATGATATGATTTTGTTTTTAACCTCTGACCAGAAGTGGCTTCTAGACTCAAAAGTGACAACTTAAGAAGCGATAGTCACTATCCATACCTTAAAATTCTAAAGCACAGTTCTAAAGCTCCAGGGCTGGGTAGCTTTTCTGCCAGGTATAATAAAAAATGTGTAGAAAAAAATATATAATGGGATGCTAGTGCCTAAGGAGCCTGTCCAAAAGTGCCAATGGTTTCTGGGATAAAGCCCCAAGTTCAAACAGGTATATAAGTCCAAAACCAAAAAAAGTTATCCCAAAACTCTATATTATATTAAAAATATATATTTATTCAAAAATCATGTTAAAAAGATACTCATACAGAAAACATGGTATTGAATAAAGGCATATTTTTAATATAATATAGAGCTTTGGGATAACTTTTTTTGGTTTTGGACTAAAAAAATGTGCTCACATTCTCTCTCTCTTCATAGTCATAGCAATAGACATTATTTTATTAGAAGCGGCTACAACGATTTTATCATGCTGGTACCTGACCCCAACCCGAGTACTCTGGGCTTTACTTGTTAAATGTTACTTACGAAAAAATGCCCCTTTCTATATATTTATCTGTTATATAACTGGAGTTTGCAATGTAAAAAAAAAAAAAGAAAAGTTTTCAATACAAATCTACTGATAACAGAAAAACTACAAAATACAAAATATATGAGGGTTCATTTACCAATAATGGGTGCTGAACAACAAAGAAATTGTGCTCTGTCTGGAACTTCTGACACAGGGTTCAGGGTACAACCCTCACAGGAAATATTGATTTCTGTGCATCTCCTGTCCTGCCTCATTTATAAGTAACACGAAGATAAAGCAGAAGCATATAGAGAGAGAGTGCAAAGAATTTTTCAGCTCTATGTGTTCTTTTTCCAGTTAAGGGTTAAACATACTGCTTTTTGCAGGTTGAAACAGGCTCTCAAAATGAGCTCTGTGGTACACACACACTTGTTTTACTCTTTACTACTTTACAGCACTGCAGGGAAAGATGATATATAAATTCTAATAATGTTGTTTTAAGCATTGTTGTGTCATGTGCCCACATGCACTATGCTGTTGTACAAACTGTCTTGGTAACAATATTAGTGGAAAGAAGAATCAATTCTTACAAATGATATTCAACATACATTAGTACAAATAGCCACAATATCCCATGATATTTCCTCAGCAATGATGCCCCAATGTAGTCATCTGTGTTAAAGGGGTAGTTCCCCTTTAAATTAGAATTAAATATGCAGTAGTATTCTGAAACAATTTGCAGCTGGGCTTAATTTTTTATTTGCTGTAGTTATTAAGTCATTTAGCTTTTTCTTCAGACTCTTTAGTAACCAAGCAGTGGTTTAAATGATAGACTAAGAGATGAATCAGAGAGGATCTGAATAGAAAGTTTAGTATAAAAAATAATAACAGTAAAATTGAAGCCTCACAGAGCAGTAGTTTTTTGGTTTTTTTTTTTGCAGATACGTATGCAGCAAAAGGGATAAAGAATGTGAATATCTTATTTCAAGCCTAAACTCTAATCAAACAAATTAACACAACTACTGGAGTGTTCCACATACATATACTACACCTAAAACATCCTTCTTGACTACTCACTGAGTAATGTTTCTTTTCATATTTCTTTGATTTTTAAATAATTCATACCTGGTGGTGGGGTCAGAGTAATTGAGGATTCTTGACAGTAACCAACTGGCCGGATATATGGACTGCTTGCATCACACCTATGGGAGAGATTGCCTTTTATTAGGAAGAATAGGTTTATAAACTTTTGAACAGGCTGCTTTTACACTTGGCATTTGAAGTAATTAAAACAGTATGGCAGATCCTACTGAAACAAACACATATACACACAAAGATACAGATACATACAGTCATATGAAAAATTTTGGGAACACCTCTCAGCCTGCATAATAATTTACTCCACTTTCAACAAAAAGATAACAGTGGTCTGTATTTCATTTCCCAGAATACTACAGTGTTTTCGGAATAAAGATTTTTAGTGAAGCAGTATTCATTTGTATGTAATTAAATCAAAAATGAAAAACTAACTGTGCAAAAATGTGGGTACCCAAGTAATTTTGCTAATTTGAATGCATGTAACTACTCAATACTGATTACTGGCAACACCAAATTGGTTGGATTAGCTCGTTAAGCCTTGAACTTCATAGGCAGGTGTGTCCAATCATGAGAAAAGGTATTTAAGGTGGCCAACTGCAAGTTGTGGTTTTGTTTGACTCTCCTCTGTAGAGTGACAGCATGGGATTCTCAAACCAACTCTCAAAAGATCCGAAAACAAAGATTATTCAGTATCATGGTTTAGAGGAATGCTACAAAAAGCTATCTCAGAGGTTTAAACTGTTGATTTCAACTGTAAGGAATGTAATCAGGAAATGGAAGGCCACAGGCACAGTTGCTGTAAACCCCAGGTCTGGTAGGCCAAGAAAAATACAGTAGTGGCATATGCAGAGGATTGTGAGAATGGTTACAGACAACCCAAAGATCATGCAAGAACAACTTGCTGCAGATGGTGTATCTGTACATCGTTCTACAATTCAGCGCAATTTGCACAAAGAACATCTGTATGACCGGGTGATGAGAAAGAAGCCCTTTCTGCACTCACGCCACAACCAGAGTCGCTTGTTGTATGCAAAAGCTCATTTAGACAAGCCACAGTCATTTTGGAACAAAGTGCTTTGGACTGATGAAACAAAAATTTAGATATTTGGTCATAACAAAAAGCAGTTTGCATGGGGGAAGAAGAACACTGTATTCCAAGAAAAACACCTGCTACCTGTCAAATTTGGTGGAGGTTCCATCATGCTGTGGGGCTAATTCAGGGACTGGGGCCCTTGTTAAAGTCGAGGGTCGGATGAATTCAAACCAATATCAACAAATTCTTCAGGATAATGTTGAAGCATGTTGACTTTTGTAAAAAGTCACAAAGTTGAAGTTACGCAGGGGCTGGATATTCCAACAAGACAATGACCCTAAACACACTTCAAAATCTACAAAAATATTTATGTAGAGAGAGAAGTACAATATTTTGGAATGGCCGTCACAGTCTTGAATATTATTGGGATGGGATGATTTGAAGCAGGCTGTCCATGCTCTGCAGCCATCAAATTTAACTGGATAGATTTTGTATGGACGAATGCCCATCAAAGGCTATAGGAGGTGTAATTTGCAAAAGGAGGCTCAACTAAGTATTGATGTAATATTTCTGTTGCGGTGCCCACATGTATGCACCTGTCTAATTTTGGCATGTTGTATATTAAAAGGAAGTTGCTACTTTGAAAGCTCAGCCAATGGAAAACAAAATTCCAAAGAATTAAGAGAGGTTCCCAAACTTTTTCACAAATAAAAAAACAAATACAAAAAGTACCTTGGAAGTGATAACTATATTGGCTAACAATAAAAATACATTGCTAACTTTCGAGGCACAAAGGCCCCTTCATCAGGCAAGAATGTATGCTTTTTACCTATACTGTCTGTGCTTTTCCCACAGGAAGGGCAATTAAGGACATTTAACATATTTTCACCAATAGCTTGACAATAGTGAAAATCAATTAGAATTTGCTCTTTGCAAAAGTAATCGTGCACAGTAAGAAATGCACATATTCAAACATTTAATTCAATATTATATTAACAAAACATACAGGTATGGTACACATCTGATCTGGAACCCTCAGGACCTAATGCTTAGTGGATCAAGTTAAGTAAAAACCCTGAATACCTATTTCAGTGTAGCATTTACTGGTTGGACAGGACGTTTCCAGTTACAATATCCTTCTACTCTGATTATATCTCCTTTGTTCTGGATGAAGTTACACGAGGAAGAGGCTACAACCAGCTTCCAAATTCAGCTAAAGTGAGCACTGAGTGAGTGTATTATAAACTCCCATCATCACAGTTTTTCGAGTGCAGGTGACACATACAGTTGTGTTCTGAATAATAGTAGTAAGACATCACTAACATAATCAATCACTGTTTTTGGTAGAAACTACATTTCTACATGGCAAATATTTACTAGTAGATGTAGTAGAGTAATATAAAACCAACAGACCCAACAGTTATGGCATGCATGATGCTGAATCTGTGTAATTTAATCATTAATTTAGGGTTGTTCAAAATGATAAGTTCCAAATAATAGCAGTGTGGAGTTTAATTAATGAGGTCATGCATTCTGTGAAAAACAAGTGTCAATTATAGCCCTTATTTAAGGAAAGCAGCAAAATTTGTGCATGGTGGTTATAGTCATCCTAGACATTGTTCAGAAGAACAGCATACTTTGATTAAAAAGAGTGAACAAAGAATACAGGGGAGAAAACATATAAAGAAGTACGGAAAATGTTAGGCTGCTCAGATAAAATGATCTCAAATGCTTTAAAATGGCAACCAAAAGAGGTAGCTGAAAACGGAAAACAACCAACATCTTGGTTCCATACATATAAAATTGAAGTTATTGAGTAGCTAGCCCAATCCAATAGAAAACTTGTGGGGTGAGATATAAAATGCTGTTTCTGTGGCAAAGCCAAGAAATGCAGAAGAATTGTGGAATGTAACAGGTGCTAGAAGTTGATGGACTCCATGCAACACAAATGTGCAGCAGTTCTCAGAAACACTGGTTACACAACTACGTACATATTAGTTCAATGATTCAAAGGAAAGCAAAATCTTGAAACATGTTTCAGTCTATACAGTAAATGTTTGAGTTTTTAAAGGAGAATGCAGACACTGCTATTTTTTTAAGAAACAGCCTAATATTCCCTTTCAATCTCTGTAAAGGAATAACACAAATTTGATAAATTTTTCTTCATGTTCTGATTTGGAGTAGAATGTGCAGTGTTCCCAATGCATTTGGGTATATGGAAAAAAGCCATTACAAGGATTTTGAGCTTTATTCACTTTTTTACTTCACTACTATTATTGTGAACACAACTGTATGTGCCCCCCTCCCGAATACAGTGCTGCTGAACTCAGGCAGCATTGTATTCACAGGGGTAGCTGCAGGTCTCAGTGCTCTGATTAGAACACTAGAATATGATCCATTATATCTTAAAACAAACTTCTTCTCCACAAAGGAATAATTGCAGTCTAATAAAGAGTGTAAGAAGCATATATATTTTAAAACTCCAAATGAATACGCTGTGCACAGACTGACAGAGACACTGTTTTCAGTACATGCAGCTTTGCCACAATAAATGGTGCACCCCCTTTCTATTACTTAGTGAGCAAACTCTTTTCTAATACTACACAGCATATACTGTAATTCCAAGTGCATTTTTAGCAATTATCTCTTTTTGAATTCTAGCATCCCATGCCACCCTCCATCCCTTGCAGAGTCATATTTTATCAGGACCCTCCCCTCAAAACAATGAATTAATAATGCTTTAATGATCATTCTGTTAGAGTTTCAGATTTACGCAAATTTACTTTAACAGTGTATTTCTGATACACTAATTGGAAGTAGTGTGCATTATCAGTTACTTTATAGTCCAGCAATACTCAATTATATTCCACTCAGTCCTTACAGGTTTGTCAGTCGTCCTTACAGTCATCACCTAGGCCTCAACTACAAGATAAAATCCCTTCATAAAGGTTAACATTTTGTCTAAAGGTTCTGTAAATATTAGAATTTTTACATTTCACCACAGAGTCAATGCAGTAACAAACAACATTGAGATGGAGAGAGTTCATTTTGACTTCACCAGATCTGAATATACAAATGGAACTAAATCTGCACTTACACTGATGTAAACAAGATTTCAGTAAGGATCTCAGACCACTATCTGTTCAGAATTTCAATGTTAAAACAGGAGAGAATGCGGCTTGGTGAGAGACAATAATTTAACTACCCTTCTCAATGCAAACACAAAATGATTATAACTTATTATTTCCAATGTTTTATTAAATCCATTTTCCCTGCAAATTACTCTACTGTACCAATCATTCATCCTTTCTCTCTCCACTCTTTACAGCTTGGACTCATTCAAAAGAGACTCATTCATATATATGCACACACAAATGTATTACCAATAATCATAGCTGTGGTCCCAACTGTCGAAGTGAATAAGAAGTCTGTTCTCCACAATATCTGCAATCGTTGCTACACAAAGTAATGAAGGATTTTTTCGGTCTACAGCTTCCAATTTCATACACACCCGGAAACCTGATGGAGTGACAGGCTGTCAACAGAGGAAGAGAGTTAAAATAGGCAGACACAGAAAATAAAGGCAATGGATAAACAGCAGAGCAAACACAGAGGTATAAAAATGGATTTAAAAAAATGAAGGGAAAAACATCCCTTTTTCCTATTTTACCGTGTTATAACTTTTAAAGACCGTTTTCGGAGCCCCTTGAGCTTTGCAGTGCTTTAAGTAAGAAGGCCAACTAAATTCTCCATCTTTATAACCTGCAATCAAAAGATTATATCAGAAATATATTCATGTTATGCCAGCATACAAAAGCAGGACATTTTATGCACAAAATTACCAAATGGGGCAGTCAGGTGAATGGAAATGAATAACTAGTTCATAGACGGCACAGTAACAAACGCGCGGGCAGAGGTATAAGCATGCCACCCTCTGCATACACTTGTATACTTGCATGATTTGGTAAGTGCTAATTAATTTTTTTGCATTGTAACCAGAGTAGTGAAAATAGATTATTAACCAATTAGAATTTGTCATAATGTTCATTATTTTGAACAAGGTGTATAAATTAGTAACAGGAATACTAATAGCATTTTACAGGAAATGGGGGACAAAACAAACAAACTACCCTTAGTGCACAAACTGTACCAGACAAAGCTATGAACTTTAATGCTCTGGATTTGGAAAACCTTTTTTTTGATATTTCAAAAAACATGATATTGCAAACTGTCACCTTTGGGAGGCAGCAGTTTGTGTCCTGTCCTCTCACACCATCCCACAGGGTGAATATCAACAGAATCGGCATTAACCCAAAAGTCATAGCAGTCAGGATACCCATCAAAATGAAGCCGCATTCTATACCCTTGCACCTGTCATAAAAAATGCAAACATCAAGCTATGATCAAGTACAATTAAAGTTTGTATATAAATATTTGTATGCAAAAGAACATTTTGTCACTGACACAAAAAAAGCCCATATTGAATTTCAGAGGTTAGTTCTCCTTTAACCACTAGACAGAACATTTTTAAAACAATTATATTTGGTCGAAAACTCCCATCAATGAACTACCAAATTTTCAAACACACCAGAAATCTGCATAATTTACATTTCAAGATCATGAATTCCACTACAGTAGGTTTACTGTAGGAAAGAACACATTCTACTGAATACAAAATATATATTTCTACCACAAACTACTGAACTGAAGTTCAGTTTTCATAGTTTCAAGTTTCCAGTTTACAAAATCTTCTCTCTTGCAGTTCAATAGGTACAAACATAGAACATTCTAAATATAAATGTCAGAGGTGTACTAAACAGTGTGATAGCCAATATGCATAGGTTTACCTAAATATGTAGCATGTAGGGGCCCCAAAAAACTATATATTTTTGGAAAGTACACATTCTAACGATGTGAGCAAAGACGGCTTTCAACAACAAACTGCAACGCTTTTCTAAATGCTGTGGCTCTTTTACATTTCCAAAATATTCTAATAATTTTCTGCATTTATCTCACTCATTTTCTTATATACAAAGGAAAATCACCCTAAATAGGAAAGCCAGAGGTCTACTAAACTTTTTGATGCATAGATTTAGCAGTGTTTGTGGCATGTACCGACTATAAAAGAAAATAGTGCATATAAATACATATTATGGGGTTATTAATTAAAGTTATTAATTAAAGTCTGAATTTTTAGTGGAAAAAAAAAATATTTTTCGAGATTTATTATACCCCGAAGATGGAAAAGGTTTGAATCTGGAAGAAGCCCCAAAAAAATGAGTGACTCAGGGAAAAAACTCGAAAATTAAATTGTGCTTTTTAAATAATATATAAGGTCCAATCGTGGATTCTAGTTTGGTCAGAAAAATTCGGATTTTGATAAATATGTTTTATATGTTATAAAACCCCCTAACTGAACAAGGACCTCTGAAAAAAACATATTTTTTTGGAAAGTACAAATTCTGATGAATCCAACACGAGAAAAGATGTCTTTCTACACCAAACTATAAAGCTATGCTAAAAAGATTTAAAGAACAATAATGCAGGGATAGAAATGCAATTAACAACAAAAAACGTGCAGATTAGTGGTCAGATGCCTGATCCAATAGTCACCAAAATAAACAGTTTATAGGTTAACTGGTAAAATACAATTTAAAAAGTATATAAATGTATGTGTGTACACAAGTTGTGCGATGCGTGCATGTATTGGCAAATTCAAAAAAGGCTTTGGAGCAGGAGGGCTGCTGCCAGAAATGTCACCATCATATGTCGTAGAATCACAGCAGGAAGTCAGTGAGCGGCTGTAGGGAGGAGTGGTGGCAAACCAGTGCAGAGGAAAACACAAACTGCAAAGAAGATATTATAAACATCCTTGGAACATAGAGCCTTTGCTTGAGAATATTTATTCTATACGTTTGTCAGCCAAAGCATTAATACATCCCCTACAAACACTTTTTCAATCTATTGCAAGCAGGTCAGTTAATTTTGCGGACTGGTGCTGCACTGTAAGCTGCTTTGTAAAGACCAAAGCAGCCACTATAATGACACAAGAGACGCGTTCCTTCTGTTGCACACTCTACAATGTGTTCTTTCCAAAAATGTATGTTTTCTTGGGGTAAACCAACAGTTATTAACAATTTACAAATCAGTCTCCTGTTATCTCGAGTGGTGCTTTGGAAAATTGGTAGTGTATTATTTCTGTTTTTCACCTATTTTGAGCTATACATGTTTGTTATTAGTGCAATCGAGAGACATGACGCTTTTCAAATGTGTTTTTTTACATAAAATATGTTTCTGATATATGTCTCTAGTATGAAAAATATTTAGAGATATCTTGTTACAGAAGTAGAATTACACCAAAATCATATTCTGAACACTTAGGTTGTCTTAAGTGATATTTTTTTTCTAGGTGTTTCCCATAAAATCGATATAAAGTGAGAGTGCACAAAACATTCATACCCCGTCTGGCAAAAACCCCACAAATAAAGTGCAAAAGTGGCAGTGATAAGGTAAATAGCTCACTAGTCAAAGAGGGGAAAAAATTCTGGCTCTGGTGCAAAGGTGTTAACTGCTGGTCAAACTCACCTCTGCAACTGTCAGAACACAATACAGTGAAGGGTGCTCTGGATCAATTCCCTCCAGTTTCATTCCACACCTAAAGTTATTTCTGGATTGTGGGAAAGATTGATGCTGGACAACAAAAGAGATGTATAAGAATGGTTTAAAAAGAGAAAGAGAGAAATTACATTTGAGGAGACAGAAAAAAGTATGATTTGGGACATAGGGGATTATTTGACCCTTTGACCCCAGCAGGGGTTCATTGATCCCTACCTGGTGGAACTAATGTTTGTCTGGTATCAGGTAAGGGATAAGGTAAGAATTACAGAGTTCCAGCACATTCAGTTTGCCTTGGACATTATAAAGAGTAGGAGAGTAAGCATACTAAGCCATACTATCATTTTTATTCATACTGCTGACTATTACAAAATGAAATTTAACTTTATATCTGAGAAAAAGAAAAGGCAGTTTTTATTTCTCTTGCTAAAATGAATGTGGCAAGTGCTGACAAATAGAAGGATTAAATAGAGTATAGCTGTACATATGTTGGTGCTCTAGAACTCTTGATCAAATATACCTCTTTAAAAAATTTAAGTGGAACTGCTGGCATCTTTTCCTCTTCTAAGTAAGAGACCCAGTTCCATAACTTTTTCTTAGTTGGTGGAGCTGGTGAAGATAAATTAGGAACAAAAAGTAGACGGAACACATGAAAGAAATAAACAAAGATTAATGTTGAGGTTAAAATATGAGACTGCTCAGAATCGTGACTTTAAGGATAAAACAAAAGCAAGTGACGGTAAAGTACAGAAACTGAATCAAAATGTTAATAGCGGTTAGCTCCATAAATACTTAGCAAGGGCTACCTATTTTTAGTCAAGTTTTGTAGCAAAACAGAAAGGGCTTTCCTTGCCTGTTTACTTTCCTTTTCCTACTACAGGTATGGGACCTGCTGTTTTCCAGATAACCTATACGTACTTTGGATCTTCATACCTTAAGTCTACTAGAAATTCATGTAAACATGAAATAAAACCAATAGGCTGAATTTGCTTCCAATAATGATTCATTATATCTTAGTTTGGACCAAGTGCAATGTACTGCATTATTTGGATAAAATGGAGTCTATGGGAGACAGCCTTTCCATAATTCAAAGCTTTCTGGATAACGGATTTCCAGATAACGGATCCCATACCTGTATTACAAATGTGCCCTTCCCAATAGAAATCACCTCTTGGCAACCATGCATGGAAGCATGAAGAGAAAGCAACGGCATAAAAACAGGTTGGCAAATAGGCCCTAAAAAATGTCTAATAATCCACCACATGTAAATAATGTCCCTCTGTCTTTGCTGGCCTGAGGTGTACAGTCAAGCTATTCTGTGAAGACATGAATTGTAACGTTGTGACAAAGTATTTATGTACACTTTACCTGTCTTTGTTTGCTTTGAGGTTTTTCGACTCTTTAAATTGGCCTTCATTTTATCCTATGGAACAAAATATGAAATTGAACGGATGGAGAAATATCATGCACACCTATATGGTGCAACATTTACAATACAGAAACCAAATGTATACTTTCATAATGGCAATGCAGATATAATATTTTTTTAGGAGACAAAAATTAACATGTCCTAAATTCCTTCTTTAAAAAAAAAAAAAAAAAAATTTACCAGTACAGGTATGTATAACTTTATTTGTAAAGCGCTGTTAAGGAGCCGCAGCACTGTACAGTGTATAAAAGTACAATATATATATATATATATATATATATATATATATATATATATATATATATATATATATATCTATATCTATATCTATATCTATCTATCTATCTATCTATATATCTATATATATATATATATATATATATATATAGAGAAAGCTTTGGTGTGTCCGCACAAGGTCTTGATAAAGGTCCTAGAAGGGTACCGAAATGTCGGCCTGTTTTTTAATTAACAAATAAAATTATGTTTTTTAAATAACCTACGGAATGGTTCCCAGTGTGCACTCACTACTTGCGGACTGTTATATATACATATATATATATATTTAAAAGTATACACAGGGAAGACAAATCACATAATAAATATATACAGATTCATATCAGGACAAGGAGCTTAAATGCTATGTGGTAAGAGACCAGGTGGGAAGGAGGTCCCTGCCCCATAGAGCTCACAGTCTAAATGAATGGGAGGCTAACATACAGGCACAAATTGGGAGATGAAAAAAAAGTGCAGAAGATAAGACATGGTCAGTAGGCACAGAACTATGCTAATGTTCTAGTGCTTCAAAAGGTAGACTCATAGTTCTTTCTTTGAGATTGAGAGAGGGTTCCTTACAGATGAATTCAGGAATGGAATTCCAGAGGTAAGGAGCAGCAAGCTAGAAGGGTTTGAGACGAGAGGTGGCAGTGGATGTCGATGGTGTGAAGAAAAGGTGGCTCTGAGAAGAGCGGAGACGACGACTAGGAACATATAGCGAAATGTAGTGAGGAGCAGAGGAGTGAAGGGCTTTGAAGGTTAGTAGAAGGGTTTTATATGCTAACCTTTGCTTAACAGGCAGCTAACTTAACTAAGGATTTTAGTTGGGGTTCCCTTTTAAGAAAGAGCAGAAGGATCCTGGTAGCAGAGTTTAAGATTGATTGGAGGGGAGAGACATGTCAGGAAGACTAGGAGGTTAGGAGGAGATTGCAATAGTCTAATAAAAGGGATACAATAAGGGCATGGATTAGTGTTTTGGCTGTGGTTTTTGAAAGAAATGGGCGTATCTTTGCTATGTTATGGAGGAAAAAATACTAGGCTTTGGCAGTATTATTAATATAATTAGAGAAGGAGAGGGACTGGTCAAAGATGACCCCCAAGCAGCGTGCTGAGTTAACCGGGTTAATGGTCATGCCATCAATAGTAATGGTGAAAGGAAGAGAATGGCTCAGCTTGGGTGGGAAGACCATGAGCTCAGTCTTGGCCAAGTTGAGCTTGAGGTGGCGTTGGTTTATCCAGGAAGAGATAGCTACTAAGCAGTCTGCTATCTGGGTTGAACTTCAGCGTTTAGTGAGGTGTAGTGAGGGGGTGTCTAAATATTTCTGAATGTCATCAGCATACAGCTGATATTTAAGGCCAAATGAAGATATAAGGTATCCTAAAGAAAGAGTGTACAAGGAGTACAACAGAGGACCAAGTACAGAACCCTGAGGCACCACCACATTAAGATGAACCGGAGGAGAGGATTTGTTTGCAAAAGTAACAGAGAAGGAGCAGTCAGAAAGGTAGGAATAGAACCAGGCTGCAGCTTGATCACGGATGCCAATTGAATGGAGAACTTGCATTAGAACAGAATGGTTAACAGTATCAAAAGCAGAAGATAAGTCCAGGAGAATGAGAGTGGAGTAGTGCCCTTTGGCCTTAGCAGTCTGGAGATCATTTGCAACTCTAAATAAGGCAGTCTCAGTGGAGTGTGCAGGTGGAAAGCCAGACTACATAGGGTCAAGCAGTACATACAATTTATAGACAATAGTTGTGTTCTTTATGCATTGCATTTATACAAATAGAAGCAATAAATGAAAGCTACTGAAGACACAAACAAAGGATGCCTTAGCCAAGTCAAGCAATAATTAAACTCTCAAAGATATTTAAAAAGGCAAAAAAAAGAAGTTTGTTTTACAGTGAAACAATATATGTCGACGCTCTTTAAATATGTGAAAATAATAATAATGAAGAAGGAAACACTACACAGTGTAGTTTAGGCTCTCAAGCCATGTGTTTTTTTTTAAATAATGCACTTATACCTATGGTGCAAAATTCTTAGCGAAAGCAAAGTACACATTAATGGGTTATTAAGTGGCACTGCAGGAAATTATATGGAGCTTAAAGGGGTGGATCACCTTTAAATTAACTTTTAGTATGAAGTAGCTTATTTTGTATTATTTGTGGTTTGAGTTATTTCATTTTTTATTCAGCAGCTCTCCTGTTTGTAGTTTCAGCCATCTGGTTGCTAGGGCTGCAATTACCCTAGCAACCATGCATCGATTTGAATACGAGACTGGAATATGAGTAGGAGAGGGTCTGAATAGAAAGATGCGTAATAAAAAGTAGCAATAACAATACATTTGTAGCCTTCCAGAGCATGTTTTTTTAGACGGAGTCAGTGACCCCCATTTGAAAGCCGGAAAGAAGACAGTTAAAAAAAAACATAAAAAAACATAAAACATAAATAATGAAGCTGAAAAGCTGCTTACAGTTAGCCATTTATAACATACTAAAAGTTATCTTAAAGGCGAACCACCCCTTTAAAAGGACTGTAGAATTATGTTCAGCTAGAATAAAAAAAAAAAACACACAGATTTGACATTTCAAATTTGAAATAGAACCTTTAAACCTTTCCAAACATATTTAGAATTGCAGGCCACTCATTAATAGCTGCCATTCTAAAGCTGGCCATAGATGTTGAGATTTTTAAAAGATCAGATCCTGATCGTGAGACCACGATCTTCTCAGAACGATCGTACGAATTTACCATCAACTAAAAAGACCAATTTGCCAGGAAAACAAAGGGTAGCTGCCTGCTTGGCCCTGCAAACATAGATAGATTGCACTGGGGACGTCAACGTTTTTTTGACCTGGCCGATCAATTTCCTGACAGATGTCGGCCGAAAAATCGTAAGATGTACAATCGTTCGAATCCCACTAACCGCACGATAATTTCGAAGGATTGGTCGGGCTTCCCTAAAATCGGTTGTTCGGCAAGAAGAATCGTCGCGTCTATGCGGAGCTATACAATATAAGCAGGATTCCCACAAACACACACACCTCCAGCACAAAAAAGAGGGCTCAACTCAACAGCATTGTGACGGTTAAGCCGATAAATACTGAAGTACATACACTAAGTAGAGACAGACTGCATAACAAACCATACCAAACAGGTTACTTGCATAACATGTTTGAGCCATGTGGGACTTTTCTCAGACCACAGGAACATAAGATAACTTTACCCTCCTCTATTATATATATTTTGTCACATATAAACTAGTCATGGAATTCACTGTCACCAGTTCTAAACTGAACTGAATACTTATGTGATATTCTGGAGCTACACAGTTCAGCCACCAGCAGCTTGAACTTGAAACAAGTGAGGCATACCTCCCAACATTTTGGAAATAAAAAGAGGGACAAAAAATCTTTTGTGGCCATGCCCATTTTTGTGGCTACACCCCCAAATTGCCATGTTCATTTTACAAAATTGGCAGGTTATGAAAGTTTTAACATATTTCTGTGTTTGTTTTCAGTTATTACAGTTTTTTTACATTTTGCGAATGAAGGTGAATTGCCCTTTAAGCTGTGAGTCTAACTTCTCCCAAGGGACCTATTATCTTATATTGTAACAATTAATTATTTGGTTATCTCGAAATTGTTACAAAAATATCTTATCTGAACCTTGAGGCTGTTCTGTGCTCTCTGCCAAAAGCCAATAAAGTTAGAAACATTGTTTCTTTTTCTGTTCAGTGCAGAGAAAAAGGGGACTTTCCAGTACAAACGAGGGACTGCGGGTTGAGCTGTCAAAAGAGGGATTGTCCCTCTAAACACAGGACAGATGGGAGGTATGAGTGAGGTTCCTTTCAGCCAGAATTGTTCATCTGCGGTCATGCATTCCCCATTTAAAAAGAAAATAGACTATTGTAGATGTTTGGGAAAAAAAACATCACAGTGATATTGGTCGCTCACTTCCAACCTCAGGGCCAAGTTCCTCTTCTTCAAAAACTCCACTGACCCAGTGTACTTTATGCTGAGCGCTGCAACACCCTTGACCATCCTGGGCATGCACTTGTGCAGTGCAGAACATTTTCCCATATTTGATTCAATGCAGAGAATGCTACTATTCCTTTTCTTATGTACATTATGCAGAGTGCTGTGTCATATTTTTTCAACCTTCCAGCCATGCACTGAGCTCATTCTAGAAGAGAGCATGTGCAATACAGGAGAAAATGTTCTGTGCTACTTGTAAACCCAGGGAGGGCAGGGGAAACCAGAAAAATATAGCAGCACAGCTCTCAGCATAAACTACCCTGGGACAGAAGAAAAATATATAAAATCCAGCAAATTGTAAGCTTACTTCAACAAAAATAAATGTTTATGATTAAGAGGTTGACTACAATGCCCAGCAGTCTGATTTGCTAAAGAAGTTTGGAAACTTAACTGAAAACTGGAAGACTGAGAATTATTAAATGATGTTAAATATTACATGACACGTTACAAAGTTAAGAAACTGGATACACTGGCTACTAGATATAATGATTCTCCTACATGCCAATGGTTCATCTCTTCTTCATCCAGTCCATCTTCTTCATCTCCTGAGTCCATAAGAAGTTTTCTTTTTCTGCGCAGTCTCTGGGGACGCTCATTTTCAGTACATGTAGAAGAGCCAGAGGCTATAGTTTGTTGAACTGGTGCAGTTGGCTGTTCCTCTGTTGGCTGTACAGCAGGTGAACTACAAGTGTAAAATGGTATACAAATTGAGTTTTCATTTGCTCATTTAAGCTCCACATATTACTTCTCTTGCAAAAACAATGGCCCTACGCTATGTCAATAAAGTTATGTCCCTCTTTTTATTTAAATACAAAAAAATCTTCATGTGAAAATAGTAAATTACTGTCAAACTCACCTTTCTTCAGCTGTATTTTTCTCCATCTCTGTATCTTTGCCTTCAATTTTAATCACTAAAGGGAAAAAAAAGTAAATACAATATAACCTTGCACAGTAGTATGCTCAACATATTTATCCATACACCATATTGTTAGAAAGATACATTCTAAATGACGCACCATAAAGGGATGGTACAGCTTGAAGTCGACCTTTAGTACGTTACAGAAAAACAAATGCTGTGTAAAGTTAAAAATTTATTGTTATTGCTACTTTTTGTTACTTGCCAATTCTCATCTATTCAGGACCATTCCTATTCATATTCTAGGCTCTTATTCAAATCTGTGCATGGTTGCTAGGGCAATTTGAACCCTAGCAACCAGATTGCTGAAACTTAAAACTGGAGTGAGCTGCTGAATAAAAAGGCAAATAAAGCTCAAAAACTACAAAAAATAAAACATTAAAATCAATTGCAAATTGTCTCAGAATATCACTACCTATATCATACTAAAAGTTAACTCAAAGGGGAAGAAACCCTTTATGAAATGTTGAAACATAACTTTTATGGCATATGTATGTAAAAACGATGTTCAAATAAATAAAAAAAAGTAAAAATCACATTGTTATGGTTATGCACCACAAGTATTTTAATGTGTTGGGCGTATTTCTACAGGCAATTATATTGAAACACTTTCAATTCAGATAAGATACTTTTATCCTTTCTTATCAAAAGCTGTACTAAATAGCTACTGAATAGTAGGGGTGAATAGCACGGTGCTTATACTTATTTACAAAAGCCAAAAAAATCTGCCCTACTGAGGTATAATAGAAGGTGATTTAGCTTGTGGTCTTTAAAGCCTTATAAATATACCAGAATTATAGGAAATAGGAGTTGTGAATAAGCACTACTAAGTGATCAATTATTAGAAACTGCTTTGAGGTAGCTTCACACAGCCAATGTGAGCAAGCGATTGGATTTGACCACACAGGAATAATAAAATATGTGCTGCTGAACAGAGATTAAGATCTAGATTGGAGCAATGTGGGTGATCAAATGGGGGGGGGGGAGAGATTCCGGAGAGTAAAGTAAAGGTAAAAGTGGCATTATTGGAAAAACTATCCACAGATCTGTTACTCATTTATGCGCTGTAAATTCTGTTGGGCTATACAATTTACCAAATGGTAATTATTTAGTAGCAATTGAGCAGCTACTTAGAACAGCTGTTAATAAGAAAGAATACAAGTATCTGATCAGTTTAGATAAGGAACCTCATTTTTCAATATAATTGCCTACAGAAATAAATCACTTTCTATAAAAAAAAAAAACTTGTGATGTATGACTAAGCCATGATTTTTCATTATTTTATTTGAACACAGTTGGTACAAATATGTATTAAAGATTATGTTTTAAAATATCTAAAGGAAAAATAGGTACAAAATAATTTACAATCTTGCATGTTTTCTGTGTCAACATCCCACCTATATAATTACCTTGGCTAGAGATTGATAAACTGGAGCTGTGAGTATCTGTCCCAGGAGTTTGACCGCTTTGGGGTAATATGGCTGTCACAACAGAGTCAGAATCTGTGATGATTTCTAAGGTTCCAAACTCACTGAGACGGAACTGAGAAAAAAATGTGTTTCAGAGAATAGGAGTTAGAGATAAAGAAAATAAAAATGAAAGATTACACAGAATAAATAGGCAATGCAAAAGCAGGTCCTGACCTTAATGTGACTTCCAGGAAGAGTTGCAATGCCGTCTCTCCAATCCAAAGCATTCATCAGGTCAAAGTCAGAAACAGGTCCCTGAGACATTTCCCTATCACACCTGGAGGTTGAAAAAATACATTACAGTCAAAGGGTGTTTAATGCATTTTTTGTACTTTCAAACACAATTACGTATGACTCTGTATGATTACAGAGAAAAAGTAAATATTTTGTACATATATTTAAAGGGGTGGTTCACCTTCAGGTTAACTTTTAGTATTTACAGAATGGCCAATTCTGAACAACTTTTCAATTGGTCTTCATTATTTATTTGTTATGGTTTATGAATTATTTTCCTTCTTCTCCTGACTATTTCTAGGTTTCAAAAGGGGGTCACTGACCCCCTCTAAAAACAAATCCTTTTATTGTTATTGCTACTTTTTATTACTCATCTTTCTGTTCCAACCAACCAACCCCTATTAAAATTCCATATTCTCGTTCAAATCAATGCATGGTTGCTAGGGTAATTTCAACCCTAGCAACCAGATTGCTGGCACTGAGTTAAATGAAATAACTCAAAAACTACAAATAATAAAAAATGCAAACCAATTGCAAATTGTCTCAGATTATCACTCTCTCTTATCATTAGGGATGCACTGAATCCACTATTTTGGATTCGGCCGAACCCCCGAATCCTTTGCGAAAGATTAGGCCGAATACCAAACTGAACCCTAATTTGCATATGCAAATTAGGGGTGGGAAGGGGAAAACATTTTTTACTTCCTTTTTTTCTGACAAAAAGTCATGCGATTTCCCTCCCCACCCCTAATTTGCATATACAAATTAGGATTCGGCCGAATCCAGAACCGAATACTGGATTCGGTGCATCCCTATTTTTGATATTATATTATATGGGAGATGGTCAAAGTTTTTGGGATAAGGGATCCCATACCTATACTGACCATCTACAAATATATTGGTTGTTTTTGTATGTAAATCTGTATATAGACCAATTAGCACTTTATAAATACATTCTAATAATAATAATAATCACCCACAACTCAATGTTACACCTTATATACAACATTTTAGTAACATACTGTGACCATTGACAAAACTTCAGCATATGACTAAAAGAAGCCAAAATCTTTATCTATCTATCTATCTATCTATCTATCTATCTATCTATCTATCTATCTATCTATCTATCTATCTATCTATCTATCTATGTAGTTCAGCACAATAATTACTGATGCAGAATGCGCAGGATTGTGAGTTACAATATATTACATGTTACAATATATTACATATTGTGACTTTAAGGGTCAGGCCAGACAAGCAGATTCGGGGAGATTAGTCGCCCCAGCGACAAATCTCCTCCACCATCCGCCGGCTAAAATGAAATTCGCCTGGGGGTTTCCTCTAGAAGAAACTTCGGGTGACTTCGGAAAATCAGGCGATTTTCATTTTAACTGGTGGAGGGAAGGTAATTCGGCAAGACTGTCGCCCCATAGAAGAGAAGATTTGTCGTTGGGGCGACAAATCTCCCCAAATCTGCTTGTGTGGCCTGACCCTTATGGTTTAGACCCATTTCCTAAATTCGTGTAATGGACAGCAGGACAGAGTATGTGCAGTAAAACAGCAAAAAAAGAAGATACTGGGGGAATGTTCAGATGCACTACCCGTTTTTATCTTTTAAACCAGGGGTGTCCAAACTGCGGCCCGAGATGCATATGAATGAGGCCCAGCTTGGTTCCCGAGGAAACGTCATGTCGCAAAGGATATAGGAGATGGGGGGGACTCTGCCCATTGCCCAGTTAGTAGTAATAATAATAAGTCTATTTAATATCCAGGTGTCCCATATTCCAGTGTATAGCTCAATCTGGTTATCCAACTGGCATTGTAGTTCTTTTCTGTGCATTTCCTTTACTTTTACAAATCAAATGTGTTTGTTGTGTGGCCCCAGACAAATTTTTCTTTTTCCAATATGGCCCTGCGAGCCAAAAGTTTGGACACCCCTGTGTTAAACAAAGCATTCTGCATTATTTTATTTTCTTTACAGGCTTTGAGAATATGCTAAAATAATAAAAATGCATAACTTCACAAGATGCAATATATTTGTTTTGATTTGTTCATCATGCATTAAATAGTCAAACAGCTTAAGAGCCCTAGAGGCGTGCAGGGGCATACCTTTTAATTCCTCAGCCATGACATAAGTAAATCAGAGATAAACTCCCATTTTATCACAACAGCATTTATGGCTTTCTGCAGGAATAACGTGTTTAAGCCCAGTTAATTATACCGTAAAACTCAAAGTAAAGATCTGGAGAAGTTTACACGGAAGCATTTCTCTGAAAGCAAATTGGAATTATGTCGTGTAAAATGAGATTTGTACATGCCAGTGTTGCAAGGAACAATCATTGTTATTTAAATGATAAAACTTAGTTATAAGGGCATCTCAGGGACTCTTTTGGTAATGCTGCTGCAGTTCATTTTGGAACACTACTTGTCAGCCATAGGATAAATATGAAAGTTCTGAGACAGGTTATAATGGGGGGGGGGTATGGCAGAGTGCAGCAGGTTTGGAGTGCTGGGGTGCAGCTTGCCTGCCGGATACTGATCCGTCACTGTAATGCTATCTCTACTATGCATCACACACACTTTCCCACAATATCATGACTATCTGTTCCTCTGACTGCAACTACTCCTTCTCTTCCCCGTTTGCAAAGCAACACTTCCCCGCACACAGCAAAACTCCCCTCTCAGTCTGTAGACCATCACTTCTCACCACTCTTCTCTCTCCCGGAGCCACCTCTTCCACCATAAGATGGCGTCAGGAGGCGGAGCCAAAGTTCACACCGCCTCTCTTAGTTGCTACGGTAACTGCACATTCCCCCCTCCCCCTGCCAATCGTCTTGGCAATTTAGGGGGTTCAAGAGAGTGTATAATAGGGAGTTTATTTTTAATTAGCTGCAGTCATTCTTTATAAACCTCTATTCTTGGCAACTTCAAAGTTCTGAGCATTATTCATTTCAAGCGAATAAAGATAAATGTAATAACATTTGTGAAGGAGACGGGCGTTAGTTGAAGAGAAAGCTTACATGGGGGGCGCTCCGCCAATGAGGCAACTCGTCTCAGGCGGCAGCGACCCCCTTTAACTTTAAAAGTCGAATTTCCGTTTTTCCAGCCGGAAATTCGGCTCTATGCACTAGAGACGTGGAACCCCGACCCTCGCGGACGAAGAGGGGCGCAAAATGGCCAGGATCACCCTCATGATATCATATGGCGCAAAGGTAGAGTAAATAGGTGCCGCCGAGCTGCGTTGGATCAGTAGGAGGGGCTTAATCCTAACAGCCCAGCTGTACAATAAAGCAACTCATTAAAGAACAGGGAAAAAAAAAACGATTCTAAGACTCGGTTGATAAAACAATGTGTTTTAGGGAAAAAACAGGAGTTCTGAAAAGCAGTTTCATTATTATCACCTAGCAAATACACTTTATGGCTGACTTCAGATTGCTATTTCTGGCTCAATGCACATTTCTACCACATTCAAGAGCAGAAAAAAGTGTATGTTTCCCCTATATCTGCAATTTATATTGCGTCAACATATTTCACCTCATGCTACAGCTATTAAACATCATTCACATTCCTGTCCCAGTCAGGGTTGCCGCCTGGCTGGTAAAAATGATGGCTGATCGCAATGTTATTAATAGGGAAAAAAGATAGATATACTGAAGGCCGGTATTTTTTTCTAGAAAAGGTGGCAACCCTAGTCCCAGTGGACCTTCCATTACAATAAGTGACGTAACTACTGGGGGATTCTTTGGTGCACACTTTGGGTTTTGAAGAAGGGGTGCCCAGCGGGGTACACATCCGGCATTGGATAGGTTTGCTACTGCTCACAAGCTAACCCCTATCACATTCTAATACATTATAGTCCATTTTATCAGGAGCCAGTTAATTTGCCTGTATATTTTTGGGGTGGTGTGAGAGGAAACCGGATTATCCAGTGGAAACCCACACAGAGGTAGGGAAAACAAAATCCATGTAGACAGTGCCTTGGCTGGAATGCAATCTAGACCGCAGACTTGCAAGGCATTATTCTTAAAAATATGGCTTAATCATAGCCATCCATGTTAGACTGGCAACCAAGGAGCCTTGCCAGAACTGCATCTCAGTGATCGAGCCCCCAACCTGAATGGGGCTGCAACAAAATGGCGTCAATTAAGGGAAAATGAAAATCCGCTATTCTGACATATTTTTTTTTTAATTCTCTTTGGTATATACAAAGCATGCACTAACCCTTTATACGGGGAACTGTGCATCTTATAAGTAAGTTATGACATCATTGCACAGACATGCAACAATTTTGCACATCTGCATACTGGTGCAGGTCATAAAGTTCCATAGAGGGTTTGTGAATGCATGCTGAAGGACTAGATGTGGAGGAATTAACGGGCAGATTTACTAAGGTTTAAAAAAAAAATGTGGTCAAAACTCACAAATTCGAGTTTAAAGGGGAACTCTGGCTTGCAAACCAAAATTTGATAAAGAGGCCCACATAACACAGAAACCCATAATATATCCACCAAAATTATCTGTTTCTTCAAAAAGTATGAATACATTCCATTTTCTGTGCTGAAATCCAGCTGTTTAACTGTTCTTATCTTTCAGCATCATTTGAAATCCTGGCAGGGAAGGAGGGACTAAAACACTGACAGACAGCATGTAGAAACTACATAACCCACAATGCATTGCACTGTGATGTTCCAAGGTTACAAACTTATTTCCCATAGTTAATTACCTATAAACTAATTTTAAGGGGAAATTAAAAATAATATAATCAAATAATATTAAGCAATTTGCAAATAGTTTGCTTTTCACATTGAAAGAAAACATCTGAAGAAAACAATTTTTGGACATTATTGGACTAACTGGGTCATGTTAACATTAAACAAGTAATACTGTAAATGCCTCATTGAAAATAAATCATTAGAGAACTTTTTCGACAAACAGATAAAATAGGGGCAGATTTATGAACAGTTGTTATTCAGTTGATTTCGAATTGATCTGCATTGATCGGATTTTAGAGCTGAACCTGGAAGTATATTCAGGCTTCCAGGAAAGTGCATTAGTTCACTATGGATATAGATCAAATTTGTCTGAATAAAACTTTTAAAAATGTATATTATCCACGATATTAAATTGAAATTCAAAATTTTTCATGGCAAAGTTCCTAACACTTCCACTGCACCTTATCTTTGTATAGGGGGGAGTGGCAGCTGCAAGGAATAAGGTCTGGCATCCTGTTAGCCCAGCCCTTCTATAAAATGGCACAATCTCATTGGTTACCTGGAGACCTGGAGTTTTCCAGATAAAGGGTCTTTCTATGATTTGGATCACCTTCTGTATGGAATATGCCTACATTTTGCAATATGCAGTTGTTAAAAATTCATAACAATTTTGCTTAAGTCTATTTAAGCATTTGTAATTAGTGCATGAAGACCTCTTTATTTTTGGTTTGCGCACATCCCCAGTAAAGTTAGACGGCCACCAGAAGTATCTTTTTCCTGCTTGTCCTGGCCACTGATAATTACGCTGATAATGTTAATGCAGACATTTACATTTACCATGTATACTTTGTGGGCAAGCCTGCATTAACATTATCAGCATTATTAGACTACTAGTGTGAAAGAGACGTCTACAACCTCCTGCAACTGCTTTACATTTGGGCTGAGGCTAGGAAATATGTTATCTTTCACTGTGTGGACATTTCTGAGAACACAGTTGCAGGAATCATTAGCTAACTACAGGAATATAGTATGTTCTCTATCTGTGATTATAAAATCTAAATGTACATGGTTAGAATATTCCCACTCATATACTGTCATACTGTTGTTCACTTCTGCCAGTAGGTGTCAGTGTTGTTGGGTGTTCATAAAGTTTTATTGAAACATGTGCATTCTGGGAAGAGTCTCCATGAGGTGATGTTATATCCTTTCTTCTTCTGCATGTTGTTGTGAGGAGAATATCTGTGAGGAGAACATCTGTCGGGAAATTGATCAGCCAGGTCAAAAAATCTTTGTCGGTCCCAGTGCAATCTATCTATGTTTGCAGGGCCAAGCAGGCAGCTCCCCTTTGTTTTCCTGACAAATTCGTTCTGAGAAGATCGTGGTCTCAAGATCAGGATCTGATCTTTTAAAAATCTCAACATCTATGGCCAGCTTAACTCTGCTAACAATAGGGGTCTGCTTATATAACATTTTTTTCGTATCCATACTTACACTATGACAAGAGAGGGGAATTAGAGGAAAAACTGAACTTGTTTATTCAAGGTAGGGATGCACCGAATCAAGGACTTGGTTCGGGATTCGGCCTTTTTCAGCAGGATTTGGATTCGGCTGAATCCCTCTGCCCGGCCAAACCGAATCCTAATTTGCACATGCAAATTAGGGACAGGGAGGGAAATCACATTACTTTTTGTCACAAAACAAAATCGGTTCGGTATTCGGCCGAATCTTTCATAAATTATTCTGGGGTTCGGCCGAATCCAAAATAGTGGATTCGGTGCATCGCTAGTTCAAGGATTTAATAATAATGCACCATGCACTTTCTATAAAGACCAGTTAAAACTGGTGTGGTGCTACTAGTGAGTCCACTGACGCAGTGAGGCAAGTAATACTTTTCCCTGTAGTGAGTTGCATCTAAAACTACTTTGAGTATTTACGTCCAATCAGGGTCGGACTGGCGCATTTGGGGCCCGCCGGGTTCCAAACCTTGGAGGCACCGTGCACATGCACAAAAACCTGTGCGGTGTGCACATGCGCAAGAAACGGCGCCACGCACACAATTTTTTTTAAAAAAATTCTCCCGATCGGGGAGCTGGTCCGACCCTGCGTCCAATATTATCTCTATTGACAAATGGTGGTCTGAGAACCCTGATCACCTCTGATCAGACAGTAGCCATGGCTCCCTCAGCGCCCTGTGTCAATTGTAGGGATGCACCGAATCCACTTTTTTGGATTCGGCCGAACCCCCGAATCCTCAACGAAGGATTTGGCCGAATATCGAACCGAATCTGAACCCTAATTTGCATATGCAAATTAGGGGTGGGAAGGGGAAACTTTTTTACTTCCTTGTTTTCTGACAAAAAGTCACGCAATTCCCCTCCCTGCCCCTAATTTGCATATGCAAATTCGGATTCGGTTCGGCCTGGCAGAAGGATTCGGCCGAATCCGAATCCTGCTGAAAAAGGCTGAATCCCGAACCGAATCCTGGATTCGGTGCATCCCTAGTCAATTGCTACTACGCGCATACCAAACACCAGAAATAATGCCAGGCAGGCTTCTAAAATATCCATGCAATACTGTATCCATTTCAACTCCCATATTGTGCTTACAGTGACGTCCCAGTGTATTGTGGGGGGAAAAAACATGCAGATGGCATCCAAAATTACACCGGATTGGGTCTCCAACAACCAACAGTGTAATGATAATATGTCTTTTTAACCAGGTGATATATATTGCTTTTAGAATGCTTAAATAAGCTCTAGCTCTGTAAAAGGTGCTTGTGATTTTGTTTTTAGTTGTTATAACATGTCCCAGACACTAGATGCCACCTAAGAACAGTAAACCTCCTTTGATAGAAGATTCGAGGGTTAGTTATCCCTCTTGGGGCAAATTCACTAACCTGTGGAGTTGCACTAGCGCAGCCTCCGCCGCACTTCGCCTGGCGAATTTTCGCCAGACGGCTGCTAATTCACTAAAATCCGAAGTTGCGCTCAGGAGGCGAAAGGTAACGAAGTTGCGCTAGCATTAATTTGTCAGGCTAAGCGAAGCGAATGGACGTTGATGCTGCAGCGCATACAGAACACTACACAAGCCCAGGGAAACTTAATAAAAGTTTAAATAGGTGTTCTAATGCCCTACACATGTGCCCACAGTATATGTAAGGTGCCATATGTTAACAAATTTTGGGGGGAAGGTGGGCACCCTAAAACATTTTTTTTGCTCTTTTTCAGCCTATTAAATTTGTGACTATAACATTTTTTATTGAACTTCGCCTGCTCTGACATGGCGAAGTAAACTCTTGCGAAGGAGGTAACGTTCACAAAAATCTTAGTAAATTTGCATAGTTTCGCCTCCTTCACCTGAATGCAACTTCGCCAGCGTTAGGGTTTTCGTCAGGGTCACTGATAGTAAATTTGCGAAGTGGCAAAATGACGTCACGCTGGCAAATTTTCGCCAGCAATAGCCACTTCGCATTTTAGTAAATTTGCCATGTCAATCATGAAGAAGGGGATTGCTCTGGGAAGTCTGTATGAACAAGGGATTGGTTGGCACAAGCCACTCTGGACAGATAACTGTCCAGATAAAAATCTTGTTTAGTGAAATCATTTAGGTAGTCCTGGCAGGTCCGGATTTCCTGCGGGGGCGCCAGTAGACCACACGGTCCTAGCACCAGGCTGCACTGTCCCCGAGCATAATGGATAACAGGTCCTACTGTGCTTGGGTGACTAATAGTGCTTCTTGTGGAAATATGAGAGCATTGCATCATATATAATACAGAAATCATGAAACCAGAAATATCCCAAAGTGATATCTCAAACTATTCCAGATGCTAAAGGTGGCCACAGACATAGAGATCTGCTCATTTGGCAATGTTGCCAAACGAGTGGATCTTTGCCCGATATGCCCACATTGAAGTGGGCGATATCGGGCTAATCCGATCGTGGGCCCTAGGGCCCAATGAGCAGATCATAATGCAGGAGAACGGGTGGTCGGATCGCATAAATGCAGAAATGAGGCCGCGATCCAACAGGTTTTTTTTAACCCGCCCAATTGAGATCTGGCCGAGTTTCAGTCAGATATCGATTGGGAAAAACCCGTCGGATGGCCCCACACACGGGCCAATAAGCTGCTCGTGTATGGGGGGCGTTTAGTCATGTTCTTAGGTTTAATTACCACAGATGGGTTTAGCAAATGAAGTCCAGACGAAAAAAATTGGCTGAGCTATAATAATATTAAACAACAAGAAATAAGTCATAATATAAGTCATAAACTCATTTTCAGGTTTGGACCTCATTATTAATAATGTACCTGCAATGTAATTTCAATTAGATATATCTAGCCCTGTTGTTATTCCCTAGATCACACAATTGTGCTCCAATTTTGCCCATTCTCACCCTGACCCATCTTGTTATAGCCCCCTATTTCTACAAAATGCCTGACAGACTTTATTGATACACCAGTCCAGTACCTGAACCTGCTTCATTCCCTCATTCAGCTTTAAACAAATAGTTTTCATTTTCAGTTCAATTTCTCTTACTAAAAAGGCTTGAAACACTTGGTCTAATGATGCATGTTTATTGTATGCCGCCTGATAAATTTATATATATACAAATACACAATTATTAATATCATACGCAAATTAGGGTTAGGAAGGGCTAAAGTTTTAAAATTGTCTGACTTCCTTGTTTGTAAGACAAAAAGTGATGATTTTAAGCATTCGATTAGGTCCTGCCAAGCAACTGAATTTGGCCGAATCCCAAACTAAATCATGGATTTGGTGCATCCATAGTTGGTGGGCACTGGAAATGAGGACGTCCTGATATGTACAGTGTAATATATAGTGAATAAAGTACCCCCTCTTGTAAAATATAAGGATATTATAAGTTACGGAGGAGTTTCATGACCATATAAAAACACGAGGCCGAAGGTCATGGAACTCCGAGGTAACTTCTAATATCCTTATATTTTACAAGAGGGGGTACTTTATTTATTATAATACACACGTTTCAGTGAGTCATGTGACAGAAATGACATCAGAACTCACCGTTTATAAGGATATAATTTACAAGATATTCATGGCTTTTGTGTATTATATATACATACAAGCACACACACACACACACACACACATACACACACACACACACACAGACACACGCACACTTGTTTGCAAATGGTTATATTGCCCATTCTTTTTCCTAAATGCTAAAAAATTGCACTGCTGTGCCCATCTTTTAGTTTTTTACAAATCGCATTGTCAATAAATTTTCGCAAATGGCTTGCAAATGAGTGTTTGCGCGAGTGCGCCCACTGTGCGAGGTTGTTGTATGCGGAAATAGTGTTGACAGTAACTTAAATTCACTATATTCAAATGCTACTATATTGACGTGAAGGACCACCTTTCGACACAAGTACCTTTAAAGGAGATGGAAAGCTAAGCAAGCCTTATCAGAAAGGTCCACCTAAATATGCCAGTAAACCTTCAAAGTAATGCTGCTCTGAGGCCTCTGTCAAAAGAAACACTGCATTTCTTTCCTTCTATTGTGTACACATGGGCTTATATATAAGACCTCCTGCCTTTAGTTTAAACCTCCTTGCCCCAGGCAAGAGCATACTCAGTTTGCTCCTCTTCCCCTCCCCCCCCCTTCTCTGCTGTAATCTGAGCCCAGAGCTATAAGTGAGCAGGGAGAGACTCAGGCAGGAAGTGATGTCACACCAAGCTAATGCTGCAGCTGCTATCCTAAACAAACAGAGAGCTTCCAGAGCTTTTTACTCAGGTATGGTAAAACATTCTACAGAATAAATATAGCATTGTAGCTTGCACTATTGCAGCTATCTATTGGCAAAACAATGCCTCTGTAGCTTTCCTTCTCCTTTAATGAATGGGATTTTTCATTCAACTGACGGGGGCCACTTTGATGCAGGGAAACGAAAGAGCTACTACAACCTCTAAAGGCTTCCCACAGTGGGCTGCATTCACTTGCATCCAAAGAATCCGATGCAAAATTTTGTTGGTGCATGCCAAAAATTATGACATCCCAACACAAACTTTTTAAAATGACAATTGTGTACTTTTGAAGTGCACCCACAACTGTGCAAGTTATAATGCATCAGCCTTTTCACAAAACATTTTCACATAACTTTCCCACTTGCAATTTTTACAAAGCACTTGTGCTCATCAATGAATCCCTTGCCCCACTCTATTGTTCCTCTCAAGCAGACTAAAAGCATGGGCCCCAGGTCCCCAAATCAAAAATCTTTATTAGAAACTGAAGGTAAATATATGAAATTTGCAGTGTAGGAGAGACTTATTTAGATACATGAGTGGATTTAGGAATAGTTTCTCCCGTCAGTGAATTCAAAATTAGATGAGATCCAAGAAACTGACACAGATATTGACCTGGGCTAACATGACTAACAGGAATACAGACGACACTGATGAACAACTTGTGAAGAGAAAAGTGCCTGAAAATAAAATAATTACAGTAATAAGGATATGGCCCTCTAGTTGAGCAAATATTAGTGTGTAAAAAACCATTACAGCAATACCAACCAGCATGAGGGTATCAGTGAACTTTTCTATATTAACATTTAAATGGGAAATGATGGCTACCCCAGTTTCTGACTGGATAATCTTTTCCAGCATTATTTAGTGAAATAATGCTGTGAACATTAGATCAATTCACCCAGTGGTCAAACTTTTACAGATTTATTGGTTTATTTGGTGATTTATTAATCAGATCACTGATTCACCACTAGATGTCAGTACAGTATTGTAGAAAACATTCTAGTTTCATATTGCCAAAGCTTTTAACCAAGGTTAGAATTGTATGACGTATAACTGTATGTGTGAGCAAAAACGTACTGGGGGTTGGAAAGTTGTATTACACAATATGCAAACGAATATCATCCCTATAAGCTGCATTCTCAGTATGGTGTGTCAAAACTACTTCTCAAGAGGCTTATTTATATTAATATTCTCTAGCAGTTGAAGTTGATAGAAGGTACATCACATTCAGACTTTTGCTTAGCTAAATGACTTGGCCAGCTAAGCCTTATTACAAGTAAAATACTTCAAAGTGTCTATGGCATTAGAATACAGATATGCAAGGCCTTGTGTTTACAGACAAAATGACTAATTTGCTTTCCTTTTAGACATCACTAAGGCTTAGAGCAAAAAATAAAAGCCAAAAATGTGTGATGGTTCTGGTATCTATATGCATCTCTAACCTTAAAGTTATATAAAGAGGTATAGTATGTATGAAATGGAAATATATTAAGCGCTTATGTGTATTTGATAGGCGGTGAATGCAGCTCTCTTTTCTTGTCCCCTCTCTCCAGGATCCAAACAATACAGTAAACTAGAAGCCAATCTACAAGGAAGCGCAAAGAAGATAATATGGTTTAGTATTTTAATAAAAACGTATACACCTGATGAAACACACGTTAGTGTAGTTTGAAACTTTTAAAGTGACCAGTGCAATCCAACAGTGATTCACCTTTATCCCAACATACGGTGAGTCAATCTACTCAGCAGAGTGTAACGGGTACAGTGTGCATGCATCAAAACGCTGCGACAATTCTGCATCACAACTTTTTGCGCAAATATGCTGTGGCAAATTGACATCACCCTGTAATGAGCAAATACGCTGCCAATATTCTACATTATTCTACATCATACAGAGTCACGTAAACAAAACACATATGCATATAAGTCAAAAACGTAAACAACCAAAAAAATTAACAAAAAACTGTTAATGGTAAAAAGTTAAAAGAAAAATCTGTGCAACGATAAATTTATTAGCGGTATAACGTCAAGTGAAAACTTGTTTTTTCCAAAAAAGTTTCCTGTGTTAATAGTTCTGCATTGAAATGCAATTTTTTAATGACTAAAGGGATAGTGACACGTCTCAGGTTTTAGCATAATTGAATTCTTCATCAAAATATGCCTATATGTCCTTTAGACCATTTTCCCCAATGTGACCTCTTTCTATGTAAATCGGGCATAGATCACTTCTCCTTTAAAGGGGAAGGAAACCTAGTCGGCGCAAAACCCCCACCCCCCCTCCCGTTTGTTGCCCACCCTCCCTCCTCCCCCCTGGCCTACCCGTTCCGCTGGGCAAATGCCCCTAACTTGTTACTTACCCTTCTGCGCAGGTCCAGTCCAGGGAGTTCACAGACGACATCTTCTTCCACGCGATTTTCTTCCTGCTGTGAACGGCGTTTTGGCGCATGCGCAATAGGATCATTTCGCCGGTATGGATCTACTGCGTATGCGCCAAAAGTCGCGCATGCACAGTAGATCGTACCGGCGAAATGATCCTATTGCGCATGTGCCGTTCAAAGCAGGAAGAAGATCGCGTGGAAGAAGATGTCGTCTGTGAACTCCCTGGACTGGACCTGCACAGGAGGGTAAGTAACAAGTTAGGGGCATTTGCCCAGCGGGAGGTGTAGGCCAGGGGGGAGGAGGGAGGGTGGGCAACAAACGGCAGGGGGGGTGGGGGGTTTGCGCAGACTAGGTTTCCTTCCCCTTTAAGAGATTGTTGGACTCCTCCTACACGTTCTTATGGTCCCTTGGGGCTTGTCAATCAGAGCTGCAAGGTCGGAAGTTAAATGCTTGACTAACAGGAAGAATCCGGCAGCACAGTTAATGGCTTATACTAAGTTGGCCACACAGGGCCAGGGTTTCCAGCCTCTTTATGAAAGTGCTGCTGCTTTCTTTCATGTTCAGGTATGTGACTATACAATAACATTATTTGCAGTGAAAAGAGTTTAATTGAGAAATAACAACACCAAAAAAATCATGACAGAATACCTGTTAAAAATGTCTAAAATGCACTAAAAATGAGTAGCCTTAGAGTAAAATACAATAAATATAGGAAGTAAACAATAATTCAATTCAATAGAGTAAAACCAATGTATTAGGAGAGAAGATCAAAATCCTTTAACACATGATTTGATCAAAATCAATGTTAAGACCATAGGGCCACACTGTTTAATTTGAAAATCCAAGATGGCTGACGTTGTCTTAATTTGACGACTTGTTCCCCACTAGCACACGTATGAGTCTTGTTTACTTGATGCTGTATGATGTGGACTATTCGCAACATTCATGCTACACAATGTGACATAGAATTTGTTCACCATATTTATGCAACGCATTATTTTTCCATGTGCACTGTACCTTTTATGCTCCAACGTTTTAGCTCCAAATGTTTTCTTCGAAGTGCCATTATAAAAGGAACTAACTGGCTTATGCACTTGTTCCTGAGGAAGTGAGGCATCTACCACCCAAGACACGTAGAACTTTTTTACATGCATGATGCCAACTGGAAAATTGTGAGTAGCCTGTATGCTGTGACTATTATTCTTTATGTATTACACTAATGTGCTTTTTCTTCTTTTAGATGACAAACTTGTCAAATCATTAAGGAACCACATTTAAGTTTCTGCCTTGTGGAGTGGTTTGTTGAGCCTTGATATCTGATTCTGGTGAGTAGACACTTCCTTTTATTGTGGCTAGTAGTATAATGTATGTATTTGGGAAATTGAGCTGCAATATGGTCGGAGTTATGGACTAGTTGTCCTGAATATTTTTGAATTGTGCAAATAATCCAGTCTCTGTTTTCTAGCCAGGAGGGTATGCTGCTAATTCCCCTCGCTCCTACAACATTTGCTGGGTTCATCACTGTGATTTCTCAATCTCTTTTTGTTTAGGTTGCAAGTGGAAATTATATTGTATAGTAGGTTGTCTGTTCTAATCTGGTTATACAAGGATTCAAAGTAAAACAGTTGGGACTATAATAAGAACTATAGCTTTTAACTGTGTTGCTTAAAAAATGCGTTGAGTAAAAAATGTAGCATTAACAATAAATGTGTGACCTTTGTTTTTTTAGATGGGGTCAGTGACCCCCTATTTGAAAGCTGGAAAGAGTCAGAGAAAAAAGGCAAATCATTTATATGAATGAAGAACAATTGAAAAGTTAACTTGGAGATGAACCACCCCTTTAAACCTCCAGGAAGGGCTTTTGCTGGGAAGGAATGTAATGCAAGTAATAACTGAGCTGGATAATTGTCAGACCAGGTTAAGGCTACACTGTATCTGAGGAATACTGTATGGCAATAAATCTAGTATGTATACTATTTTTTTCTTTTCACCTCTTTTATATTCAAGAATTTGTACTGACAGGAATAGAAACCCCTGTATGCCAAGCGGGAAGAAGAGCATCTCTTTCTTGAGGCATCTCATAACTAATGTCCAGTATTCCATGCTATCATCTTAACAATAGCTGGACCACCATTGCCCATGAGCTGCAGTAGGTGAGAAAGCTTAACAATGTAATCAGTAAGGGACCTTAACATTACAACTGTTCTTCTACTTATCTGTGTTAATGTACTGGAACCAGTATGCAACTAGCATTAACGTCATACATTGGCAAGAATTATTTAAATTGATGCTCAGTGCTGGGATGTAAAGTACAAAGAGCCAGGAGGCTCGAAACATGTAGTGTGAAACATAAATAAATTCACTTGAGCAGTTTTTCTGCCTCTAAGGCTCTTCCTTGCCTAAACCTTATTGTTCCGGGATGTAAAGTAGCTAACTGGCAGATCAAAATAGGAGGACTAGGTATTAAATGTTTTTTTATTTAAACTAAAACAAATGCACCATTGAGTGAACAAATATTTATTTAAAAAAGACATGTTAAATTAATAATTGTAAATACAGGGCAAAAATACATTATCAATGTCAAGTTGTTCTGGACAAATTATTAACTGAAGCAAAGCACTAATAGCCTCAGGAGGAAAGATTAAGAGACGACTGCTGTAGAATACGTGATCGATCTCTTAAAATGTTGAATATCAACAGTGGCCAAGTCTTCTATAAGAATATTTTTACAGAAGATGTGTTACTTACAGATCTTCCCAGTCAGCTGAATACACCTCACTATTCTGCAGCAAGGAAATTCAATAGCTTGTGAACTTCATTGTAAAACTCTTTTGGGTTGGCAATCCAATCCATAACTCACACCTAAAAGGAAATGTATCAGAACATTAATGTAGAAACAGCAAGCAAAAGCAGTCCTAAAACACTTAGGGGGTTATTTATCAAAGTCCGATTTTCTGCTACAAACTACTAAATTTTTTTTTCTCCCCAAAACTCAGATTTCTTATGCTTTTTGCCTGAAAACTCTGAAAACGTTGGGGTATTGCATGAAACCCAGCGTACACATCAAAAGACTGGGACTTCTCCCATTGGGGGAAATTTACTAAAGGGCGAAGTGGCTACCCTACCGAATTTCGGCACTTCTCTGATTTACTAAAGTGCGCTGGCGTAATTTCGCTGGCGTAATTTTGGCAAGGAGATACACTCTGGCGCAACTTCGCACTCTAACGCCAGTCTAATTTTTGCTCTAGAGAAAGAGCGTTACTACGCAAATTCACTATGTTTTTAATTTTACTGACAGTTAACTCTATTGCCAGACTTGCCTTCGCCACCTCAGACCAGGCAAAGTGCAATAGAGTAGATAGGAGTTCAAAAAAGTTGAAAAAAGTCCCAAAAACGCTGGCGTCTCTTCCTTTTTACAGGGTGATAGGCTAAAAAAGATAAAAAAATTTTTTGGGGTACCTCCTTCCCCCCTACATTTGATAACATATGGCTGTGGGCACATGTGTAGGGCAATATAACACCTCTATATAATTTTATTAAGGTTCGCTGGCATTGTGTTGTGTAATGTATTTGCTGCAGCATATACTGCCATTGTACTTTAATTGCACGCCGTATGCAAATTAGCATTACTTCGAACTGCTGAGCGTATTTTCACTAGCGCAACTTCGCCAGCGTTCGTTACCCTGTGCGCAACTTCGGATCTTCGTGAATTAGCGTTGCCCGGGCGAATTTACGTCTGCCGAAGTGTTGCGGTGTGCTTGAATTTTCGCTAGTTAATGAATTTGCCCCATTGACTCATCTGCAACCTCGACAGGTCTGAGATGCCGGATTTTATGATTTGGACTTTTCCATCCTCGGGGTTTAATAAATTCCGAAAAATTTGTAATTTTTTAAAAGTTTGGTTTGGGATTTTTGCATTCTGAGTTTAATAAAAAAAAACCCTTACTATGCATTCCCTATACAAGGCAGTCATTAGGGAGGAACTGGAGGGAAGGGGGATTGTTATAGTCATTCTTGTGAATAACTAACAAAGCAATATTTAGTAAGCCAAGATCACCCCAAGTAATGTACAGGACCCAAGAGAGCATTGCTAGTTTTTAATGGCTTCTCTATTCATACAAGTCGTATATGTATTTCTTACTTAAGAGAATATTTTGTGGTTTCAGAAATTATGCTATTGTATCAGCCCATGGGGAGAACATATCAGTCAGTACATGGGACAAATGTATCATTCAGTGTGCAGGGCAAACTTTATAATTCACTATTTAAGAACTATGCAAGTTATGGATTAACCATTTACCCATTTTATCTTCCAGCTGCTGGAATGTCTTTCTGTACCCCACTAACTTGCCAGTGAAGAGAACCATTGCTGGTTGTGCACAATGCCAGTGTGCATGTATAAAGCTAGGTATGCACAACATTACTATATAATACTATTATATAAGGTTGCTATATGTGTAAAAATGGTAGTGTAGGTGCACATATTCACCAAACATTAAATACATGAAATCAGCATGCCATATATTTGAAATGACCTTTTTTCATTTTCATAATTAAATAGCACACCTATAAAACGAACACTTATGTTTTTAATTATAATTTTCTTTAAAACTACAAGGTTTATTCAAAAAGTTTAAAAAAGCATAGTAGTTCAAATTAAAAACAAGATCGCTTTTCTATAAGTATTACGCTCTCAGAAACATTTGAATAAACCTTGTCATTTTAAAGAATACCCACTAGGGGTTGCTATAACTGTCCGTATAAAAGAACAGCTGTTGAGAATTGAAGGTTAGCCTATGATGAAGGGATACACTCCCAAAATGCGTTAGGCAATTCACAGCTACCTGCCAATAAAGCCTTTTCCAGAAGTGCCGTCCATTCGTTTGTTTTGTCATAGTAAGAGACACTGTAGGACTGAGTAACTGGCTGGGGGAGCAGCAGAGAACTGGAGCGGTCTCTTTTTGCTTTTTATTAAAAATATCCAAGCCACTTATACCCTTAATGGGACTGCACTAGGCAAATCAATAATGGAAAAGGACCTTGGAGTCCTTGTAGATAATAAACTTGGCTGTAGCAAGCAACGCCAGTCAGCAGCATCAAGGGTAAATAATTTCTTGAGTTGTATTAAAAGGGCCATGGATTCACGGGAGGAGGGGGTCATTCTTCTACTGTATAGAGCACTGGTAAGGCCCCATCTAGAATATGCTGTACAGTTTTGGTTTCCATCACTCAAACAGGACATTATTAAATTAGAGAAGGTACAGAGAAGGGCAACTAAGCTGGTAAAAGGTTTGGAAAATCTAGCTATGAAGAAAGACTGGCCAAGTTGGGGTTGATCACACTGGAGAAGAGGCACTTAAGGTGTGATATGATAACTATGTCTAAATATATAAGGGGATCATATAATAACCTCTTTAATGCTTTAATTACCAGAAGGTCTTTCCAGCTGACGCAAGGTCACCCATTCCAATTTAAAGAAAGAAGGTTGTACCTAGAAGGGTTTTTTTTTACAGTGAGAGCTGTGAAGATGTGTAATTCTCTCCCTGAATCAGTCATACTGGCTGATACATTAGATAGCTTTAAGAAGGGATTGGATTGCTTTTTAGCAAGTGAAGGAGTATAGGGTTATGGAAGATAGCTCATAGTACAAGTTGATCCAGGGACTGGTCCAACTGCCAATTCAGGAAGTCAGGAAGGAATTTTTTACCCTCTGAGTCAAATTGGAGAGGCCTCAAATGTTTTTTTTTTTTGCCTCTGGATCAACTAGCAGTTAGGCAGGTTAAAATAGAGTTAAAAGGTTGAACTTGATGGACATGTGTCTTTTTTCAGCCTAACTTACTATGTTACTATGCTATATGTGCTGGCAGGCCAGGGCTCAATCTCCCACTAAAGTACAATGTACATTTTTCTGCATCGGTAGCTTCTGTCGCCTCTGCAGAGGGTCAGGAGGTATGACAGCCCTCTGGGCAACAAGGCTGTCACATTGGTCCTGAGACTCGAACAGATCACACATCTGCTGCTCTCCTTGCTTCCTTGTGCCCCTAGCGCCACCCACACCCTTCCTGCTGCTCCACACTCTGCAGGCACAGACCTCCAGGACCTCTCCAGTGATTACAACTTCCTTCATTCTCCAGCAAACGGTAACTGACCCTTGTTTACACATTTACACACACATTTTAGTAGAGATTGCTATTTTTTATTTTGCACACTTTCACATATATGCACACACTTACATGCTCAGATACGATCCTCTCCTCCTGCTCATTCCCCCTGTAACACCTATCTTTAAAAACAGCAGCCCAATAAGAGTGCACACTTCTTCCAATACTTGGACTGCATGAATGAGTGTCTAAAAGTCTCCAAAGTAGTGTACAGGCGATCCCACCGTCCAATTGTCCCATAGGCACCTGTATTGGAAGACATGTGCACACTTAGTGGGCTGCTGCTTTTTAAAGAAAATGTTACAGGAGGAATAAGGCAGGAAAAGAAGATCATATTCTTGCTGCCTATGTTGTGAAAAATATTTATGTTACAGGCAGTGCAAGACTAGGGCCGTCCTGCCAAAAAAAAACTTGAATTAACATGCAGGAATTAACTGCAGCTCCCTCTAACAAGCAGGAAGTAAAGTCGGAGTCGGGCCGACCTGAAACTAACAGGTATGTTCTGGTAGCACATTTACAGCTGCCACACTCAGTCCTTTAGCGCTGGAGAATTGATAGAAATAAAGTGGCACAAACCTGTGCTGTGTGCTTCTGCAGCAACTACAGACAGCCACCTACAAATTGATGCGGATAACCATTGAGGATTTGGTTGCTTTTTCTCTGTCCAATCAGACGCGTGAGTACAAACTTTTTTTTTTATGTGACACTTTGGGACTCTTTAGTGTTAGTGATAAGAAAACTCTGTGGTACAGGTGTAACTAAGGGAAACCATTAAGAGCTCCTGCTATAATCCCAGGATGTACACAATGCAATGGCAAACTAGTGTTAAGTAGATTTTAGTCTTTTGATGCCACTCCATCATTTCCAAAGATGAAGTGGCAGAGATGCGTAGCTGAGGAACATCTGGAAATGTAGCCTGGAAGGTAGCTATCATTCCATTTTACAGGAAGGTGCACAGCTGCCTGTCATTCTGAACAAGCTTGTTGCGCTGTGTTAGCTTGTCATTGTAAGTTCAATAGATAGCAACAGTGGCATAATTATTTCCCCAGGGGCCTTCCCATAAACCTGATTATATAATTTTCCCTGGCCAGTTCTGCCCCAGTCTTAATGCCCCATTGTCCATCTCTCACTCCGTTCCCCCCTTTCTTTCCCACACCGATACCCCCCCGGTCTTCTCTCCCATCCCTGGTGATTAATTTCCAAGACGTAAATTGGCATCATCTCGCCTGAGGCCAATGTGTGGAGTGATGTTCTGTCACTGCTGCTGGGAAATGTCTGTGAATGATGTGTATCACCTTTTCATTTAGACAAACCTGTAGCTGACCTGTACCATTGGGTGATGGAAGAAGAATGGCATGACTAAACCATCAGGAACTGTAAGGAGACATTTTAACCCCCAGAGTCATAAAATCTTTTCATTACCATAAATCTATGCCAGAAATATAAAATGCAACAGGCTGGCTTTAGGGGAGTGCAGCTGGGCGTTGTTAAGCTGTGGAGATAGGGGGCCCAGTGGTCAAATAATGCCATGGGCCAAATGTGTCATTATTGAACTGCCCAAACAATATCAGAAGTTATTTTTTTCTGGGCTTATTTATTGTTATTATTATTATTTATTGTTTTTATTATTGCTCATTATGGTGTAAGGTGCAGGAAGGCGGAAAGTCTGGGGAGGGGCTAGTTCAATTTGGTATTTTTGGTATTTGGGCTAAAATATATGTACTGAATGTATTAAGAGACTTCCTGGGAACATTCAGCTTAGATGCCAGGAGACTGCACCATTGCATGGAGGGGGGTACCTGTTGTCTAACATCAAGTTCCCCTTTGAGTTAACTTTTAGTAAGATGTAGTAGATCAGTTGGTTTTTATTTTATATTATTTGCAGTCCAGTTGACCCTAGCAACCATGCAGTGATTTGAATAAGAGACTGGAATATGAATAGGACAGGACCTGAATAGAAATATAAGTAATTTTAAACTAATTCAGGTAGCACACACCTTGTTCAATTCTTACTAATTTGGGTGCACCTCCCTCAGTGTCCTTCAACACTTAGAAACACTTGTGGAAATCTGAAATTGGCAGTAGCAGGGCAACATTCACAGCAACATTTCGAGCCTGTCTCTTGATAAAGAGCTGTGCCAGGCTCAAAACGTTGCTGTGAATGTGCCCTTCAACTGAAAATAAAGGCTTTTTAATTAAACTCTGAAGTGCTGCCCATCTATCAGATTTCCACTAGAAATATAAGTAATAACAATAACAATAAATGTGTAGCCTTACAGAACATTTGTTTTTAGATGGGGTCAGCGACCCCTATTTGGAAGCTGGAAAAAGTCAAAATAAAAAGGCAAATAATTAAAAAAATAATTAATGAAGACCAATTAAAACGTTTCTTTGAATTGGCCATTTTAAAGGTGAACCGCCCCTTTAAGCTGCAGAGAAATAGAGAGTGCTCTTCTGCAATGCCATCATCACATGCCCCAGTGGTTTTGAACTGCCATTTATTTATGTCATTTTAGTTAAGTGAGAAGAATTGCAAGTAGCATGATTCTTCCACAGTTATTGATCTGCCTTTAAACATTGGAAAAATTAGAGAAAACAGAGAAGATGAAAAGCAGTCAAGAAAAGGACAATTCTGGGTAAAAAAAAGTGGTTCTTGAAGAAAATCATCAGAGATGAGTATTCAGAAGAGTGAGGCAAGTAAGATGCAATTCTAAAAAAGCTGATTTTATGCATAAGGGAAGTATTTTTTTTCCTTGTAAACCAAATATATTTTGTATTGTGATTTTGCAGCAGCTTTTGTTTTGGGAATACCTTTTACATTTCCTAGATTTAGTGGCTTATTTACTAACAATCAAATGGGGATTTTATTTCACAAACCTTGAAAAATGTATTTTTTTCCTATATTTCTTCCCTAAATGTCTTCCCGCCGGCTAGAATGTAAATCGCTCACGGGATGGCACTCGGAACACTTAATTTCTGAAGTTGCCTCACAAGGAAACTTTGGGCGACTTTGGAAAACGAAGAGTTACAAGTGCCATCCCACCGGTGATTTACATTCTAGCCGGCGGGAAGACATTTAGGGAAGAAATATAGGGAAAAAACACGGCGGGAATGTATTTAAAGGAGAAATCAACCTGTGGGGAAAAAACCCTGTACCCCTCACCCCAAGTAGCCCTTCCTCCCTCCTCCCCCCAGGCTGGGGGAGGAGGAAGGGAGGGCTACCTGGGGTGGGGGGTACAGGGATTTTTCCCCACAGGTTGATTTACATAGTAACAAGGTTGAAAAAAGACACATGTCTCCTATAAGGGAGATTAGTCATCTGAAAAAGAGGCGATTTGTCGCTGGGCAACTAATTTCCCCCCAGTAGCCTCGTCTGCCACCACCCTAAAAGTTGGTTAAAGGAGATGGGAAGGGGCAGTGAGACAATGAAATTTTTTGCTGAGAAAGAAGCAAGATTTTTTGAGTATTTGTAGCAGATAAGGACTGGAAGGTGAGCGAAGAGAGTAATTTGCTATTTCAAAAGGCTATTTTATGTATAAGGTTACATATTAAACTAATTCTCCTAAATTTACTGTATTTTGTACAGCAATCATCGCAGTACCGACCTCCAAGCAACAAATGTGATCAGATCGCCCAAAAACGATAAGTGGTCTTTATTTAAACACAAACTTACATGCAGTACATTTATACAGGTATGGGACCTGTTATCCAGAATTGCTTCCAATAAGGATTAATTATCTATTAGTTGTGATCAAGTACAAGGTATTGTTTTATTATTGCAGAAAAAAAGGAAATCATTTTTAGTACAAACATTTTATTAGCGAATGCTAGTTTTTATTTTGCTCACTTTTGCACATTTATTCACATATATGTACACACTCACACACTCAGACAACTTTAGAATTGCACACTGGGCATCAAACTGTTCAGTAGATCTCTGGTGTTCATATTTATGCTGATATACTATTGTATGTAAAAACATTGTGTGATGGATGTGGCAAATTGCAACATTTTTAGGCAATTTTCAGGCAATTGTCATAAATACCACTAAGTTTAGGAAAGATTTGCAGTTTGGCAGTTTGATGTAGAAAGAGGATTATTTGATGTTTTTTTAAAGATGTAATAACTAAATTTTTTACTAACAAGCATGCTTTGGAAAATGACAAGTTTATATAGCTAATACCTCTGTTATACCTCACTAGAGGACTCCTTAATGTTTACTAGACTCTATTCCAAGCTTATCAAAATAGTTTGATGTAGAAAGACAACTTTACCTACTTTGGATTTGTCAGAATGACTGATGAGCAAATTTATTTGCCAGCCATGGATCCGCAGTGAAATTACAAATTGTGCCATGTGTGGATTTTTTGGCGAAAATTTGCCTTGGAAAAATTTGCAGAGAAAAACCATCCATAACAAAAACCCATTGACTTTGCATTAGGACAAAAAGTCGCCATAAGAAAAAATGACCATTGACTAATGCATTTGGACAAAAAGTCGCCATAAGAAAAAACAACCATTGACCTTAATGCATTTAGAATAAGACAAATTGTTGCGTGTGTAAAAAAAAGTCACACATAAAAAAGCCCATTGACCAATGCGTTTCGCAAATTTTTCGCCGTTTCGCATATTTTTTGGCAAAGCAAAACAGGACAGATTCGCTCATCATTAGTACAATTGTGGGGACAGTAAACGGCATATACATATACAAATTGGCCATGAAACTGTTCAGTGAACCCCTTGCCTTCATATTAGGGTGATTTATCTTGGTACTTAGGGGCAGATTATTCAAAGGTTGAGGTGAATTTTCGAATGAAAAAAATTCAAATTTCGAGCTATTTTTTGTGTACTTCAACTAGGGAATAGTCCAAATTCAATTTGAATTTGAAAAAAATGCAAAAATTAATACATGATAAATTTCGATATTCTGTCTCTTTAAAAATTTGATTCGACCATTCGCCATCTAAAACCTGCCAAATTGCTGTTTTAGCCTATCGGGGACCTCCTACAACCTATTTGGAGTTAATTGGTGGACTTTAAAAATCTACGTTTTTTTGGGGGAAAACTTTAAATCGAATTCAAAGGAATTTGCTTATTCCTTTGATTCGAACCATTGATACATATGTATCTACTGACAGGGTTTGTGCTAATGCCACATGAAAGAAAGTATATACGGTACCACTCAAAAAATAATTGATAAATCAAAAATACAAAAATTTTTTTTTAAATTAATTGTAGAGGATTTACTCACAGTTCACCGCAGTCCAAGGTGCAAGTCCAAAACACTATATCCAAAAAAGATGTGAGGACCTCCAATAATAAAGAAGCAATTATATTAAAAAATTAGGTTTTCATGTCCTAATAAATTTTCTATTTTTTTTAATATAATTGCTTCTTTATTATTGGAGGTCCTTACATCTTTTTTGGATACATTGATAAATATGCCCCATAATGTTATGTGGGGGATAAAAAAATGTCAGAAAATGTCATAAAAACTGATAACTTTAGGAAAGTGTTTGGAATAGAAAGACATACTGTATTTACTTTTTTTGGATTTGTCAGAATCTGTTCTTGCCTAAAATGTATAGTTTTTTTTAAGGTATTCCCAATGGTCGTGGAGTTTCTTGGCTTTGAAAGCAGAAGTTTGCAGGTTTCCGGAGCAGTGATTTGGAAATGTGGTAGTGTACTGCTGGGAGATTTTCACCTGTACAAATCCGAAATCTCCATAAATCTGTACATATTTACTATTGGCGTGTTCTGGAGACATAGTTATTTCCAAATCGGTTGTAATTTTGTTCATTAAAAAAATTATGTTTCTAATATATGTGTTTATGGTATGAAAAGTATTAGTTTTCGTCAGTTAGAATCCTATATCTTGTTATACAAGTGGAATTACACCACAATTCTAGCATATTCTCCAGGAAAGGTCCCTAAACTGAGAGATCACAAACTGTATGGCAATAATACCAGACCATATTGGCCAACAGTGAAAGGGTTAACTTCATGCAGCAATAAAACCAGCACACTAGGTTGTGGACAATCACATGGACAATGCAAAGACATTTCATTTGCTAGGGACACACTTAACATTGGGAAATCCAAGAAACAGACACATATCCACTACTGAATACTGCTAACTATTTCCCTGCTTTGTTTTTATGGGATGTTGGTTATTATGGGAACTAGTTATTATGGGATGTTGGTTATTATGGGATGTTGGTAATGCTGTCCCTGCTTTATCATTGTTTGCTGTATGTGCCCTGGGCGGCTTAAACCAGTTGTAACTGCCTCAGAGCTGCCAGAGTGAGTGTGAGTGGACAGTGTAAGGGAGACTGCCAATGAACAAGTTACATCTTTCTTAGCTAATTTGGGCTCAGTTCCTCAAAAGTTGGTAAAATAAGATGGGAAGGGGCAGTTGAAAAGAAATGGAAGGCAGTGAGACCCTTTTGATGAGAGAGAAGCAAGATTGTTGGAGTATGTGTTGCAGATAAGGACAGGAAGGTGAGTGAAGAGAGTAATGTGCAATTTGAAAGGACTATTTTTCTGTGTATGTATAAGGTGATTTTTTCTAAAGAAGATTTTTATTAAACGACTGCATTTTGTACAGCAATTTTATAACCACTTTAGATGTTTTTTGTCATTTTGGGGCTATTTGTTGTGACTTCATTTACAGTTGGTATAAAAAGGAGGGATGGTTGAGTTCACTTCATGCAGCAATGGGCTAAATAAGTTTGTTTTTGCTGGAGGCACAAGTGCAGAATCACATGGGCAATGCAAAGTCATTTTATTTGCCTGGGGACATATTTGACATTGGGAAATCCAAGAAACAGACACATCTCCACCTGTAATGCTGTCCCTGCTTTGTTATCATTGGTTGCTGTATGTGCCCTGGGCGGCTTAAACCAGTTGTAACTGTCTTAGAGCTGCCAGAGTGAGTGTGAGTGAACAGTGTAAGGGAGACTGGCAATAAACAAGTTACATCTTTCTTAGCTAATTTGGGCTCAGTTCCTCAAAAGTTGGTAAAATAAGATGGGAAGGGGCAGTTGAAAAGAAATGGAAGACAGTGAGACCCTTTTGATGAGAGAGAAGCAAGATTGTTGGAGTATGTGTAGCAGATAAGGACAGGAAGGTGAGTGAATAAAGTAATGTGCAATTTGAAAGGACTATTATTTCCACCTGCTTCATTATTATAGGATGTTGGTTATTATGGGATGTTGATTATTAAGGGATGTTGGTAATGCTGTCCCTGCTTTATTATGGGATGCTGATTTTTATGGAATGTTGGTTATTATGGGATGATAGTTATTGTGGGATGTTGGTAATGCTGTCCCTGCTTTGTTATCATTGTTTGCTGTATGTGCCCTGGGCGGCTTAAACCAGTTGTAACTGTCTTAGAGCTGCCAGAGTGAGTGTGAGTGAACAGTGTAAGGGAGACTGGCAATAAACAAGTTACATCTTTCTTAGCTAATTTGGGCTCAGTTCCTCAAAAGTTGGTAAAATAAGATGGGAAGGGGCAGTTGAAAAGAAATGGAAGGCAGTGAGACCCTTTTGATGAGAGAGAAGCAAGATTGTTGGAGTATGTGTAGCAGATAAGGACAGGAAGGTGAGTGAATAAAGTAATGTGCAATTTGAAAGGACTATTATTTCCACCTGCTTCATTATTATAGGATGTTGGTTATTATGGGATGTTGATTATTATGGGATGTTGGTAATGCTGTCCCTGCTTTATTATGGGATGCTGATTTTTATGGAATGTTGGTTATTATGGGATGATAGTTATTGTGGGATGTTGGTAATGCTGTCCCTGCTTTGTTATCATTGGTTGCTGTATGTGCCCTGGGCGGCTTAAACCAGTTGTAACTGTCTTAGAGCTGCCAGAGTGAGTGTGAGTGGACAGTGTAAGGGAGTCTGCCAATGAACAAGTTACATCTTTCTTAGCTAATTTGGGCTCATTTCCTCAAAAGTTGGTAAAATAAGATGGGAAGGGGCAGTTGAAAAGAAATGGAAGGCAGTGAGACCCTTTTGATGAGAGAGAAGCAAGATTGTTGGAGTATGTGTAGCAGATAAGGACAGGAAGGTGAGTGAAGAAAGTGATGTGCAATTTGAAAAGGCTATTTTCTCTGTATACTTTTGATGGTTTTTGTCATTTTGGGGCTATTTTTTCTATGAGCAGTGCAAAGTCATTTCATTTGCCTGGGGACATATTTGACATTGGGAAATCCAAGAAACAGACACATCTCCACCTGCTTTATTATTATGGGATGTTGGTTATTATGGGATGTTGGTAATGCTCTCCCTGCTTTGTTATTATGGAATGTTGGTTATTATGGAATGTTGGTTATTATGGGATGTTGGTAATGCTGTCCCTGCTTTGATATTATGGGATGTTGGTTATTATGGGATGTTGGTAATGCTGTCCCTGCTTTGTTATTATGGGATGCTGTATTTGCCCTGGTCGGCTTAAACCAGTTGTAACTGCCTCAGAGCTGCCAGAGTGAGTGTGAGTGAACAGTGTAAGGGAGACTGGCAATGAATAAGTTACATCTTTCTTAGCTAATTTGGGCTCAGTTCCTCAAAAGTTGGTAAAATAAGATGGGAAGGGGCAGTTGAAAAGAAATGGAAGGCAGTGAGACCCTTTTGATGAGAGAGAAGCAAGATTGTTGGAGTATGTGTAGCAGATAAGGACAGGAAGGTGAGTGAAGAGAGTAATGTGCAATTTGAAAGGACTATTATTTCTGTGTATGTATAAGGTGATTTTTTTTTAAAGAAGATATTTATAAATTAACTGCATTTTGTACAGCGATTTTATAACCACTTTAGATGTTTTTTGTCATTTTGGGGCTATTTGTTGTGACTACAGTTTACAGTTGGTATAAATAGGAGGGATGGTTGAGTTCACTTCATGCAGCAATGGGCTAAATAAGTTTGTTTTTGCTGGAGACACTAAGTGCACAATCACATGGGCAATGCAAAGTCATTTTATTTGCCTGGGGACATATTTGACATTGGGGAATCCAAGAAACAGACACATCTCCACCTGCTTTGTTATTATGGGATGTTGGTTATTATGGGATATTGGTAATGCTGTCCCTGCTTTGTTATTATTGGTTGTTGGTTATTATGGGATGTTGCTTATTATTAGTGATGGGCGAATTTATTCGCCGACAGCAAATAAATTCGCGAAACGCCCACAAAAATTCACCAGCGTCAAAAAACATTTCAGCTGTCGTTAAAAAGAAACGCCCGCGGTCGTAAAAAAATGGCGACTTTGTGCCGTTTTGCAAATTTTTTGCCGTTTCGCACATTTTGTGAAAAATTCGCTAATTTTTCGGCAAACTGATATGGCGCAAATTCGCCCATCACTAGTTATTATGGGATGTTGGTAATGCTGTCCCTACTTTATCATTTGTTGCTGTATGTGCTCTGGTCGGCTTAAACCAGTTGTAACTGTCTCAGAGCTGCCAGAGTAAGTGTGAGTGAACAGTGTAAGGGAGACTGGCAATGAACAAGTTACATCTTTCTTAGCTAATTTGGGCTCAGTTCCTCAAAAGTTGGTAAAATAAAATGGGAAGGGGCAGAAGGCAGTGAGAACCGTTTGATGAGAGAGAAGCAAGATTTTTGGGGTATTTGTAGCAGACAAGGACAGGACGGTGAGTGAAAAGAGTAATGTCAAAAACCAATTTCACATGAGAAATTAGAAAGTCACATTAGATTTTTAAGTGAAGGCGTATTGCTTAACCCATCAATCTACAGTGATATGGTTATGGTGAAGGATTTATTCTAGTAAAGGTGTTTCCTTTGCAGGGGATGATTAGTTTAACCAAAACTATCTTTCATGGCAGGTTAGGTAGAGGGTGGGTTTGATAGACCTCTTTGGTTGAGTATATGACCCTAAGCAACAGGGAAAGGGTAGTGGTTCCCTTGGGGCCCTCAGCAATTCAATTGTTCTTAAATACATGCATATTACTACTATTGTACTAATGTTTTAGTAAATGAAATGTTTAAATAAATGAGTTTTTTCAATTCAGAGTTCTATTGCTATAGTTAGGAATTGAATCTTGGTGAGTTTTTTCAAGATATATATATATATGTGTATAGTGTTATAGTTAGCATTTTGCATAGATCTGTATTGTATTCTCTATGTGCGTTGTGTTGAAGAATTTTATGTTTTAGATTTTTAAGTGAAGGTGATTCATGTATTTGTTACTCTATTTAGGCCTAGAAATCCAAATTTATTGCTGAGTCCCCAAGGGGGTGGGTCCCTTTGCAGGGGATGATTAGTTTAACCAAAGCGGTCTTTCATAGCAGGTTTGGTAGAGGGTGGGTTTGATAGACCTCTTTGGTTGAGTATATGACCCTAAGCAACAGGGAAAGGGTAGTGGTTCCCTTGGGGCCCTCAGCAATTCAATTGTTGTTAAATACATGCGTATTACTACTATTGTACTGATGTTTTAGTAAATGAAATGTTTAAATAAATGAGGGTTTTCAATTCAGAGTTCTATTGCTATGGTTAGAAATTGAATCTAGGTGAGTTTTTTCAAGATATGTATATATATATATATATATGTATAGTGCTATAGTTTGCATTTTGCTTTAGATCAGTATGATATTATCTATGTACTTATGTTGTGTTTAATCATTTTTGATGTTAGATTTTTAAGTGAAGGTGATTCATGTATTTGTTTTCTCAATTTATGTAGGCCTATAAAGCCAATCGAAATGCTGAATCCCCAAGGTTGTGGGTCCCTTTGCAGGGGATGATTAGTTTAACCAAAGAGGTCTTTCTTGGCAGGTTAGGTAGAGGGTGGGTCTGATAGACCTCTTTGGTTGAGCATATGACCCTAAGCAACAGGGAAAGGGTAGTGGTTCCCTTGGGGCCCTCAGCAATTCAATTGTTCTTAAAAACATGCATATTACTACTATTGTATTGATGTTTAGTAAATTAAATGTTTAAATAAATGAGGTTTTTCAATTCAGAATTCTATTTCTATGGTTAGGAATTGAATCTAGGTGAGTTTTTTTAATATATATATATATATGTATAGTGTTAAAGTTTGCATTTTGCTTTAGATCAATATGATATTATCTATGTGCTTATGTTGTGTTGAATAATTTTTGATGTTAGATTTTTAAGTGAAGGTGATTCATGTATTTGTTTTCTCAATTTAGTTAGGCCTAGAAAACCAATTAAATTGCTGAGTCCCCAAGGGGGTGGGTCCCTTTGCAGGGGATGATTAGTTTAACCAAAGCGGTCTTTCATGGCAGGTTTGGTAAAGGGTGGGTTTGATAGACCTCTTTGGTTGAGCATATGACCCTAAGCAACAGGGAAAGGGTAGTGGTTCCCTTGGGGCCCTCAGCAATTCAATTGTTCTTAAAAACATGCATATTACTACTATTGTATTGATGTTTAGTAAATTAAATGTTTAAATAAATGAGGTTTTTCAATTCATAATTCTATTTCTATGGTTAGGAATTGAATCTAGGTGAGTTTTTTAATATATATATATGTATAGTGTTAAAGTTTGCATTTTGCTTTAGATCAGTATGATATTATCTATGTGCTTATGTTGTGTTGAATAAATTTTTGATGTTAGATTTTTAAGTGAAGGTGATTCATGTATTTGTTTTCTCAATTTATTTAGGCCTATAAAGCCAATTGAATTGCTGAATCCCCAAGGGGGTGGGTCCCTTTGCAGGGGATGATTAGTTTAACCAAGGAGGTCTTTCATGGCAGGTTAGGTAGAGGGTGGGTTTGATAGACCTCTTTGGTTGAGCATATGACCCTAAGCAACAGGGAAAGGGTAGTGGTTCCCTTGGGGCACTCAGCAATTCAATTGTTCTTAAAAACATGCATATTACTACTATTGTATTGATGGTTAGTAAAAGAAATGTTTAAATAAATGAGGTTTTTCAATTCATAATTCTATTTCTATGGTTAGGAATTGAATCTAGGTGAGTTTTTTTAATATATATATATGTATAGTGTTAAAGTTTGCATTTTCCTTTAGATCAGTATGATATTATCTATGTGCTTATGTTGTGTTGAATAATTTTTGATGTTAGATTTTTAAGTGAAGGTGATTCATGTATTTGTTTTCTCAATTTATTTAGGCCTATAAAGCCAATTGAATTGCTGAATCCCCAAGGGGATGGGTCCCTTTGCAGGGGATGATTAGTTTAACCAAAGCGGTCTTTAATGGCAGGTTAGGTAGAGGGTGGGTTTGATAGACCTCTTTAGTTGAGCATATGACCCTAAGCAACAGGGAAAGGGTAGTGGTTCCCTTGGGGCCCTCAGCAATTCAATTGTTCTTAAAAACATGCATATTACTACTATTGTATTGATGTTTAGTAAATGAAATGTTTAAAAAAATAAGGTTTTTCAATTCATAATTCTATTTCTATGGTTAGGAATTGAATCTAGGTGAGTTTTTTTTCATATATATATATGTATAGTGTTAAAGTTTGCATTTTGCTTTAGATCAGTATGATATCTATGTGCTTATGTTGTGTTGAATAATTTTTGATGTTAGATTTTTAAGTAAAGGTGATTCATGTATTTGTTTTCTCAATTTATTTAGGCCTATAAAGCCAATTGAATTGCTGAATCCCCGAGGGGGTGGGTCGCTTTGCAGGGGATGATTAGTTTAACCAAGGAGGTCTTTCATGGCAGGTTAGGTAGAGGGTGGGTTTGATAGACCTCTTTAGTTGAGCATATGACCCTAAGCAACAGGGAAAAGGTAGTGGTTCCCTTGGGGCCCTCGGCAATTCAATTGTTCTTAAAAACATGCATATTACTACTATTGTATTGATGTTTAGTAAATGAAATGTTTAAAAAAATGAGGTTTTTCAATTCATAATTCTATTTCTATGGTTAGGAATTGAATCTAGGTGAGTTTTTTTTAATATATATATATATGTATAGTGTTAAAGTTTGCATTTTGCTTTAGATCAGTATGATATCTATGTGCTTATGTTGTGTTGAATAATTTTTGATGTTAGATTTTTAAGTGAAGGTGATTCATGTATTTGTTTTCTCAATTTATTTAGGCCTATAAAGCCAATTGAATTGCTGAATCCACAAGGGGGTGGGTCCCTTTGCAGGGGATGATTAGTTTAACCAAGGAGGTCTTTCATGGCAGGTTTGGTAAAGGGTGGGTTTGATAGACCTCTTTGGTTGAGCATATGACCCTAAGCAACAGGGAAAGGGTAGTGGTTCCCTTGGGGCACTCAGCAATTCAATTGTTCTTAAAAACATGCATATTACTACTATTGTATTGATGTTTAGTAAATGAAATGTTTAAATGAATGAGGTTTTTCTATTCAGAATTCTATTTCTATGGTTAGGAATTGAATCTAGGTGAGTTTTTTCAAGATATATATATATGTATAGTGTTATAGGTAGCATTTTGCATAGATCTGTATTGTATTCTCTATGTGCTTATGTTGTGTTAAACAATTTTTGGTGTTAGATTTTTAAGTGAAGGTGATTCATGTATTTGTTACTCAATTTATTTAGGCCTAGAAAACCAATTAAATTGCTGAGTCTCCAAGGGGGTGGGTCACTTTGCAGGGGATGATTAGTTTAACCAAAGAGGTCTTTAATGGAAGGTTAGGTAGAGGGTGAGTTTGATAGACCTCTTTGGTTGAGCATATGACCCTAAGCAACAGGGAAAGGGTAGTGGTTCCCTTGGGGCCCTCAGCAATTGAATTGTTCATAAATACGTATTGTATTGTATTGATGTTTAGTAAATGAAATGTTTAAATAAATGAGGTTTTTCAATTCATAATTCTATTTCTATGGTTAGGAATTGAATCTAGGTGAGTTTTTTTAATATATATATGTATAGTGTTAAAGTTTGCATTTTGCTTTAGATCAGTATGATATTATCTATGTGCTTATGTTGTGTTGAATAAATTTTTGATGTTAGATTTTTAAGTGAAGGTGATTCATGTATTTGTTTTCTCAATTTATTTAGGCCTATAAAGCCAATTGAATTGCTGAATCCCCAAGGGGGTGGGTCCCTTTGCAGGGGATGATTAGTTTAACCAAGGAGGTCTTTCATGGCAGGTTAGGTAGAGGGTGGGTTTGATAGACCTCTTTGGTTGAGCATATGACCCTAAGCAACAGGGAAAGGGTAGTGGTTCCCTTGGGGCCCTCAGCAATTCAATTGTTCTTAAAAACATGCATATTACTACTATTGTATTGATGTTTAGTAAATGAAATGTTTAAATAAATGAGTTTTTTCAATTCATAATTCTATTTCTATGGTTAGGAATTGAATCTAGGTGAGTTTTTTTAAGATATATATATGTATAGTGTTAAAGTTTGCATTTTGCTTTAGATCAGTATGATCTTATCTATGTGCTTATGTTGTGTTGAATAATTTTTGATGTTAGATTTTTCAGTGAAGGTGATTCATGTATTTGTTTTCTCAATTTATTTAGGCCTATAAAGCCAATTGAATTGCTGAATCCCCAAGGGGGTGGGTCCCTTTGCAGTGTATGATTAGTTTAACCAAGGAGGTCTTTCATGGCAGGTTAGGTAGAGGGTGGGTTTGATAGACCTCTTTAGTTGAGCATATGACCCTAAGCAACAGGGAAAGGGTAGTGGTTCCCTTGGGGCCCTCAGCAATTCAATTGTTCTTAAAAACATGCATATTACTACTATTGTATTGATGTTTAGTAAATGAAATGTTTAAATAAATGAGGTTTTTCAATTCATAATTCTATTTCTATGGTTAGGAATTGAATCTAGGTGAGTTTTTTTAAGATATATATATATGTATAGTGTTAAAGTTTGCATTTTGCTTTAGATCAGTAAGATATCTATGTGCTTATGTTGTGTCGAATAATTTTTGATGTTAGATTTTTAAGTGAAGGTGATTCATGTATTTGTTTTCTCAATTTATTTAGGCCTATAAAGCCAATTGAATTGCTGAATCCCCAAGGGGGTGGGTCCCTTTGCAAGGGGATGATTAGTTTAACCAAGGAGGTCTTTCATGGCAGGTTAGGTAGAGGGTGGGTTTGATAGACCTCTTTGGTTGAGCATATGACCCTAAGCAACAGGGAAAGGGTAGTGGTTCCCTTGGGGCCCTCAGCAATTCAATTGTTCTTAAAAACATGCATATTACTACTATTGTATTGATGTTTAGTAAATGAAATGTTTAAATAAATGAGGTTTTTCTATTCAGAATTCTATTTCTATGGTTAGGAATTGAATCTAGGTGAGTTTTTTCAAGATATATATATATTTATGTGTATAGTGTTATAGGTAGCATTTTGCATAGATCTGTATTGTATTCTCTATGTGCTTATGTTGTGTTAAACAATTTTTGGTGTTAGATTTTTAAGTAAAGGTGATTCATGTATTTGTTACTCAATTTATTTAGGCCTAGAAAACCAATTAAATTGCTGAGTCCCCAAGGGGGTAGGTCCCTTTGCAGGGGATGATTAGTTTAACCAAAGCGGTCTTTAATGGCAGGTTAGGTAGAGGGTGGGTTTGATAGACCTCTTTAGTTGAGCATATGACCCTAAGCAACAGGGAAAGGGTAGTGGTTCCCTTGGGGCCCTCAGCAATTCAATTGTTCTTAAAAACATGCATATTACTACTATTGTATTGATGTTTAGTAAATGAAATGTTTAAATAAATGAGGTTTTTCAATTCATAATTGTATTTCTATGGTTAGGAATTTAATCTAGGTGAGTTTTTTTAATATATATATATGTATAGTGTTAAAGTTTGCATTTTGCTTTAGATCAGTATGATCTTATCTATGTGCTTATGTTGTGTTGAATAATTTTTGATGTTAGATTTTTAAGTGAAGGTGATTCATGTATTTGTTTTCTCAATTTATTTAGGCCTATAAAGCCAATTGAATTGCTGAATCCCCAAGGGGGTGGGTCCCTTTGCAGGGGATGATTAGTTTAACCAAGGAGGTCTTTCATGGCAGGTTAGGTAGAGGGTGGGTTTGATAGACCTCTTTGGTTGAGCATATGACCCTAAGCAACAGGGAAAGGGTAGTGGTTCCCTTGGAGCACTCAGCAATTCAATTGTTCTTAAAAACATGCATATTACTACTATTGTATTGATGTTTAGTAAATGAAATGTTTAAATAAATGAGGTTTTTCTATTCAGAATTCTATTTCTATGGTTAGGAATTGAATCTAGGTGAGTTTTTTCAAGATATATATATATATATGTATAGTGTTATAGGTAGCATTTTGCATAGATCTGTATTGTATTCTCTATGTGCTTATGTTGTGTTAAACAATTTTTGGTGTTAGATTTTTAAGTGAAGGTGATTCATGTATTTGTTACTCAATTTATTTAGGCCTAGAAAACCAATTGAATTGCTGAGTCCCCAAGGGGGTGGGTCCCTTTGCAGGGGATGATTAGTTTAACCAAGGAGGTCTTTCATGGCAGGTTAGGTAGAGGGTGGGTTTGATAGACCTCTTTGGTTGAGCATATGACCCTAAGCAACAGGGAAAGGGTAGTGGTTCCCTTGGGGCACTCAGCAATTCAATTGTTCTTAAAAACATGCATATTACTACTATTGTATTGATGTTTAGTAAATGAAATGTTAAAATAAATGAGGTTTTTCTATTCAGAATTCTATTTGTATGGTTAGGAATTGAATCTAGGTGAGTTTTGTCAAGATATATATATATATATATATATATATATATATGTATAGTGTTATAGGTAGCATTTTGCATAGATCTGTATTGTATTCTCTGTGCTTATGTTGTGTTAAACAATTTTTGCTGTTAGATTTTTAAGTGAAGGTGATTCATGTATTTGTTACTCAATTTATTTAGGCCTAGAAAACCAATTAAATTGCTGAGTCCCCAAGGGGGTGGGTCCCTTTGCAGGGGATGATTAGTTTAACCAAAGCGGTCTTTAATGGCAGGTTAGGTAGAGGGTGGGTTTGATAGACCTCTTTAGTTGAGCATATGACCCTAAGCAACAGGGAAAGGGTAGTGGTTCCCTTGGGGCCCTCAGCAATTCAATTGTTCTTAAAAACATGCATATTACTACTATTGTATTGATGTTTAGTAAATGAAATGTTTAAATAAATGAGGTTTTTCAATTCATAATTCTATTTCTATGGTTAGGAATTGAATCTAGGTGAGTTTTTTAATATATATATATGTATAGTGTTAAAGTTTGCATTTTGCTTTAGATCAGTATGATATTATCTATGTGCTTATGTTGTGTTGAATAAATTTTTGATGTTAGATTTTTAAGTGAAGGTGATTCATGTATTTGTTTTCTCAATTTATTTAGGCCTATAAAGCCAATTGAATTGCTGAATCCCCAAGGGGGTGGGTCCCTTTGCAGGGGATGATTAGTTTAACCAAGGAGGTCTTTCATGGCAGGTTAGGTAGAGGGTGGGTTTGATAGACCTCTTTGGTTGAGCATATGACCCTAAGCAACAGGGAAAGGGTAGTGGTTCCCTTGGGGCACTCAGCAATTCAATTGTTCTTAAAAAAATGCATATTACTACTATTGTATTGATGGTTAGTAAAAGAAATGTTTAAATAAATGAGGTTTTTCAATTCATAATTCTATTTCTATGGTTAGGAATTGAATCTAGGTGAGTTTTTTTAATATATATATATGTATAGTGTTAAAGTTTGCATTTTCCTTTAGATCAGTAATATTATCTATGTGCTTATGTTGTGTTGAATAATTTTTGATGTTAGATTTTTAAGTGAAGGTGATTCATGTATTTGTTTTCTCAATTTATTTAGGCCTATAAAGCCAATTGAATTGCTGAATCCCCAAGGGGATGGGTCCCTTTGCAGGGGATGATTAGTTTAACCAAAGCGGTCTTTAATGGCAGGTTAGGTAGAGGGTGGGTTTGATAGACCTCTTTAGTTGAGCATATGACCCTAAGCAACAGGGAAAGGGTAGTGGTTCCCTTGGGGCCCTCAGCAATTCAATTGTTCCTAAAAACATGCATATTACTACTATTGTATTGATGTTTAGTAAATGAAATGTTTAAAAAAATAAGGTTTTTCAATTCATAATTCTATTTCTATGGTTAGGAATTGAATCTAGGTGAGTTTTTTTTCATATATATATATGTATAGTGTTAAAGTTTGCATTTTGCTTTAGATCAGTATGATATCTATGTGCTTATGTTGTGTTGAATAATTTTTGATGTTAGATTTTTAAGTAAAGGTGATTCATGTATTTGTTTTCTCAATTTATTTAGGCCTATAAAGCCAATTGAATTGCTGAATCCCCGAGGGGGTGGGTCGCTTTGCAGGGGATGATTAGTTTAACCAAGGAGGTCTTTCATGGCAGGTTAGGTAGAGGGTGGGTTTGATAGACCTCTTTAGTTGAGCATATGACCCTAAGCAACAGGGAAAAGGTAGTGGTTCCCTTGGGGCCCTCGGCAATTCAATTGTTCTTAAAAACATGCATATTACTACTATTGTATTGATGTTTAGTAAATGAAATGTTTAAAAAAATGAGGTTTTTCAATTCATAATTCTATTTCTATGGTTAGGAATTGAATCTAGGTGAGTTTTTTTTAATATATATATATATATGTATAGTGTTAAAGTTTGCATTTTGCTTTAGATCAGTATGATATCTATGTGCTTATGTTGTGTTGAATAATTTTTGATGTTAGATTTTTAAGTGAAGGTGATTCATGTATTTGTTTTCTCAATTTATTTAGGCCTATAAAGCCAATTGAATTGCTGAATCCACAAGGGGGTGGGTCCCTTTGCAGGGGATGATTAGTTTAACCAAGGAGGTCTTTCATGGCAGGTTTGGTAAAGGGTGGGTTTGATAGACCTCTTTGGTTGAGCATATGACCCTAAGCAACAGGGAAAGGGTAGTGGTTCCCTTGGGGCACTCAGCAATTCAATTGTTCTTAAAAACATGCATATTACTACTATTGTATTGATGTTTAGTAAATGAAATGTTTAAATGAATGAGGTTTTTCTATTCAGAATTCTATTTCTATGGTTAGGAATTGAATCTAGGTGAGTTTTTTCAAGATATATATATATGTATAGTGTTATAGGTAGCATTTTGCATAGATCTGTATTGTATTCTCTATGTGCTTATGTTGTGTTAAACAATTTTTGGTGTTAGATTTTTAAGTGAAGGTGATTCATGTATTTGTTACTCAATTTATTTAGGCCTAGAAAACCAATTAAATTGCTGAGTCTCCAAGGGGGTGGGTCACTTTGCAGGGGATGATTAGTTTAACCAAAGAGGTCTTTAATGGAAGGTTAGGTAGAGGGTGAGTTTGATAGACCTCTTTGGTTGAGCATATGACCCTAAGCAACAGGGAAAGGGTAGTGGTTCCCTTGGGGCCCTCAGCAATTGAATTGTTCATAAATACGTATTGTATTGTATTGATGTTTAGTAAATGAAATGTTTAAATAAATGAGGTTTTTCAATTCATAATTCTATTTCTATGGTTAGGAATTGAATCTAGGTGAGTTTTTTTAATATATATATGTATAGTGTTAAAGTTTGCATTTTGCTTTAGATCAGTATGATATTATCTATGTGCTTATGTTGTGTTGAATAAATTTTTGATGTTAGATTTTTAAGTGAAGGTGATTCATGTATTTGTTTTCTCAATTTATTTAGGCCTATAAAGCCAATTGAATTGCTGAATCCCCAAGGGGGTGGGTCCCTTTGCAGGGGATGATTAGTTTAACCAAGGAGGTCTTTCATGGCAGGTTAGGTAGAGGGTGGGTTTGATAGACCTCTTTGGTTGAGCATATGACCCTAAGCAACAGGGAAAGGGTAGTGGTTCCCTTGGGGCCCTCAGCAATTCAATTGTTCTTAAAAACATGCATATTACTACTATTGTATTGATGTTTAGTAAATGAAATGTTTAAATAAATGAGTTTTTTCAATTCATAATTCTATTTCTATGGTTAGGAATTGAATCTAGGTGAGTTTTTTTAAGATATATATATGTATAGTGTTAAAGTTTGCATTTTGCTTTAGATCAGTATGATCTTATCTATGTGCTTATGTTGTGTTGAATAATTTTTGATGTTAGATTTTTAAGTGAAGGTGATTCATGTATTTGTTTTCTCAATTTATTTAGGCCTATAAAGCCAATTGAATTGCTGAATCCCCAAGGGGGTGGGTCCCTTTGCAGTGTATGATTAGTTTAACCAAGGAGGTCTTTCATGGCAGGTTAGGTAGAGGGTGGGTTTGATAGACCTCTTTAGTTGAGCATATGACCCTAAGCAACAGGGAAAGGGTAGTGGTTCCCTTGGGGCCCTCAGCAATTCAATTGTTCTTAAAAACATGCATATTACTACTATTGTATTGATGTTTAGTAAATGAAATGTTTAAATAAATGAGGTTTTTCAATTCATAATTCTATTTCTATGGTTAGGAATTGAATCTAGGTGAGTTTTTTTAAGATATATATATATGTATAGTGTTAAAGTTTGCATTTTGCTTTAGATCAGTAAGATATTATCTATGTGCTTATGTTGTGTCGAATAATTTTTGATGTTAGATTTTTAAGTGAAGGTGATTCATGTATTTGTTTTCTCAATTTATTTAGGCCTATAAAGCCAATTGAATTGCTGAATCCCCAAGGGGGTGGGTCCCTTTGCAAGGGGATGATTAGTTTAACCAAGGAGGTCTTTCATGGCAGGTTAGGTAGAGGGTGGGTTTGATAGACCTCTTTGGTTGAGCATATGACCCTAAGCAACAGGGAAAGGGTAGTGGTTCCCTTGGGGTACTCAGCAATTCAATTGTTCTTAAAAACATGCATATTACTACTATTGTATTGATGTTTAGTAAATTAAATGTTTAAATAAATGAGGTTTTTCTATTCAGAATTCTATTTCTATGGTTAGGAATTGAATCTAGGTGAGTTTTTTCAAGATATATATATATTTATGTGTATAGTGTTATAGGTAGCATTTTGCATAGATCTGTATTGTATTCTCTATGTGCTTATGTTGTGTTAAACAATTTTTGGTGTTCGATTTTTAAGTAAAGGTGATTCATGTATTTGTTACTCAATTTATTTAGGCCTAGAAAACCAATTAAATTGCTGAGTCCCCAAGGGGGTAGGTCCCTTTGCAGGGGATGATTAGTTTAACCAAAGCGGTCTTTAATGGCAGGTTAGGTAGAGGGTGGGTTTGATAGACCTCTTTAGTTGAGCATATGACCCTAAGCAACAGGGAAAGGGTAGTGGTTCCCTTGGGGCCCTCAGCAATTCAATTGTTCTTAAAAACATGCATATTACTACTATTGTATTGATGTTTAGTAAATGAAATGTTTAAATAAATGAAGTTTTTGTATTCAGAATTCTATTTCTATGGTTAGGAATTGAATCTAGGTGAGTTTTTTCAAGATATATATATATATATATATATATATGTGTGTGTATAGTGTTATAGGTAGCATTTTGCATAGATCTGTATTGTATTCTCTATGTGCTTATGTTGTGTTAAACAATTTTTGGTGTTAGATTTTTAAGTGAAGGTGATTCATGTATTTGTTACTCAATTTATTTAGGCCTATAAAGCCAATTGAATTGCTGAATCCCCAAGGGAGTGGGTCCCTTTACAGGGGATGATTAGTTTAACCAAGGAGGTCTTTCATGGCAGGTTAGGTAGAGGGTGGGTTTGATAGACCTCTTTGGTTGAGCATATGACCCTAAGCAACAGGGAAAGGGTAGTGGTTCCCTTGGGGCCCTCAGCAATTCAATTGTTCTTAAAAACATGCATATTACTACTATTGTATTGATGTTTAGTAAATGAAATGTTTAAATAAATGAGGTTTTTCAATTCATAATTCTATTTCTATGGTTAGGAATTGAATCTAGGTGAGTTTTGTCAAGACATATATATATATATATATATATATATATATATATATATATATATATGTATAGTGTTATAGGTAGCATTTTGCATAGATCTGTATTGTATTCTCTGTGCTTATGTTGTGTTAAACAATTTTTGCTGTTAGATTTTTAAGTGAAGGTGATTCATGTATTTGTTACTCAATTTATTTAGGCCTAGAAAACCAATTAAATTGCTGAGTCCCCAAGGGGGTGGGTCCCTTTGCAGGGGATGATTAGTTTAACCAAAGCGGTCTTTCATGGCAGGTTAGGTAGAGGGTGGGTTTGATAGACCTCTTTAGTTGAGCATATGACCCTAAGCAACAGGGAAAGGGTAGTGGTTCCCTTGGGGCCCTCAGCAATTCAATTGTTCTTAAAAACATACATATTACTACTATTGTATTGATGTTTAGTAAATGAAATGTTTAAATAAATGAGGTTTTTCAATTCATAATTCTATTTCTATGGTTAGGAATTGAATCTAGGTGAGTTTTTTTAATATATATATATGTATAGTGTTAAAGTTTGCATTTTGCTTTAGATCAGTATGATATCTATGTGCTTATGTTGTGTTGAATAATTTTTGATGTTAGATTTTTAAGTGAAGGTGATTCATGTATTTGTTTTCTCAATTTATTTAGGCCTATAAAGCCAATTGAATTGCTGAATCCCCAAGGGGGTGGGTCCCTTTGCAGGGGATGATTAGTTTAACCAAGGAGGTCTTTCATGGCAGGTTAGGTAGAGGGTGGGTTTGATAGACCTCTTTGGTTGAGCATATGACCCTAAGCAACAGGGAAAGGGTAGTGGTTCCCTTGGGGCCCTCAGCAATTCAATTGTTCTTAAAAACATGCATATTACTACTATTGTATTGATGTTTAGTAAATGAAATGTTTAAATAAATGAGGTTTTTCAATTCATAATTCTATTTCTATGGTTAGGAATTGAATCTAGGTGAGTTTTGTCAAGACATATATATATATATATATATATATATATATATATATGTATAGTGTTATAGGTAGCATTTTGCATAGATCTGTATTGTATTCTCTGTGCTTATGTTGTGTTAAACAATTTTTGCTGTTAGATTTTTAAGTGAAGGTGATTCATGTATTTGTTACTCAATTTATTTAGGCCTAGAAAACCAATTAAATTGCTGAGTCCCCAAGGGGGTGGGTCCCTTTGCAGGGGATGATTAGTTTAACCAAAGCGGTCTTTAATGGCAGGTTAGGTATAGGGTGGGTTTGATAGACCTCTTTAGTTGAGCATATGACCCTAAGCAACAGGGAAAGGGTAGTGGTTCCCTTGGGGCCCTCAGCAATTCAATTGTTCTTAAAAACATGCATATTACTACTATTGTATTGATGTTTAGTAAATGAAATGTTTAAATAAATGAGGTTTTTCAATTCATAATTCTATTTCTATGGTTAGGAATTGAATCTAGGTGAGTTTTTTCAATATATATATATATATATATATATATATATATATATATATATAGTATAGTGTTATAGGTAGCATTTTGCATAGATCTGTATTGTATTCTCTATGTGCTTATGTTGTGTTAAACAATTTTTGGTGTTTGATTTTTAAATGAAGGTGATTCATGTATTTGTTACTCAATTTATTTAGGCCTAGAAAACCAATTAAATTGCTGAGTCTCCAAGGGGGTGGGTCCCTTTGCAGGGGATGATTAGTTTAACCAAGGAGGTCTTTCATGGCAGGTTAGGTATAGGGTGGGTTTGATAGACCTCTTTGGTTGAGCATATGACCCTAAGCAACAGGGAAAGGGTAGTGGTTCCCTTGGGGCACTCAGCAATTCAATTGTTCTTAAAAACATGCATATTACTACTATTGTATTGATGTTTAGTAAATGAAATGTTTAAATAAATGAAGTTTTTCTATTCAGAATTCTATTTCTATGGTTAGGAATTGAATCTAGGTGAGTTTTTTCAAGATATATATATATATATATATATGTGTATAGTGTTATAGGTAGCATTTTGCATAGAACTGTATTGTATTCTCTATGTGCTTATGTTGTGTTAAACAATTTTTGGTGTTTGATTTTTAAATGAAGGTGATTCATGTATTTGTTACTCAATTTATTTAGGCCTAGAAAACCAATTAAATTGCTGAGTCTCCAAGGGGGTGGGTCCCTTTGCAGGGCATGATTAGTTTAACCAAGGAGGTCTTTCATGGCAGGTTAGGTAGAGGGTGGGTTTGATAGACCTCTTTAGTTGAGCATATGACCCTAAGCAACAGGGAAAGGGTAGTGGTTCCCTTGGGGCCCTCAGCAATTCAATTGTTCTTAAAAACATGCATATTACTACTATTGTATTGATGTTTAGTAAATGAAATGTTTAAAAAAATGAGGTTTTTCAATTCATAATTCTATTTCTATGGTTAGGAATTGAATCTAGGTGAGTTTTTTTAATATATATATATGTATAGTGTTAAAGTTTGCATTTTGCTTTAGATCAGTATGATATCTATGTGCTTATGTTGTGTTGAATAATTTTTGATGTTAGATTTTTAAGTGAAGGTGATTCATGTATTTGTTTTCTCAATTTATTTAGGCCTATAAAGCCAATTGAATTGCTGAATCCCCAAGGGGGTGGGTCCCTTTGCAGGGGATGATTAGTTTAACCAAGGAGGTCTTTCATGGCAGGTTAGGTAGAGGGTGGGTTTGATAGACCTCTTTGGTTGAGCATATGACCCTAAGCAACAGGGAAAGGGTAGTGGTTCCCTTGGGGCCCTCAGCAATTCAATTGTTCTTAAAAACATGCATATTACTACTATTGTATTGATGTTTAGTAAATGAAATGTTTAAATAAATGAGGTTTTTCAATTCATAATTCTATTTCTATGGTTAGGAATTGAATCTAGGTGAGTTTTGTCAAGACATATATATATATATATATATATATATATATATATATATGTATAGTGTTATAGGTAGCATTTTGCATAGATCTGTATTGTATTCTCTGTGCTTATGTTGTGTTAAACAATTTTTGCTGTTAGATTTTTAAGTGAAGGTGATTCATGTATTTGTTACTCAATTTATTTAGGCCTAGAAAACCAATTAAATTGCTGAGTCCCCAAGGGGGTGGGTCCCTTTGCAGGGGATGATTAGTTTAACCAAAGCGGTCTTTCATGGCAGGTTAGGTAGAGGGTGGGTTTGATAGACCTCTTTAGTTGAGCATATGACCCTAAGCAACAGGGAAAGGGTAGTGGTTCCCTTGGGGCCCTCAGCAATTCAATTGTTCTTAAAAACATACATATTACTACTATTGTATTGATGTTTAGTAAATGAAATGTTTAAATAAATGAGGTTTTTCAATTCATAATTCTATTTCTATGGTTAGGAATTGAATCTAGGTGAGTTTTTTTAATATATATATGTATAGTGTTAAAGTGTGCATTTTGCTTTAGATCAGTATGATATCTATGTGCTTATGTTGTGTTGAATAATTTTTGATGTTAGATTTTTAAGTGAAGGTGATTCATGTATTTGTTTTCTCAATTTATTTAGGCCTATAAAGCCAATTGAATTGCTGAATCCCCAAGGGGGTGGGTCCCTTTGCAGGGGATGATTAGTTTAACCAAGGAGGTCTTTCATTGCAGGTTAGGTAGAGGGTGGGTTTGATAGACCTCTTTGGTTGAGCATATGACCCTAAGCAACAAGGAAAGGGTAGTGGTTCCCTTGGGGCCCTCAGCAATTCAATTGTTCTTAAAAACATGCATATTACTACTATTGTATTGATGTTTAGTAAATGAAATGTTTAAATAAATGAGGTTTTTCAATTCATAATTCTATTTCTATGGTTAGGAATTGAATCTAGGTGAGTTTTGTCAAGACATATATATATATATATATATATATATATATATATATATATATATATATATATATATATATATATATATATGTATAGTGTTATAGGTAGCATTTTGCATAGATCTGTATTGTATTCTCTGTGCTTATGTTGTGTTAAACAATTTTTGCTGTTAGATTTTTAAGTGAAGGTGATTCATGTATTTGTTACTCAATTTATTTAGGCCTAGAAAACCAATTAAATTGCTGAGTCCCCAAGGGGGTGGGTCCCTTTGCAGGGGATGATTAGTTTAACCAAAGCGGTCTTTAATGGCAGGTTAGGTATAGGGTGGGTTTGATAGACCTCTTTAGTTGAGCATATGACCCTAAGCAACAGGGAAAGGGTAGTGGTTCCCTTGGGGCCCTCAGCAATTCAATTGTTCTTAAAAACATGCATATTACTACTATTGTATTGATGTTTAGTAAATGAAATGTTTAAATAAATGAGGTTTTTCAATTCATAATTCTATTTCTATGGTTAGGAATTGAATCTAGGTGAGTTTTTTCAATATATATATATATATATATATATATATATATATATATATATATATAGTATAGTGTTATAGGTAGCATTTTGCATAGATCTGTATTGTATTCTCTATGTGCTTATGTTGTGTTAAACAATTTTTGGTGTTTGATTTTTAAATGAAGGTGATTCATGTATTTGTTACTCAATTTATTTAGGCCTAGAAAACCAATTAAATTGCTGAGTCTCCAAGGGGGTGGGTCCCTTTGCAGGGGATGATTAGTTTAACCAAGGAGGTCTTTCATGGCAGGTTAGGTAGAGGGTGGGTTTGATAGACCTCTTTGGTTGAGCATATGACCCTAAGCAACAGGGAAAGGGTAGTGGTTCCCTTGGGGCACTCAGCAATTCAATTGTTCTTAAAAACATGCATATTACTACTATTGTATTGATGTTTAGTAAATGAAATGTTTAAATAAATGAGGTTTTTCTATTCAGAATTCTATTTCTATGGTTAGGAATTGAATCTAGGTGAGTTTTTTCAAGATATATATATATATATTTATATGTATAGTGTTATAGGTAGCATTTTGCATAGATCTGTATTGTATTCTCTATGTGCTTATGTTGTGTTAAACAATTTTTGGTGTTAGATTTTTAAGTGAAGGTGATTCATGTATTTGTTACTCAATTTATTTAGGCCTAGAAAACCAATTAAATTGCTGAGTCCCCAAGGGGGTGGGTCCCTTTGCAGGGGATGATTAGTTTAACCAAAGCGGTCTTTAATGGCAGGTTAGGTAGAGGGTGGGTTTGATAGACCTCTTTAGTTGAGCATATGACCCTAAGCAACAGGGAAAGGGTAGTGGTTCCCTTGGGGCCCTCAGCAATTCAATTGTTCTTAAAAACATGCATATTACTACTATTGTATTGATGTTTAGTAAATGAAATGTTTAAATAAATAAGGTTTTTCAATTCATAGTTCTATTTCTATGGTTAGGAATTGAATCTAGGTGAGTTTTTTTAATATATATATATATATATGTATAGTGTTAAAGTTTGCATTTTGCTTTAGATCAGTATGATATTATCTATGTGCTTATATTGTGTCGAATAATTTTTGATGTTAGATTTTTAAGTGAAGGTGATTCATGTATTTGTTTTCTCAATTTATTTAGGCCTATAAAGCCAATTGAATTGCTGAATCCCCAAGGGGGTGGGTCCCTTTGCAGGGGATGATTAGTTTAACCAAGGAGGTCTTTCATGGCAGGTTAGGTAGAGGGTGGGTTTGATAGACCTCTTTGGTTGAGCATATGACCCTAAGCAACAGGGAAGGGGTAGTGGTTCCCTTGGGGCACTCAGCAATTAGGAATTGAATCTAGGTGAGTTTTTTCAAGATATATATATATATATATGTGTATATTGTTATAGGTAGCATTTTGCATAGATCTGTATTGTATTCTCTATGTGCTTATGTTGTGTTAAACAATTTTTGGTGTTAGATTTTTAAGTGAAGGTGATTCATGTATTTGTTTTCTCAATTTATTTAGGCCTATAAAGCCAATTGAATTGCTGAATCCCCAAGGGGGTGGGTCCCTTTGCAGGGGATGATTAGTTTAACCAAGGAGGTCTTTCATGGCAGGTTTGGTAAAGGGTGTGTTTGATAGACCTCTTTGGTTGAGCATATGACCCTAAGCAACAGGGCAAGGGTAGTGGTTCCCTTGGGGCACTCAGCAATTCAATTGTTCTTAAAAACATGCATATTACTACTATTGTATTGATGTTTAGTAAATGAAATGTTTAAATAAATAAAGTTTTTCTATTCAGAATTCTATTTCTATGGTTAGGAATTGAATCTAGGTGAGTTTTTTCAAGATATATATATATATATATATATGTGTATAGTGTTATAGGTAGCATTTTGCATAGAACTGTATTGTATTCTCTATGTGCTTATGTTGTGTTAAACAATTTTTGGTGTTAGATTTTTAAGTGAAGGTGATTCATGTATTTGTTACTCAATTTATTTAGGCCTAGAAAACCAATTAAATTGCTGAGTCCCCAAGGGGGTGGGTCCCTTTGCAGGGGATGATTAGTTTAACCAAAGCGGTCTTTAATGGCAGGTTAGGTAGAGGGTGGGTTTGATAGACCTCTTTAGTTGAGCATATGACCCTAAGCAACAGGGAAAGGGTAGTGGTTCCCTTGGGGCCCTCAGCAATTCAATTGTTCTTAAAAACATGCATATTACTACTATTGTATTGATGTTTAGTAAATGAAATGTTTAAATAAATGAGGTTTTTCAATTCATAATTCTATTTCCATGGTTAGGAATTGAATCTAGGTGAGTTTTTTTAATATATATATGTATAGTGTTAAAGTTTGCATTTTGCTTTAGGTCAGTATGATATTATCTATGTGCTTATGTTGTGTTGAATAATTTTTGATGTTAGATTTTTAAGTGAAGGTGATTCATGTATTTGTTTTCTCAATTTATTTAGGCCTATAAAGCCAATTGAATTGCTGAATCCCCAAGGGGGTGGGTCCCTTTGCAGGGGATGATTAGTTTAACCAAGGAGGTCTTTCATGGCAGGTTAGGTAGAGGGTGGGTTTGATAGACCTCTTTGGTTGAGCATATGACCCTAAGCAACAGGGAAAGGGTAGTGGTTCCCTTGGGGCACTCAGCAATTCAATTGTTCTTAAAAACATGCATATTACTACTATTGTATTGATGTTTAGTAAATGAAATGTTTAAATAAATGAGGTTTTTCTATTCAGAATTCTATTTCTATGGTTAGGAATTGAATCTAGGTGAGTTTTTTCAAGATATATATATATATATATATATATATATATATATGTATAGTGTTATAGGTAGCATTTTGCATAGATCTGTATTGTATTCTCTATGTGCTTATGTTGTGTTAAACAATTTTTGGTGTTAGATTTTTAAGTGAAGGTGATTCATGTATTTGTTACTCAATTTATTTAGGCCTAGAAAACCAATTAAATTGCTGAGTCCCCATGGGGGTGGGTCCCTTTGCAGGGGATGATTAGTTTAACCAAAGCGGTCTTTAATGGCAGGTTAGGTAGAGGGTGGGTTTGATAGACCTCTTTAGTTGAGCATATGACCCTAAGCAACAGGGAAAGGGTAGTGGTTCCCTTGGGGCCCTCAGCAATTCAATTGTTCTTAAAAACATGCATATTACTACTATTGTATTGATGTTTAGTAAATGAAATGTTTAATAAATGAGGTTTTTCAATTCATAATTCTATTTCTATGGTTAGGAATTGAATCTAGGTGAGTTTTTTTAATATATATATATATATGTATAGTGTTAAAGTTTGCATTTTGCTTTAGATCAGTAAGATATTATCTATGTGCTTATGTTGTGTCGAATAATTTTTGATGTTAGATTTTTAAGTGAAGGTGATTCATGTATTTGTTTTCTCAATTTATTTAGGCTTATAAAGCCAATTGAATTGCTGAATCCCCAAGGGGGTGGGTCCCTTTGCAGGGGATGATTAGTTTAACCAAGGAGGTCTTTCATGGCAGGTTAGGTAGAGGGTGGGTTTGATAGACCTCTTTGGTTGAGCATATGACCCTAAGCAACAGGGAAAGGGTAGTGGTTCCCTTGGGGCCCTCAGCAATTCAATTGTTCTTAAAAACATGCATATTACTACTATTGTATTGATGGTTAGTAAAAGAAATGTTTAAATAAATGAGGTTTTTCTATTCAGAATTCTATTTCTATGGTTAGGAATTGAATCTAGGTGAGTTTTTTCAAGATATATATATATATATTTATATGTATAGTGTTATAGGTAGCATTTTGCATAGATCTGTATTGTATTCTCTATGTGCTTATGTTGTGTTAAACAATTTTTGGTGTTAGATTTTTAAGTGAAGGTGATTCATGTATTTGTTACTCAACTTATTTAGGCCTAGAAAACCAATTAAATTGCTGAGTCCCCAAGGGGGTGGGTCCCTTTGCAGGGGATGATTAGTTTAACCACAGCGGTCTTTAATGGCAGGTTAGGTAGAGGGTGGGTTTGATAGACCTCTTTAGTTGAGCATATGACCCTAAGCAACAGGGAAAAGGTAGTGGTTCCCTTGGGGCCCTCAGCAATTCAATTGTTCTTAAAAACATGCATATTACTACTATTGTATTGATGTTTAGTAAATGAAATGTTTAAAAAAATGAGGTTTTTCAATTCATAATTCTATTTCTATGGTTAGGAATTGAATCTAGGTGAGTTTTTTTTAATATATATATATGTATAGTGTTAAAGTTTGCATTTTGCTTTAGATCAGTATGATATCTATGTGCTTATGTTGTGTTGAATAATTTTTGATGTTAGATTTTTAAGTGAAGGTGATTCATGTATTTGTTTTCTCAATTTATTTAGGCCTATAAAGCCAATTGAATTGCTAAATCCCCAAGGGGGTGGGTCCCTTTGCAGGGGATGATTAGTTTAACCAAGGAGGTCTTTCATGGCAGGTTTGGTAAAGGGTGGGTTTGATAGACCTCTTTGGTTGAGCATATGACCCTAAGCAGCAGGGAAAGGGTAGTGGTTCCCTTGGGGCACTCAGCAATTCAATTGTTCTTAAAAACATGCATATTACTACTATTGTATTGATGTTTAGTAAATGAAATGTTTAAATAAATGAGGTTTTTCTATTCAGAATTCTATTTCTATGGTTAGGAATTGAATCTAGGTGAGTTTTTTCAAGATATATATATATATGTATAGTGTTATAGGTAGCATTTTGCATAGATCTGTATTGTATTCTCTATGTGCTTATGTTGTGTTAAACAATTTTTGGTGTTAGATTTTTAAGTGAAGGTGATTCATGTATTTGTTACTCAATTTATTTAGGCCTAGAAAACCAATTAAATTGCTGAGTCTCCAAGGGGGTGGGTCACTTTGCAGGGGATGATTAGTTTAACCAAAGAGGTCTTTAATGGCAGGTTTGGTAGAGGGTGGGTTTGATAGACCTCTTTGGTTGAGCATATGACCCTAAGCAACAGGGAAAGGGTAGTGGTTCCCTTGGGGCCCTCAGCAATTGAATTGTTCATAAATACGTATTGTATTGTATTAATGTTTAGTAAATGAAATGTTTAAATAAATGAGGTTTTTCAATTCATAATTCTATTTCTATGGTTAGGAATTGAATCTAGGTGAGTTTTTTTAATATATATATATATATATGTATAGTGTTAAAGTTTGCATTTTGCTTTAGATCAGTATGATATTATCTATGTGCTTATGTTGTGTTGAATAATTTTTGATGTTAGATTTTTAAGTGAAGGTGATTCATGTATTTGTTTTCTCAATTTATTTAGGCCTATAAAGCCAATTGAATTGCTGAATCCCCAAGGGGGTGGGTCCCTTTGCAGGGGATGATTAGTTTAACCAAGGAGGTCTTTCATGGCAGGTTAGGTGGAGGGTGGGTTTGATAGACCTCTTTGGTTGAGCATATGACCCTAAGCAACAGGGAAAGGGTAGTGGTTCCCTTGGGGCCCTCAGCAATTCAATTGTTCTTAAAAACATGCATATTACTACTATTGTATTGATGTTTAGTAAATTAAATGTTTAAATAAATGAGGTTTTTCAATTCAGAATTCTATTTATATGGTTAGGAATTTAATCTAGGTGAGTTTTTTCAATATATATATATATATATATGTATAGTGGTATATGTAGCATTTTGCATAGATCTGTATTGTTCTCTATGTGCTTATGTTGTGTTAAACAATTTTTGGTGTTAGATTTTTAAGTGAAGGTGATTCATGTATTTGTTACTCAATTTATTAAGGCCTAAAAAACCAATTAAATTGCTGAGTCCCCAAGGGGGTGGGTCCGTTTGCAGGGGATGATTAGTTTAACCAAAGCGGTCTTTAATGGCAGGTTAGGTAGAGGGTGGGTTTGATAGACCTCTTTGGTTGAGCATATGACCCTAAGCAACAGGGAAAGGGTAGTGGTTCCCTTGGGGCCCTCAGCAATTCAATTGTTCTTAAAAACATGCATATTACTACTATTGTATTGATGTTTAGTAAATGAAATGTTTAAATAAATGAGTTTTTTCAATTCATAATTCTATTTCTATGGTTAGGAATTGAATCTAGGTGAGTTTTTTTAAGATATATATATGTATAGTGTTAAAGTTTGCATTTTGCTTTAGATCAGTATGATATTATCTATGTGCTTATGTTGTGTTGAATAATTTTTGATGTTAGATTTTTAAGTGAAGGTGATTCATGTATTTGTTTTCTCAATTTATTTAGGCCTATAAAGCCAATTGAATTGCTGAATCCCCAAGGGGGTGGGTCCCTTTGCAGGGGATGATTAGTTTAACCAAAGAGGTCTTTCATGGCAGGTTAGGTAGAGGGTGGGTTTGATAGACCTCTTTGGTTGAGCATATGACCCTAAGCAACAGGGAAAGGGTAGTGGTTCCCTTGGGGCCCTCAGCAATTCAATTGTTCTTAAAAACATGCATATTACTACTATTGTATTGATGTTTAGTAAATGAAATGTTTAAATAAATGAGGTTTTTCAATTCATAATTCTATTTCTATGGTTAGGAATTGAATCTAGGTGAGTTTTTTTAATATATATATATAATGTATAGTGTTAAAGTTTGCATTTTGCTTTAGATCAGTATGATATTATCTATGTGCTTATGTTGTGTTGAATAATTTTTGATGTTAGATTTTTAAGTGAAGGTGATTCATGTATTTGTTTTCTCAATTTATTTAGGCCTATAAAGCCATTTGAATTGCTGAATCCCCAAGGGGGTGGGTCCCTTTGCAGGGGATGATTAGTTTAACCAAGGAGGTCTTTCATGGCAGGTTAGGTAGAGGGTGGGTTTGATAGACCTCTTTGGTTGAGCATATGACCCTAAGCAACAGGGAAAGGGTAGTGGTTCCCTTGGGGCACTCAGCAATTCAATTGTTCTTAAAAACATGCATATTACTACTATTGTATTGATGTTTAGTAAATGAAATGTTTAAATAAATGAGGTTTTTCTATTCAGAATTCTATTTCTATGGTTAGGAATTGAATCTAGGTGAGTTTTTTCAAGCTATATATATATATATGTATAGTGTTATAGGTAGCATTTTGCATAGATCTGTATTGTATTCTCTATGTGCTTATGTTGTGTTAAACAATTTTTGGTGTTAGATTTTTAAGTGAAGGTGATTCATGTATTTGTTACTCAATTTATTTAGGCCTAGAAAACCAATTAAATTGCTGAGTCCCCAAGGGGGTGGGTCCCTTTGCAGGGGATGATTAGTTTAACCAAAGCGGTCTTTAATGGCAGGTTAGGTAGAGGGTGGGTTTGATAGACCTCTTTAGTTGAGCATATGACCCTAAGCAACAGGGAAAGGGTAGTGGTTCCCTTGGGGCCCTCAGCAATTCAATTGTTCTTAAAAACATGCATATTACTACTATTGTATTGATGTTTAGTAAATAAAATGTTTAAATAAATGAGGTTTTTCAATTCATAATTCTATTTCTATGGTTAGGAATTGAATCTAGGTGAGTTTTTTTAATATATATATATATATATGTATAGTGTTAAAGTTTGCATTTTGGTTTAGATCAGTATGATATTATCTATGTGCTTATGTTGTGTTGAATAATTTTTGATGTTAGATTTTTAAGTGAAGGTGATTCATGTATTTGTTTTCTCAATTTATTTAGGCCTATAAAGCCAATTGAATTGCTGAATCCCCAAGGGGGTGGGTCCCTTTGCAGGGGATGATTAGTTTAACCAAAGAGGTCTTTCATGGCAGGTTAGGTAGAGGGTGGGTTTGATAGACCACTTTGGTTGAGCATATGACCCTAAGCAACAGGGAAAGGGTAGTGGTTCCCTTGGGGCCCTCAGCAATTCAATTGTTCTTAAAAACATGCATATTACTACTATTGTATTGATGTTTAGTAGATGAAATGTTTAAATAAATGAGGTTTTTCAATTCAGAATTCTATTTCTATGGGTAGGAATTGAATCTAGGTGAGTTTTTTCAAGATATATATATATATATATCTATAGTGTTATAGGTAGCATTTTGCATATATCTGTATTGTATTCTCTATGTGCTTATGTTGTGTTAAACAATTTTTGGTGTTAGATTTTTAAGTGAAGGTGATTCATGTATTTGTTACTCAATTTATTTAGGCCTAGAAAACCAATTAAATTGCTGAGTCCCCAAGGGGGTGGGTCCCTTTGCAGGGGATGATTAGTTTAACCAAAGCTGTCTTTAATGGCAGGTTAGGTAGAGGGTGGGTTTGATAGACCTCTTTAGTTGAGCATATGACCCTAAGCAACAGGGAAAGGGTAGTGGTTCCCTTGGGGCCCTCAGCAATTCAATTGTTCTTAAAAACATGCATATTACTACTATTGTATTGATGTTTAGTAAATGAAATGTTTAAATAAATGAGGATTTTCAATTCATAATTCTATTTCTATGGTTAGGAATTGAATCTAGGTAAGTTTTTTTAATATATATATATGTATAGTGTTAAAGTTTGCATTTTGCTTTAGATCAGTAAGATATTATCTATGTGCTTATGTTGTGTCGAATAATTTTTGATGTTAGATTTTTAAGTGAAGGTGATTCATGTATTTGTTTTCTCAATTTATTTAGGCCTATAAAGCCAATTGAATTGCTGAATCCCCAAGGGGGTGGGTCCCTTTGCAGGGGATGATTAGTTTAACCAAGGAGGTCTTTCATGGCAGGTTAGGTAGAGGGTGGGTTTGATAGACCTCTTTGGTTGAGCATATGACCCTAAGCAACAGGGAAAGGGTAGTGGTTCCCTTGGGGCACTCAGCAATTCAATTGTTCATAATACATGCATATTACTACTATTGTATTGATGTTTAGTAAATTAAATGTTTAAATAAATGAGGTTTTTCAATTCAGAATTCTATTTCTATGGTTAGGAATTTAATCTAGGTGAGTTTTTTCAATATATATATATATATATATATGTATAGTGGTATAGGTAGCATTTTGCATAGATCTGTATTGTATTCTCTATGTGCTTATGTTGTGTTGAACAATTTTTGGTGTTAGATTTATAAGTGAAGGTTATTCATGTATTTGTTACTCAATTTTTTTAGGCCTAGAAAACCAATTAAATTGCTGAGTCCCCAAGGGGGTGGGTCCCTTTGCAGGGGATGATTAGTTTAACCAAAGCGGTCTTTAATGGCAGGTTAGGTAGAGGGTGGGTTTGATAGACCTCTTTAGTTGAGCATATGACCCTAAGCAACAGGGAAAGGGTAGTGGTTCCCTTGGGGCCCTCAGCAATTGAATTGTTCATAAATACGTATTGTATTGTATTGATGTTTAGTAAATGAAATGTTTAAATAAATGAGTTTTTTCAATTCATAATTCTATTTCTATGGTTAGGAATTGAATCTAGGTGAGTTTTTTTAAGATATATATATGTATAGTGTTAAAGTTTGCATTTTGCTTTAGATCAGTATGATATTATCTATGTGCTTATGTTGTGTTGAATAATTTTTGATGTTAGATTTTTAAGTGAAGGTGATTCATGTATTTGTTTTCTCAATTTATTTAGGCCTATAAAGCCAATTGAATTGCTGAATCCCCAAGGGGGTGGGTCCCTTTGCAGGGGATGATTAGTTTAACCAAGGAGGTCTTTCATGGCAGGTTAGGTAGAGGGTGGGTTTGATAGACCTCTTTGGTTGAGCATATGACCCTAAGCAACAGGGAAAGGGTAGTGGTTCCCTTGGGGCCCTCAGCAATTCAATTGTTCTTAAAAACATGCATATTACTACTATTGTATTGATGTTTAGTAAATGAAATGTTTAAATAAATGAGGTTTTTCAATTCATAATTCTATTTCTATGGTTAGGAATTGAATCTAGGTGAGTTTTTTTAATATATATATATATGTATAGTTTTAAAGTTTGCATTTTGCTTTAGATCAGTAAGATATTATCTATGTGCTTATGTTGTGTCGAATAATTTTTGATGTTAGATTTTTAAGTGAAGGTGATTCATGTATTTGTTTTCTCAATTTATTTAGGCCTATAAAGCCAATTGAATTGCTGAATCCCCAAGGGGGTGGGTCCCTTTGCAGGGGATGATTAGTTTAACCAAGGAGGTCTTTCATGGCAGGTTAGGTAGAGGGTGGGTTTGATAGACCTCTTTGGTTGAGCATATGACCCTAAGCAACAGGGAAAGGGTAGTGGTTCCCTTGGGGCACTCAGCAATTCAATTGTTCTTAAAAACATGCATATTACTACTATTGTATTGATGTTTAGTAAATGAAATGTTTAAATAAATGAGGTTTTTCAATTCAGAATTCTATTTCTATGGTTAGGAATTTAATCTAGGTGAGTTTTTTCAATATATAGATATATATATATATGTATAGTGTTATAGGTAGCATTTTGCATAGATCTGTATTGTATTCTCTATGTGCTTATGTTGTGTTGAACAATTTTTGGTGTTAGATTTATAAGTGAAGGTTATTCATGTATTTGTTACTCAATTTTTTTAGGCCTAGAAAACCAATTAAATTGCTGAGTCCCCAAGGGGGTGGGTCCCTTTGCAGGGGATGATTAGTTTAACCAAAGCGGTCTTTAATGGCAGGTTAGGTAGAGGGTGGGTTTGATAGACCTCTTTAGTTGAGCATATGACCCTAAGCAACAGGGAAAGGGTAGTGGTTCCCTTGGGGCCCTCAGCAATTGAATTGTTCATAAATACGTATTGTATTGTATTGATGTTTAGTAAATGAAATGTTTAAATAAATGAGTTTTTTCAATTCATAATTCTATTTCTATGGTTAGGAATTGAATCTAGGTGAGTTTTTTTAAGATATATATATGTATAGTGTTAAAGTTTGCATTTTGCTTTAGATCAGTATGATATTATCTATGTGCTTATGTTGTGTTGAATAATTTTTGATGTTAGATTTTTAAGTGAAGGTGATTCATGTATTTGTTTTCTCAATTTATTTAGGCCTATAAAGCCAATTGAATTGCTGAATCCCCAAGGGGGTGGGTCCCTTTGCAGGGGATGATTAGTTTAACCAAAGAGGTCTTTCATGGCAGGTTAGGTAGAGGGTGGGTTTGATAGACCTCTTTGGTTGAGCATATGACCCTAAGCAACAGGGAAAGGGTAGTGGTTCCCTTGGGGCCCTCAGCAATTCAATTGTTCTTAAAAACATGCATATTACTACTATTGTATTGATGTTTAGTAAATGAAATGTTTAAATAAATGAGGTTTTTCAATTCAGAATTCTATTTCTATGGTTAGGAATTGAATCTAGGTGAGTTTTTTCAATATATATATATATATATATATATATATATATATATGTATAGTGTTATAGGTAGCATTTTGCATATATCTGTATTGTATTCTCTATGTGCTTATGTTGTGTTGAACAATTTTTGGTGTTAGATTTTTAAGTGAAGGTGATTCATGTATTTGTTACTCAATCTATTTAGGCCTAGAAAACCAATTAAATTGCTGAGTCCCCAAGGGGGTGGGTCCCTTTGCAGGGGATGATTAGTTTAACCAAAGCGGTCTTTAATGGCAGGTTAGGTAGAGGGTGGGTTTGATAGACCTCTTTAGTTAAGCATATGACCCTAAGCAACAGGGAAAGGGTAGTGGTTCCCTTGGGGGCCCTCAGCAATTCAATTGTTCTTAAAAACATGCATATTACTACTATTGTATTGATATTTAGTAAATGAAATGTTTAAATAAATGAAGTTTTTCAATTCATAATTCTATTTCTATGGTTAGGAATTGAATCTAGGTGAGTTTTTTTAATATATATATATATATATTTATGTATAGTGTTAAAGTTTGCATTTTGCTTTAGATCAGTATGATATTATCTATGTGCTTATGTTGTGTTGAATAATTTTTGATGTTAGATTTTTAAGTGAAGGTGATTCATGTATTTGTTTTCTCAATTTATTTAGGCCTATAAAGCCAATTGAATTGCTGAATCCCCAAGGGGGTGGGTCCCTTTGCAGTGTATGATTAGTTTAACCAAGGAGGTCTTTCATGGCAGGTTAGGTAGAGGGTGGGTTTGATAGACCTCTTTGGTTGAGCATATGACCCTAAGCAACAGGGAAAGGGTAGTGGTTCCCTTGGGGCACTCAGCAATTCAATTGTTCTTAAAAACATGCATATTACTACTATTGTATTGATGTTTAGTAAATGAAATGTTTAAATAAATGAGGTTTTTCTATTCAGAATTCTATTTCTATGGTTAGGAATTGAATCTAGGTGAGTTTTTTCAAGATATATATATATATATATATATATATATATATATATATGTGTATAGTGTTATAGGTAGCATTTTGCATAGAACTGTATTGTATTCTCTATGTGCTTATGTTGTGTTAAACAATTTTTGGTGTTAGATTTTTAAGTGAAGGTGATTCATGTATTTGTTACTCAATTTATTTAGGCCCAATTAAATTGCTGAGTCCCCAAGGGGGTGGGTCCCTTTGCAGGGGATGATTAGTTTAACCAAAGCGGTCTTTAATGGCAGGTTAGGTAGAAGGTGGGTTTGATAGACCTCTTTAGTTGAGCATATGACCCTAAGCAACAGGGAAAGGGTAGTGGTTCCCTTGGGGCCCTCAGCAATTCAATTGTTCTTAAAAACATGCATATTACTACTATTGTATTGATGTTTAGTAAATGAAATGTTTAAATAAATGAGGTTTTTCAATTCATAATTCTATTTCTATGGTTAGGAATTGAATCTAGGTGAGTTTTTTTAATATATATATATGTATAGTGTTAAAGTTTGCATTTTGCTTTAGGTCAGTATGATATTATCTATGTGCTTATGTTGTGTTGAATAATTTTTGATGTTAGATTTTTAAGTGAAGGTGATTCATGTATTTGTTTTCTCAATTTATTTAGGCCTATAAAGCCAATTGAATTGCTGAATCCCCAAGGGGGTGGGTCCCTTTGCAGGGGATGATTAGTTTAACCAAGGAGGTCTTTCATGGCAGATTAGGTAGAGGGTGGGTTTGATAGACCTCTTTGGTTGAGCATATGACCCTAAGCAACAGGGAAAGGGTAGTGGTTCCCTTGGGGCACTCAGCAATTCAATTGTTCTTAAAAACATGCATATTACTACTATTGTATTGATGTTTAGTAAATGAAATGTTTAAATAAATGAGGTTTTTGTATTCAGAATTCTATTTCTATGGTTAGGAATTGAATCTAGGTGAGTTTTTTCAAGATATATATATATATGTGTATAGTGTTATAGGTAGCATTTTGCATAGATCTGTATTGTATTCTCTATGTGCTTATGTTGTGTTAAACAATTTTTGGTGTTAGATTTTTAAGTGAAGGTGATTCATGTATTTGTTACTCAATTTATTTAGGCCTAGAAAACCAATTAAATTGCTGAGTCCCCAAGGGGGTGGGTCCCTTTGCAGGGGATGATTAGTTTAACCAAAGCGGTCTTTAATGGCAGGTTAGGTAGAGGGTGGGTTTGATAGACCTCTTTAGTTGAGCATATGACCCTAAGCAACAGGGAAAGGGTAGTGGTTCCCTTGGGGCCCTCAGCAATTCAATTGTTCTTAAAAACATGCATATTACTACTATTGTATTGATGTTTAGTAAATGAAATGTTTAAATAAATGAGGTTTTTCAATTCATAATTCTATTTCTATGGTTAGGAATTGAATCTAGGTGAGTTTTTTTAATATATATATATGTATAGTGTTAAAGTTTGCATTTTGCTTTAGGTCAGTATGATATTATCTATGTGCTTATGTTGTGTTGAATAATTTTTGATGTTAGATTTTTAAGTGAAGGTGATTCATGTATTTGTTTTCTCAATTTATTTAGGCCTATAAAGCCAATTGAATTGCTGAATCCCCAAGGGGGTGGGTCCCTTTGCAGGGGATGATTAGTTTAACCAAGGAGGTCTTTCATGGCAGGTTAGGTAGAGGGTGGGTTTGATAGACCTCTTTGGTTGAGCATATGACCCTAAGCAACAGGGAAAGGGTAGTGGTTCCCTTGGGGCACTCAGCAATTCAATTGTTCTTAAAAACATGCATATTACTACTATTGTATTGATGTTTAGTAAATGAAATGTTTAAATAAATGAGGTTTTTCAATTCATAATTCTATTTCTATGGTTAGGAATTGAATCTAGGTGAGTTTTGTCAAGACATATATATATATATATATATATATATATATATATATATATATATATATATATATGTATAGTGTTATAGGTAGCATTTTGCATAGATCTGTATTGTATTCTCTGTGCTTATGTTGTGTTAAACAATTTTTGCTGTTAGATTTTTAAGTGAAGGTGATTCATGTATTTGTTTTCTCAATTTATTTAGGCCTATAAAGCCAATTGAATTGCTGAATCCCCAAGGGGGTGGGTCCCTTTGCAGGGGATGATTAGTTTAACCAAGGAGGTCTTTCATGGCAGATTAGGTAGAGGGTGGGTTTGATAGACCTCTTTGGTTGAGCATATGACCCTAAGCAACAGGGAAAGGGTAGTGGTTCCCTTGGGGCACTCAGCAATTCAATTGTTCTTAAAAACATGCATATTACTACTATTGTATTGATGTTTAGTAAATGAAATGTTTAAATAAATGAGGTTTTTGTATTCAGAATTCTATTTCTATGGTTAGGAATTGAATCTAGGTGAGTTTTTTCAAGATATATATATATATATGTGTATAGTGTTATAGGTAGCATTTTGCATAGATCTGTATTGTATTCTCTATGTGCTTATGTTGTGTTAAACAATTTTTGGTGTTAGATTTTTAAGTGAAGGTGATTCATGTATTTGTTACTCAATTTATTTAGGCCTAGAAAACCAATTAAATTGCTGAGTCCCCAAGGGGGTGGGTCCCTTTGCAGGGGATGATTAGTTTAACCAAAGCGGTCTTTAATGGCAGGTTAGGTAGAGGGTGGGTTTGATAGACCTCTTTAGTTGAGCATATGACCCTAAGCAACAGGCAAAGGGTAGTGGTTCCCTTGGGGCCCTCAGCAATTCAATTGTTCTTAAAAACATGCATATTACTACTATTGTATTGATGTTTAGTAAATGAAATGTTTAAATAAATGAGGTTTTTCAATTCATAATTCTATTTCTATGGTTAGGAATTGAATCTAGGTGAGTTTTTTTAATATATATATATGTATAGTGTTAAAGTTTGCATTTTGCTTTAGGTCAGTATGATATTATCTATGTGCTTATGTTGTGTTGAATAATTTTTGATGTTAGATTTTTAAGTGAAGGTGATTCATGTATTTGTTTTCTCAATTTATTTAGGCCTATAAAGCCAATTGAATTGCTGAATCCCCAAGGGGGTGGGTCCCTTTGCAGGGGATGATTAGTTTAACCAAGGAGGTCTTTCATGGCAGGTTAGGTAGAGGGTGGGTTTGATAGACCTCTTTGGTTGAGCATATGACCCTAAGCAACAGGGAAAGGGTAGTGGTTCCCTTGGGGCACTCAGCAATTCAATTGTTCTTAAAAACATGCATATTACTACTATTGTATTGATGTTTAGTAAATGAAATGTTTAAATAAATGAGGTTTTTCAATTCATAATTCTATTTCTATGGTTAGGAATTGAATCTAGGTGAGTTTTGTCAAGACATATATAGATATATATATTATATATATATATATATATATATATGTATAGTGTTATAGGTAGCATTTTGCATAGATCTGTATTGTATTCTCTGTGCTTATGTTGTGTTAAACAATTTTTGCTGTTAGATTTTTAAGTGAAGGTGATTCATGTATTTGTTTTCTCAATTTATTTAGGCCTATAAAGCCAATTAAATTGCTGAGTCCCCAAGGGGGTGGGTCACTTTGCAGGGGATGATTAGTTTAACCAAAGCGGTCTTTAATGGCAGGTTAGGTAGAAGGTGGGTTTGATAGACCTCTTTAGTTCAGCATATGACCCTAAGCAACAGGGAAAGGGTAGTGGTTCCCTTGGGGCCCTCAGCAATTCAATTGTTCTTAAAAACATGCATATTACTACTATTGTATTGATGTTTAGTAAATGAAATGTTTAAATAAATGAGGTTTTTCAATTCATAATTCTATTTCTATGGTTAGGAATTGAATCTAGGTGAGTTTTTTTAATATATATATATATATATGTATAGTGTTAAAGTTTGCATTTTGCTTTAGATCAGTATGATATTATCTATGTGCTTATGTTGTGTTGAATAATTTTTGATGTTAGATTTTTAAGTGAAGGTGATTCATGTATTTGTTTTCTCAATTTATTTAGGCCTATAAAGCCAATTGAATTGCTGAATCCCCAAGGGGGTGGGTCCCTTTGCAGGGGATGATTAGTTTAACCAAGGAGGTCTTTCATGGCAGGTTAGGTAGAGGGTGGGTTTGATAGACCTCTTTGGTTGAGCATATGACCCTAAGCAACAGGGAAAGGGTAGTGGTTCCCTTGGGGCACTCAGCAATTCAATTGTTCTTAAAAACATGCATATTACTACTATTGTATTGATGTTTAGTAAATGAAATGTTTAAATAAATGAAGTTTTTCTATTCAGAATTCTATTTCTATGGTTAGGAATTGAATCTAGGTGAGTTTTTTTCAAGATATATATATATATATATATGTGTATAGTGTTATAGGTAGCATTTTGCATAGAACTGTATTGTATTCTCTATGTGCTTATGTTGTGTTAAACAATTTTTGGTGTTAGATTTTTAAGTGAAGGTGATTCATGTATTTGTTTTCTCAATTTATTTAGGCCTATAAAGCCAATTGAATTGCTGAATCCCCAAGGGGGTGGGTCCCTTTGCAGGGGATGATTAGTTTAACCAAGGAGGTCTTTCATTGCAGGTTAGGTAGAGGGTGGGTTTGATAGACCTCTTTGGTTGAGCATATGACCCTAAGCAACAGGGAAAGGGTAGTGGTTCCCTTGGGGCACTCAGCAATTCAATTGTTCTTAAAAACATGCATATTACTACTATTGTATTGATGTTTAGTAAATGAAATGTTTAAATAAATGAGGTTTTTCAATTCATAATTCTATTTCTATGGTTAGGAATTGAATCTAGGTGAGTTTTGTCAAGACATATATATATATATATATATATATATGTATAGTGTTATAGGTAGCATTTTGCATAGATCTGTATTGTATTCTCTGTGCTTATGTTGTGTTAAACAATTTTTGCTGTTAGATTTTTAAGTGAAGGTGATTCATGTATTTGTTACTCAATTTATTTAGGCCTAGAAAACCAATTAAATTGCTGAGTCCCCAAGGGGGTGGGTCCCTTTGCAGGGGATGATTAGTTTAACCAAAGCGGTCTTTAATGGCAGGTTAGGTAGAGGGTGGGTTTGATAGACCTCTTTAGTTGAGCATATGACCCTAAGCAACAGGGAAAGGGTAGTGGTTCCCTTGGGGCCCTCAGCAATTCAATTGTTCTTAAAAACATACATATTACTACTATTGTATTGATGTTTAGTAAATGAAATGTTTAAATAAATGAGGTTTTTCAATTCATAATTCTATTTCTATGGTTAGGAATTGAATCTAGGTGAGTTTTTTTAATATATATATGTATAGTGTTAAAGTTTGCATTTTGCTTTAGGTCAGTATGATATTATCTATGTGCTTATGTTGTGTTGAATAATTTTTGATGTTAGATTTTTAAGTGAAGGTGATTCATGTATTTGTTTTCTCAATTTATTTAGGCCTATAAAGCCAATTGAATTGCTGAATCCCCAAGGGGGTGGGTCCCTTTGCAGGGGATGATTAGTTTAACCAAGGAGGTCTTTCATGGCAGGTTAGGTAGAGGGTGGGTTTGATAGACCTCTTTGGTTGAGCATATGACCCTAAGCAACAGGGAAAGGGTAGTGGTTCCCTTGGGGCACTCAGCAATTCAATTGTTCTTAAAAACATGCATATTACTACTATTGTATTGATGTTTAGTAAATGAAATGTTTAAATAAATGAGGTTTTTCTATTCAGAATTCTATTTCTATGGGTAGGAATTGAATCTAGGTGAGTTTTTTCAATATATATATATATATATATATATATATATATATATAGTGTTATAGGTAGCATTTTGCATAGATCTGTATTGTATTCTCTATGTGCTTATGTTGTGTTAAACAATTTTTGGTGTTAGATTTTTAAGTGAAGGTGATTCATGTATTTGTTACTCAATTTATTTAGGCCTAGAAAACCAATTAAATTGCTGAGTCCCCATGGGGGTGGGTCCCTTTGCAGGGGATGATTAGTTTAACCAAAGCGGTCTTTAATGGCAGGTTAGGTAGAGGGTGGGTTTGATAGACCTCTTTAGTTGAGCATATGACCCTAAGCAACAGGAAAAGGGTAGTGGTTCCCTTGGGGCCCTCAGCAATTCAATTGTTCTTAAAAACATGCATATTACTACTATTGTATTGATGTTTAGTAAATGAAATGTTTAATAAATGAGGTTTTTCAATTCATAATTCTATTTCTATGGTTAGGAATTGAATCTAGGTGAGTTTTTTTAATATATATATATATGTATAGTGTTAAAGTTTGCATTTTGCTTTAGATCAGTAAGATATTATCTATGTGCTTATGTTGTGTCGAATAATTTTTGATGTTAGATTTTTAAGTGAAGGTGATTCATGTATTTGTTTTCTCAATTTATTTAGGCTTATAAAGCCAATTGAATTGCTGAATCCCCAAGGGGTGGGTCCCTTTGCAGGGGATGATTAGTTTAACCAAGGAGGTCTTTCATGGCAGGTTAGGTAGAGGGTGGGTTTGATAGACCTCTTTGGTTGAGCATATGACCCTAAGCAACAGGGAAAGGGTAGTGGTTCCCTTGGGGCCCTCAGCAATTCAATTGTTCTTAAAAACATGCATATTACTACTATTGTATTGATGGTTAGTAAAAGAAATATTTAAATAAATGAGGTTTTTCTATTCAGAATTCTATTTCTATGGTTAGGAATTGAATCTAGGTGAGTTTTTTCAAGCTATATATATATATATGTATAGTGTTATAGGTAGCATTTTGCATAGATCTGTATTGTATTCTCTATGTGCTTATGTTGTGTTAAACAATTTTTGGTGTTAGATTTTTAAGTGAAGGTGATTCATGTATTTGTTACTCAATTTATTTAGGCCTAGAAAACCAATTAAATTGCTGAGTCTCCAAGGGGGTGGGTCACTTTGCAGGGGATGATTAGTTTAACCAAAGAGGTCCTTAATGGCAGGTTTGGTAGAGGGTGGGTTTGATAGACCTCTTTGGTTGAGCATATGACCCTAAGCAACAGGGAAAGGGTAGTGGTTCCCTTGGGGCCCTCAGCAATTGAATTGTTCATAAATACGTATTGTATTGTATTAATGTTTAGTAAGTGAAATGTTTAAATAAATGAGGTTTTTCAATTCATAATTCTATTTCTATGGTTAGGAATTGAATCTAGGTGAGTTTTTTTAATATATATATATATGTATAGTGTTAAAGTTTGCATTTTGCTTTAGATCAGTATGATATTATCTATGTGCTTATGTTGTGTTGAATAATTTTTGATGTTAGATTTTTAAGTGAAGGTGATTCATGTATTTGTTTTCTCAATTTATTTAGGCCTATAAAGCCAATTGAATTGCTGAATCCCCAAGGGGGTGGGTCCCTTTGCAGGGGATGATTAGTTTAACCAAGGAGGTCTTTCATGGCAGGTTAGGTGGAGGGTGGGTTTGATAGACCTCTTTGGTTGAGCATATGACCCTAAGCAACAGGGAAAGGGTAGTGGTTCCCTTGGGGCCCTCAGCAATTCAATTGTTCTTAAAAACATGCATATTACTACTATTGTATTGATGTTTAGTAAATGAAATGTTTAAATAAATGAGGTTTTTCTATTCAGAATTCTATTTCTATGGTTAGGAATTGAATCTAGGTGAGTTTTTTCAAGCTATATATATATACATGTATAGTGTTATAGGTTGCATTTTGCATAGATCTGTATTGTATTCTCTATGTGCTTATGTTGTGTTAAACAATTTTTGGTGTTAGATTCTTAAGTGAAGGTGATTCATGTATTTGTTACTCAATTTATTTAGGCCTAGAAAACCAATTAAATTGCTGAGTCCCCAAGGGGGTGGGTCCCTTTGCAGGGGATGATTAGTTTAACCAAAGCGGTCTTTAATGGCAGGTTAGGTAGAGGGTGGGTTTGATAGACCTCTTTAGTTGAGCATATGACCCTAAGCAACAGGGAAAGGGTAGTGGTTCCCTTGGGGCCCTCAGCAATTCAATTGTTCTTAAAAACATGCATATTACTACTATTGTATTGATGTTTAGTAAATTAAATGTTTAAATAAATGAGGTTTTTCAATTCAGAATTCTATTTATATGGTTAGGAATTTAATCTAGGTGAGTTTTTTCAATATATATATATATATATGTATAGTGGTATATGTAGCATTTTGCATAGATCTGTATTGTTCTCTATGTGCTTATGTTGTGTTAAACAATTTTTGGTGTTAGATTTTTAAGTGAAGGTGATTCATGTATTTGTTACTCAATTTATTAAGGCCTAAAAAACCAATTAAATTGCTGAGTCCCCAAGGGGGTGGGTCCGTTTGCAGGGGATGATTAGTTTAACCAAAGCGGTCTTTAATGGCAGGTTAGGTAGAGGGTGGGTTTGATAGACCTCTTTGGTTGAGCATATGACCCTAAGCAACAGGAAAGGGTAGTGGTTCCCTTGGGGCCCTCAGCAATTCAATTGTTCTTAAAAACATGCATATTACTACTATTGTATTGATGTTTAGTAAATGAAATGTTTAAATAAATGAGTTTTTTCAATTCATAATTCTATTTCTATGGTTAGGAATTGAATCTAGGTGAGTTTTTTTAAGATATATATATGTATAGTGTTAAAGTTTGCATTTTGCTTTAGATCAGTATGATATTATCTATGTGCTTATGTTGTGTTGAATAATTTTTGATGTTAGATTTTTAAGTGAAGGTGATTCATGTATTTGTTTTCTCAATTTATTTAGGCCTATAAAGCCAATTGAATTGCTGAATCCCCAAGGGGGTGGGTCCCTTTGCAGGGGATGATTAGTTTAACCAAAGAGGTCTTTCATGGCAGGTTAGGTAGAGGGTGGGTTTGATAGACCTCTTTGGTTGAGCATATGACCCTAAGCAACAGGGAAAGGGTAGTGGTTCCCTTGGGGACCTCAGCAA